>OX422214.1:488153494-488753494 GCA_949130495.1 Sambucus nigra
TCTGATAAATAGAGCTTCAAAATCTAGGAGACCAATTATAACTACCATACTAAATCTAGCAGACTAATTATATTAGTATTGGAGTTTGATAAATAGAGCTTCAAAAATCAAAGTTGAACTAAACAAAATAAAAATGGCAGTAACTTCTACTTAAAAAGATAGTACTTTCATTCTAAACAGTGGTATGTTCATAGCAACATACATTCAAACCAACCATCACTGCTTCCACTCACACAATCAGTAAAACTATATTTTAAAGAGAAAGCTACAAAAATTAAGAACAATAAACAACAATTCAACCCCATTCCATTAAAACCCACACAAAAATCACATATAACAACACAATTACAAAACCTAGTTGATAAAACCCCAAACTTGAAAAAAAAATAGATTTGCTCCAAAGACCAAAAAGTATGTTTATTTATGTTCACGGTAAATAAACATCAAACACACTAAAATAATCCATTAACAGAAACCAAAAACTACATATTACTTATAGAAACAAAAAAGAAACTGATAAACAAAACAAGTTACAGTCAACACAAACCAAACATTTACATTAAAAAACACCATGATTATCACATATTAAACTAAAAAAATGCAATAGTGAAGAGAAATAATTACAGCAATTGTGGAGGCAAAATAGGTGAAGCGTAAGAGAAAGAGTGAGGGGCGGGAGAGTTATGAGAAAGAGTGGGAAGAGAGAAGAGGGAAATTGAACTAGGTAAAAAAAAAGGAAAATAATATTGGGACTGAATTTTTTACCGAAAGTGGAATTACCGAATGAGGTGGAGGGTTTCTATTGGTTCTTTTGTGGGGTCCACGCCAGTGATACCAAAGAACAAACTAATAAAACTTGTGACTCTCATTAGCAGTGACGAACTATTTAACTTAAATTTTTATATTCCTTGATTTTATCACTCCTAAAGGGAGTTACAAATAATTTTGTGACTACTCCCGGGAGTAATAAGTTTGTCACCCCCATTAGGAGTCATAAAAAGGCAGTCATAAAATTAGCATTTTGGTGTAGTGCCAGAAGACATGATCATTGAGTAAGGAATTATATTGGGCTTTGAAGCCTCTAATAACGAAGCCGAATATGAAGTGTTGATAGCTGGCCTACGTAAGGATCATTTAGTGGGGGAAAAAGGGCTCGACCTATTTGGAGATTCTAAATTGGTATCTAGCCAAGTTAACGGGGATTCAATGTAAAGGATGATAGTATGGAGGTCTACCTTGTTGTGACATGCGAGCTTATAGAAACGTTCAAAGAATCCACATCCAACAGTTCCCCTAGGGAGAAAACAGTCATGCTGATGCCTTAGTAGCCCTAAACTCAGTAGTGGACTCTAACCTCAAAGGAACAATCGAAGAGGAGTTTATCGCTAAGCCCAACATTGACAAGACCATCATCAATCGTTGCATACTTGCAGAATGAGATGTTATCGGTCGACAAAAGATTGGTTCACCAAATAAGAGTGAACGCTTCTCGCTTCGATCTGGGTCCATAAGAAAAACTTTACAAAGATCTTTCATAGGTCCTTACCGCCAATATATCCACCCAAAAGATGTCGAACAAGTTCTTTATGATCTTCACGATGGGATTTGTGGGAGTCATACAAGAGGAATATCCCTATCATTTCGAGCGATCAAAGAGGGATAGTAGTGGCCATATCTGTAGAAAGATGCAAGTATCTATGTTCGAAAGTGAGAGAAGTTCTCTCATATGGTTCATCAACCAACTAAAGATTTAAGGCCTTTGACTAACCCATATCTATTTACGCAATGGGGATTAGATATCATGGGACCATTACTTACCGCACTTGGGAATCGTGAGTATTTGTTGGTCGGCACAGACTACTTCACCAAGTGGGTAGAGGTAGAACCATTGGACAACATCAAAGACGACAACATGATATAGTTCATCTGGATGAATATCATAACATGCTTTGGGGTACTAAGATCCATCATCACTGATAATGGCACGCAATTCGAGAGTATCCCTTTCCATGAAGAATATGGAATCAAGCACCACTTCATCTCAGTAGCATACCCTCAAAGAAATGGTCAAGCAGAAGGTTTCAGCAAAACAATGATCGATAGGGATTAAGAAGAGGCTAGAAAAAGCGAAGGGTGCTTGGGTGGATGCGTTTCATAATGTTCTTTTGGGCATATCATACCACACCCATAACTACAGGAACACCCTTCGCACTCACCTATGGAATGGAAGCTATTGTACCACTTGAAACTGGTCTCCCGATAGTGAGAACTAGAGTGGACGACCAAGGACTGAACGATGATGCTCTTTATTCTAAACTTAACCTAGAAGATAAACGATGAGAGAAAGACGTGATTAAGATGGACTCACACTAGCATCAATTGGTAAGGCAGGATAAAAAAATGGTCAATCCGAGGAACTTCCATATTCATATTACGTCCAAAGGAAAGTTCCCGGCTTCCATTATTTCCAAAGGCCGTCGAACTATAAACTGGGGCCCAACTGGGAAAGACATTTCAAGGTGGTTAGATATGATCTTCAAGGATCCTATCACTTGGAAACAATGGAGGGTAGAGAGATACGAAGGGCGTGAAATGTGGCCAACCTCAAGAAATTCTACTTTTAGTCTCTTTATATTTCAGCATATTTAGTTTTCTCAAATTTTCATTTCAAACTTATTTTGCTCGCGGGTTCTATTTTACTTTATGAATAAAGGAAGGAATTTTTTTTATATTATGCTCAAATCTCTTAACATAATTCGATTAATCAACATTATTTCCTATGTAACTGGCTCACAATTGGTTTTAATCTTGGAAAGTCTTTGAACATACGGTCATATGATCAGACTTTAATTTAATTACAATGATAGTATTGCTTATTACAATCAAAACTTAAGTCGACAGGTCCCTGTCATAACCAATGCAGGAGACCTCACAACTTGCTACAGAAAGACAGAAGCCCTACGGGGGATACGTAGGTAATTATCCAACTTTGGTTAGTTAACTAAAATCCTGAACGAGTGGATTGCCCATAAACCAGGTGCATTTTTTCCACGTCTTTCTTAAGCCTAAGGGAGTGTGACGACACAACCTAAAAGTTAAGGAGGATGGAATAACACATGTCTCCGTGAAGCATCAGCGTAACTCTTCTGCCTATCTTGAGCTATCTGAATCCTCCCTTGGATCAACTCTATCTTGGCAGACGTCTCCTGAACAATCTTCGATCCCAATAGTTTGTTGTCCCCCACCTCTAACCAATAAGCGGGTGAACGATAAGGTCTCCCGTATAGTGCCTCGAATGGTGCCATACCGATCGTGAATTGGTAAGAGTTGTTATACGCGAACTCTACCAAAGGAAGATATTTCTCCCAACCTCCCCCAAAGTCTAATATGCACATTCTGAGCATATCTTCCAGCATCAGATTGACTCTCTCAGTCTACCCATCAGTCTGTGGATGATAGGCTGTACTCAAACGTAACTCCATGCCCATGGCCTCCTGAAAACTTTGCCAGAAGTGGGCCACAAATATCTTGTCTCTGTCAGACACAATATTTACCGGTACCCCGTGCAACTTAACAATCTTAGCTATGAATAGCCGCATAACGCATCGTCTCAAAGTCTGTGTGAACCGGTAAAAAGTGGGCTACTTTGGTCAACCGATCCACGATGACCCATATGGAATCGTGTCCCCTCTGCGATGCAGGCAATCCGGTAATGAAGTCCATGGAGATGCTCTCCCACTTCCACACGGGAATCTCCAGTGACTGTAGTATCCTTGACGGTCTCTGATGGTCAACTTTCACAAGCTGACACATGGCACATTTCGAAACAAACTCTGCTATGTCCCGTTTTATTCCTGCCCACCAATACTGCCTTCTCATATCCTGGTATATTTTATCCCCACTGGGATGTACCGCGAATCTCGACTCGTGAGACTCTGTCATAACAGCGTGCCTCAACTCCTCATCTTCTGGCACAATTAACCTCCCATTAAGGCGTAATCCTCCTTCCGAGCTGACCAAGTAACCCTCTGCTCCCTCAGCTAGAACCTTGCTCACCCTATCCCGATAGGTCTGATCCTCTGCCTGAGCCCTCACAACCCGCATAATGATCTCAGGTGTGATGGATAATGCTGATATGCAAGCCCTGGCTACATCATCCTCATGTCAAAGCTCTCTCCACTTCGCTTTCCAGACTTCTGATATTTTCCCAGTCGGTCTCCGGGTCAATGCATCTTCTACCACATTAGCCTTACCAGGATGATACTGAATATCAAACTGGTAGTCCTTCACGAATTCCAGCCATCGCCTCTACCTCATATTCAGATCCTTCTGCGTGAAGAGATACTGAAGTGATTTATGATCTACGAATAACGTGAACTGTTCTCCCAGAATATAATATCTCCATATCCTCAAAGCAAAAACGACCGCTGCTAGCTCCAGGTCGTGAGTGGGGTAATTCCTCTCGTGGGTCTTTAGCTTTCTAAATGCATAATCTATAGCCCTTTCCTCCTGCTGAAGCACACCCCCAAGTCCCTGTAAGGACGCGTCAGTGTAAACCCGATACTCTAATCCTCCCTTCGACAATGCAAGTACGGGTGCAGATGTCAACTTGCCCTTTAGCTCATCTAAAGCTAACTGACAATGATCATTCCAAGTGAATGGTACCCCCTTCCGAGTCAGATTCGTCAAAGGGACCGCAATCTTTGAGAATCCTTTGATGAACCGCCTGTAATAATCTGCCAATCCCAGAAAACTGCGCACCTCAGTCGGTGTCATGGGATGTCCCCACTCCCTCACTGCCGATACCTTACTCGGATCCACATTACTACCCCGGTCTGACACCACGTGGCCAAGAAACTGTACCTCCCGTAGCCAAAATCCACACTTCTCGAATTTGGCATAAAGCTGGTGATCCTGCAGTGTTTGTAAAACTATACGCAGATGCTCTGCGTGATCCTTCTCGGTGCGCGAGTAGATCAGAATGTCATCAATGAACACGATGACAAACTGGTCGAGAAACTCCCTGAAAATCCTATTCATAAGGTCCATGAACACTGTTGGTGCATTAGTGATCCCAAATGGCATCATCCTGAATTCATAAGATCCATAACGCGATAGGAAAGCAGTCTTAAGAACGTCCTCCTCTCGGATACGTAGTTGGTGATACCCTGACCACAAGTGGACCTTAGAGAAGTAATAACTGGTCAAATAGATCATCAATCCTAGGCAACGGATACTTATTTCATATTGTCGCCTTGTTCAACTCTCTATAGTCCACGCATAACCGTAGTGAGCCATCCCACTTCTTTATAAACAACATCGGAGCACCCCACGACGATGTACTCTACCGAATGAAACCTTGACCCAGAAGCTGTTGAATCGGCTCTCTCAACTCACGCATCTCTGAAGGGGCCATACGGTATGGGGCCCGAGCAATTGGCCTTGTCCCCGGTGCTAAATCGATTACAAATTCGATTTCCCTGCTAGGTGGCAACCCTGGTATCTTCTGAAACACATCCTCAAAGTCCCTCACTACAGGGATTGAGTCAAACGGAATCGCCACTTCTTGTGAGGTTTCCTCCTCGATGTAATACAGGTGCGTGCGTGACCCTCCCACGGGTAATGGCATTGCTATCAAAAACATATCTTGTCCTGGAATGGCGAACACGATTGTCCTCTCTTAGCAATCCACCGTTGCCCGATAACCTGCCAACCAATCCATACCCAAGATGACATCGTACCCCTCCATATCTAACACCAAGAGGTCCGCTGCTAAACTAAGCCTCCCAATCAAAATGTCCACCCCCCGACAAACCGAGTGAATCGAAGACCCGCTGCCTACTAGTGACTCTACACACATCCGAAGACTACCCGCGATCTCTAGTAACCCGGTCCGTTTAGCAAAATTATATTTAATGAATGAATGCGATGCTCCCATATAAAAAAGAATACTACCCTCATAACCATGAATGAGAAACATACCCTCAACCGCTGGCGGTGCTTGCTGCGCTGGAGGATTGGGAACATCCCGGACGTTATACACATGCCCGTAGTGCATCTGCCCCTGCTGCAGTGGGGCAGGTGGGGCTGGTGCTGCTGGCGGCATCTGCCCCCGTTGCCCCTGTTGGGCCTCCTGCTGGTGACCTCTGCCCCTCTGTGGTCACTCCCTCTTGAAGTGTCCTGGCTGGCCATAGACAAAACAACGTCTCTGACCATCCCCCTATCGTTGGACCTGTTGTCCCGGACGCGGCTGGCCCTGCTGGCCTCCCCCATTGTTCCCTTGGCCCTGACGGCCCTGAGGAACCTGCTGCTGCTGATTCGGGCCCGACTGCCCCTGCCTGAACCCCTGTCCTCCTGATCGAAACCCACCAGGCTTAAACTTCTTAGCCTGATTCCCTTGATGACTGCCAGTCTGCTGCTGAGTACCACTCGTGTCACCACTAGTAGCTACCTTGCCCTGTTGGCTCGGCTCCCCCATTCTCTTGCTCCCCTTAGCATGGAAGCGATGATCCTGGCAATGTACAAGTGCGGCATTAACGACATCTGTATAAGTCACTAATGCCGGATTCCCAATCAAATGTTGCCTGATCCGCGAGGCTAAGCCATCCATAAACCTCGATTTCTTCCGCTCCTCATCGCTCACCTCATTTGGCATAAAGTTTACCAAACGGGTGAACTCTTCCTCATAGTCTGCTACTGATCGGTCACCCTATACTAAATCACTGAATTTCTTTCTCATCTCAGTCTCTACCGCTGGTGGAAAGTATTTGCGGTCGAACTGCACCCAAAACACTGCTATCATCATCAAATCTCGCTCCTCGGCGGTGGTAACTGACTCCCACCACTGTAAGGCTTCCCCCGACAGATGAAAGGTAGCAAGCATCTGTTTCTGTACCTCGGTACACTCCAGCATGCGCAGATGGCGCTGAATGTTCTTCTTCCAGTCACAAGCCTCTACTACATCTGTGCTACCCCGAAACTCAGGTGGGTGACCCTTCTGAAAGGTCTCCCTTACTCTCTGCCAAGATGGTGGCCCCACTGGAGCCTGAACTGTTGGTGCCGCTGGAGGCGGTGCCTGGGGCTGTGGAAAGTGAGCTGCCATAGCTCTCATCGCTGTTTTGACTGCCTGGGCCACTATCACTGCCACCTGAGTAGTGGAAATCAACTCGGGTGGGGGGGGGGGGGGCGGTAACTGTGGCTCCTGATAAGCCTCCCTGACCTCATCCCTAGCCTCAGCCCTCTCCGCTCTCAGTCTCCTTGGTGGCATCTGAAATAGATAGAATCGTATAAGTACACAATTTACACAAAAATATTCACAGCAGAAATACGATATCTCACAAGCGGAAAATGAATCAACAGTTCTAATAATAGGGCTCTATAACAACCGAGTGCTACGCTGAAATGTAGAAAGCCGCACAGATCCTAAGGACACAAGAACCTGATGCTCTGATACCATCTGTGACACCCCGCCTAATTAACCCCGGATGATCAATCCTAAATTAAGTTAGAACATGTTTCTCACTTGGATCATTCTTAGCATCACTGTCGCCTTTTTAATTACTAACCACCTAAGTGAGAAAATAGGCTGGTGCCAAGTTTTATCTCATTAACTTAAACGAAACTCATGCGGGAAAATAAAATAACACAATAATCACAATTAACTAAAACAACCATTCACAATTTATTAACTGACCGAATAAACCATCGGCCCAAACTCCAACAAATATAAAATAAAGACAAGTAATCAATCTCAACAAGTCTGACAAAAAATAAATGAACTGTGAGCGACATGCTAGAAATTACTGATAGAAGTCTCTATACTATAATGAAAGAGTGGGGCGTCTATCAAAACTCCCGCAACATCCACATATGCTGCAGCAACGGATTTCCTGAAATAGAGTCAAGCCTGGCGTCCCTGTGGCTGGACACCTAAAAGTTTTTTTAAAAAAAAAATTATACCAAGGGTTAGTACCCAAAAACATTTGAAAAATATTTAGCAAATGATTAACTTGTAGTAATAAATAAATATGCATGCTCTCCATATTTTAGTTAGTGTCGCACTCCCTTGAGGATATCCTCACCCCTCCTCTAATGTGCACTACTAACGCCTTAATTAAATTTACCTAGAACTTTATCTTATGACTAGATAAATTATGCAACCCCTTGAAACCACCCTACTCTAACCGAGTATGCCTTAATTTGATTTATAAGTTATTATAAACATGAACTTAAATAAATCATTTCCCTTTTTAATTTCATATAACTTCCACATTTGTTATACATATAATACCACTCATGCTTTGTATTAATTAGCCCGTATATAATTATTTACCTAATTATATACTCAATCATATTACAGTATTCACAAACATACTGATATAACATTTAATAATAGTATTTCCCCCGAGTAAAGTCTCACCGGGTATAAATCCTCTAAAGTGCTATCTCACTAGGTATGATCACATAGCCTAGTTACCCCCAAGTCAGAATCGCTCACTAACTTGGTTAATACATAAATGTTAGAGGCGGTCATATTCCTTCCCTGAAAGTGAGATGTCCCTCACCCATATATCAGACGCTATGACCTGGGATTATACTCGCCCTACTCCTCAAGCTAGAGGATTCATCCACTATGCGCAACCTCCCCCTATAGCACTAGAGCATATAATAATAATAATATCTATCCACTGATATTAATGCACACACCATATATATACTATCACACACCGTATATATATAAATATTAAATATCCCGGCTACACCGTGCACTAAGTCCGTGAACAAGAGCCCATTCCATTTTATTTTTGAGTTTATGGCCCAACTCTAATTATGAATTAATTTGCACATTAATTTCTTTTGGTATTGCCCCAACCAATATATTAGGACTTACTCTCGTGGCCCGAAATAACATCACCCGAGTCTAAATCCCCGACTCTAAATTATTTAGTCTTCGCCTATATAAAATTTCCATTTCGGTATCGCTCAACCGTTATCCCCGGATTTGTTTACTACATCCATATTTAATCATTTCGAAACAAACTTTCCAAAATTTAACCTTAGTGTGTCACACCTAATTTCCTCCAAATCCCAATAAATTTTAATTATGATGTCACCCCAAGCCGCCCTCAAATCCTAATTAATCTTGATTCACAATTAATTAGATTTAAACCCATGTATTAATTACTCAACAATTAAGGCATGGAAGGATTTTTATTTATTTTCCCTATACATTAAAAACTGGGCGAACTGTCAAAATTTTCGGACCATCGATCGATCGATGGTCCACCTTCGATCGATCGATCAATCAGGTCCTTGTCTTCCCCGAGTTGGCTGTTTCAGCCATGGACGCCCACCTCAAAACCCTAGCTTCTTTTACACTAAAAATTAAACCTTCTCATCAGCAATAGACATCAGAAACCGTATAGGAAACCTTCCCAAAGTCCAGAAACATCACTTAATTCCTTTTCTCTACTGTTTTCACGAGTTTGGATTTAAAATTCAATTCAGTCTTTAACCCATTTAACTATCATTTCCATATCACCAATTCTTTTCTAATTCCTCCGGTTTTACACAACTTACTAGATTACAAACACACAACTTAGATTAAATATGCATTTCTACTCAATTTAGAAATCAAATTCATAATCTATAAAAACCCATGTTTATGCCCCTGTAAATCCCAAAACGAATTTCTTTGATTTTCCACATCACATGAATATGAATTGAAATACACTTTAAATGCTACAGCAAGTTAACCACTTGCCTTAGGGTTCGTAGAGTCTGAATTTGGAATCGTGAGTGCTCAAGGTTGAACATGACTCTTTTTGGCTCTCCTGTGATCCCCAAATTTGACTTTGGCTGGTGTTAGGGTTTCCTAACCCTCTAAGTCTTCTCTAAAATTAATTCAGCCATTCCCTTGTTTCTTTTATTTGTTTAATTAACCTTAATCCCGTTTTTTGTCTAATGGGCCAAGCCCAAGTGACCCAAATGCCCCCGTGTGGGCCTGACTAAGTCTAAAAATGTCCCGTGACCCGTTTACTACCCCCGGGTACACTTTTCTGACTATCTCGGCCCATCTAGACTCAACCATACCCTCAGAATTGGCATTCAAATTAATTTATAAAAATCCTTATTTCACACCCAATTTAGTCTATACCGACTCCCTGCTGAAATAAGTACATATCCCGTCATTAATACCCGAAATGACGTAAATACATTATTACTATTCACTTAGTAAATAAGTTTCCCTAAATATTAACCATTCACTCCCCGATTAATATTTAAATATAAATTACCATAATTAATTCAATTAAAATTCGACACACAAGTAATTTTGAATTCCCGAATTAATTAAATATTTAATGTATGAAAATACGGGGTGTTACACTAAACACTCTCCAAGCAAATATATAGAAGTAGAAACACTTGGAATAAACTAAACTGTTGGATGCAAACAAAAGTGTTTAAGAAGGATTTTCTTGAAAAACAAACACTCAAAACTTAAACCTTTTCATGGAGTAATTTAGCTCTCAAAACTCACTCTTAGAGGTTGTAGTAGATGAAAAAGTTGTTTGAAAAGATTTATTCCCGCACATATTAATTCTGTCAAGAATTATTAGGAACAAAGGTAGTGGAAATATGGAGAAAACTGCCAAAAACTCCCAAAGAATTTTCCCGCCGAAAATCTCGTTCGAACGACCTATCTAACGATGTTCTAGAGGCCAATTGGGGAAAGTCGTTGGCAAACTCGTTCGAATGGCAATATCGAATGAAGTGACAGAATGGTCAAATTCGATTTAAGCCCCAAAACTTTATTTTAAACTTCTAAAATTAACCTTCTGAAAATAAAATTTATTTTAAAATAAAATTACACCCAATAAAAAATGTTCCAATCTCCTATATATATATGTGTGTGTAATGCATTCATACCTTAGGAGGGATTGGAACTAAGTTGGTGGCGTGAAACGAGGCACATGTAAACCGGCAATGATGATCGCTTGATAAGTAAGCCGCGACATCTTCAACTTTAACATGTCATAGGCTTGAAGGATACACAAGAACACTATCCTATGACTCAAACGTTTTTGTTCGGAATTGAGCCAAAACTACAAAGGACTAAATTGGAAATTTGTGTCCTTACAGTTTGTGCAAAAATAATATTTCAATGTTACCAGACAAGAAAGACCCGCAAAGTGTGCAGTTGTGGAGCGGACAAATGGGTCACGATTTTTGGCATACTCGAGGAAGAGGGGTAAAATGTACCACATAAAGTGGGATAAAGAGCATGTGGATCGGTGGGTATCGAGAAATAACGAAGTTGTCTCTGAGTGAACCACTTGTTAGAAGGGAGGAGGTTGGTCTGAGGCGATTAAGCATAAATTTTGCAATAATTTGTGAGTAACGAAATGGGTAGGCAGACTAATAGAGTTAATTATTGGTGTACCAACATCATGAAAATATCAAAATTTCTTTTGGGCTTGTGAATTGGGTTGACCTAGATGGAACAATTATTAATAATTTGGGTGAATTACACTATGGGACAGTGTACCCGTCCCCCATAATGATTTGATAAGAAGGGAAGTTGGCACATAGGGAAGCGGGGCCTTTTTCCAGTATTGAGATGATAGAGCCAATAGTGTATAGGTTCGTCTTATTGGGGTATTTTTAGCAGTTTGCGTAACGTCATCAAGGCGAGACCTTAAGAAATGATCTATAATACCAGTATAAAATGATTTGAACCAACTTATTATTATCTTAGAGCTGTAATGAGTAGGCCTCCAGTCAGGATAGTACCGTTAGTGGGTGTATAGTGAATGCACCATAATATTGCCATGAGCTGATTTTGGGTATGTCTTCTAGTTAAGAATCCGAAGTTATTAGTACCAGTCATATCCGAATTTCGGGATGAAATTACTTTAGAAGTGGGGGAGTATGTAACACCCCATATTTTTGAGAATATTTAAATTGCACATACGCTCGTAATTTAATTAATTTGTGATTTTATAGAGAATTAAATAAATATTAATTAGAGAATATTAGAATAATCTTTATATGTTATTATATTTAATTGTGTGATAAGTAAATCAAGTTGTATTATTTTATAATACGTCGTATGTGGGTAAAAGCGACGAATTGACATGATCTTATTCGAGACGATTGTGTGGGTTTGTATTGGGAATAAGATGTTAAATTGATTATAGCTGACTCGGATGGTGATTTTGAGTGCATGGATGATCCGGGATGGGTCAATATAGTCAGCATTAGGTACCCGGGGGTTGTAATTGGGTTTCGAGAACTTTTTAAGCTATAAAGGACCCATGCGGGGTATTTGGCTCATTTTAATGTTACCAGTTAACCTAATTTCGGGATTAGGGGAATATTAATGGATTTTGTACGAGGAAGGCTGCCCAATTGATCATTCTAATCACCTAGGCTTAAGAGAGAGGTAAAAGAGAAGGGAGAAAACTTAAGAGAATAATCAAGAAGGTAACCCGGGAAGGAAATTGATAATTTTTGGGCTATAATTCTTGGGCAAGGAAGATCTACAAAGAAGGATTTATACCTATAATAATCTAGGGCAAGTGTTTAACTTTCTTTGATATTATATTCGCGTTTTTAGTTCATATTATAGTTGGTGACATATATATGAATTTTTGGGTGGGATTCATGTGTAAAAATGTGAATTTTATGAATAAAATTAAAGGAGAATAATTGCTTATTGATCCTATGTAGAATTTTAGATTTATTCATGTATAAAAGTGTGATCTTTAATTATTAGTATAAGGTTTGATTCAATCTTGAAGTCAAATTAAGGACGTGTATAATTCTTGATTAACGATGTTGAATCCCAAGAATTTAGATTTTTATCGGGTGAATTCGAATGTGAAAAAAAGTGTAATCATGTTTAAAATTGATAAAAACTATGAAGTTTGGGTTAGATTGGTGATATATATGGTATTGTTGATGGAAAGATGATGAATCCCACCTAAGAAATAGGGTTACAATATCAATCTCATTAAAAGCTCATTCTAACGAGTTGAGATTCTCCTTCGAATGAGGTATGTATTTCGTTCGAATGACCCGTGGGTTTTGTTCATGAGATATATCTTTTTGTTAAGAATGCGTGGCCACCAGTTTCATATTTTTCTGATGTGTTTTGAAATAGTTATGAATTTTCTACAAAAGGGTGTTCGAGACCGAAATCTTTAGTTGGAAATAAAATCCGAACATGGGTGCACGGGTGTTTTAGGGTAAAAAATACTCGGGTTATAATTTATGAAATCGGATTGGAATTTCAGAAATAGTTAGGTTATTGGTCAGTTTGAGATAGGCTTAGTGTCTAGAATAAAATATAAATATGATATATATTAATAAGTAAGTGACTAGTTATGAATTTTGGAGTGGAATTTAGACTTGGAGATCATAGGCTTTTGCTACGAGTGACATGCACGGTTAGCCAGTTTTATTTTATATATATGAGGCTACTGATAAGCACCCAAAAGTGTCTATTTTATACCCCCGAATAGATGCATTTTAGTCGCTCGTTTTTAATAAAAATGACCTTATGTTCGTATTTTATTATTTTCAGGTCAATACGTAGTTCCGGTACAAATAATGCTAAATCCAGTCAATTGCGACGCAAAAGCGGTCAAAAGCGTGCATCGAAAAAATCCAAAGAGACCGCGAAGTCAGAGTCCTCATTGCGCTTGCCCCGTTGTGATCCGATACCCCGAAATAGTCCCGTAACCTAAACCTAAGCCTACACCAAGCCCAGACCATTCTCCGAGCCTCGTGTGTGTTGAGTTTGTATCTTTATTATTTTTCTAGATTTTTATTTTTAGTCATTTTATTTTTATGATTTATTTAGAATTTTTTAAGATTTATTTTCTATTTTTCTAATTCTTTATTTTTTATTTTGATTTTTATTAGTTTTTAATTTATAATCTTTATTTAATTTTATTTTTCTTATGACTAGTTTTTAGGAATTTATTTTATTTAGTTTTTAGTTTTTTTTTATTTAGTTAGGATTTTTAGTTTTTTTAGTCTTTATAGAGTTTTATTTATTTATTATTATTTATTTTTATTTTTTTTAGTCTCTTAGTAATAAATTAAATTTTTATTTCTAAGTTTTTATTTTTTTAGTTCTAGTTTTATTTTTTTTAGTGTCATTTTTTTAGGGGGGCAAATTAAACACACAAAACCTTTTATACCCAAACACACTAAAACACAACAACACATCCTTACACCCCGCACTAACTTGCCTAAATCACACACACCATAACACCACCCAAACCCATCTTCAACCTTTCACCCAACACACCCTCTCTCACATCCATAACTCAAAACACACCGAATCGTCTCCGAACAACCCGATCCCCGACCCAACCGCGGCGGCTCTACTCCAGATCCACCATCTCGATTACCACACCGGATCCTACCCGAACCCGCCTCATTTCCGACCACTTACCCGGAATACCCAAACAAAAACCACATCCCTTTGAACCAACATCCACCTGTCATATCCCATGAAAATCGGAGCAAACCCGTGAACTAAACCCGAGTGGCAGCCCAAACAAAAAAACAATCGGACCTGCAAAAATCTCAAAACAAAAATTTAAGATGTGGTTCACTTATCCAAATCCAATCCCAAGAATATCTCATCTTCCAACCAAAGTCGTGGCTAATGAAAATAAGGGAAATACATCTTATAAAAAAAAAAGACTCTCAGCACAAAACAAGAGGGATACGCATAGAGAGAGAAAAAAAAAAACGGTGTATAATATGTACACAGTAGGTAAATAAAAAAATTCTAAAAAAATTAGTGTGGGTACCCCGATTCTATCACCATAAGGCCTGGACGAGTAGCCCCTCCTCAACGACCCAAAACCCAGGCCCATCACCTCTGGTACTCATCCATTTACTCCACGATGCCATGAAGAGAAGTTGTGGGGGAACACGATCCCATGAAAGGGAGATGGCTAATAAAGAGGAACCTATCACCCCCACTACTCCAACACATACATGTATAAATTAAACCCCAAGTCCGGGGCAAAGGACAAGTTGTATTCTCTGTACTTACTTTTCAGAATATAGAGAAATAACACTGACTGAACCACCGTGGACGTAGGCACTTCTTTGCTGAACCACGTACTCCCGTTGTTGTGTGATTGGCCTTTTATTTGTTTTTCTTGGTTGTCACCTCTTTCATACTTATTTGTGTTGCATGATAATTGCCTCCATAATTGGCACCGTCTGTGGGAACCGTTTATCTTTCCTTGAGAAGAGCCCACACCGAGAAAAAATCTAAGATGTCTGGTCACAGCAGCAACGCTCCTCAAGCAGGAGACATTCAGGAGCCACCCGCTCCTCGCAGGATTAGGTCTGAAGTCCGACGTTCCGATCAAGGGGCTCGCTTAGAAAGGCCAGCCTAAGAAAAAAGTCAAGGACCAGCAAGGTCCACTCAGATATCCAGATTGATCGATGCATACGAAGCAAGGCTCCACGAGCAGAGGGAGTCTTCTCGCAGGTATGAGGCTGAGAATGCTCGCCTGAAAAGAAGACTGGAAAAACTGGAAAAAGAACTACGTCCTGATACCAGGAGACGCCCCTATCGCACTCATAGCCCTCAGGCGAGCAAATCTCGCAGCCGAGGAAGGAGCCCTAGGCGGCAACATCAAGGGTTCGAAGGTGGCGACTCAGACGATGACCTCCGCGAGCAACTAAGAAAAGCTCGCCGCTATCAGAGCCCTGCTCGCAGCGACGACAACATACGGAACCTAGTCCGCAGAGAAACGGACCAACATCCAGCTCACCGCGGCACCAGGTCAACCAGAGAACTCGCCAGGAGAGCCCTTAAGACCCAGATGAAATCGCCCTTCACAAGGGAAATTGAAGAAGAAGAAGCTCCCAAAAATTTTGCTATTCCAAGGTTCAAGATTTATGACGGGAAGACTGATCCCATTGATCATGTCAGGCAGTACCGGCAGGCTATGACCCTCTGGAATCACCGAGATGCGTTGATGTGCCGTATTTTCCCCTCAAGCCTTCATGACGTGGCCCAGAAATGGTTCGAGAAACTCCCTCACCGATCCATCAGAAATTTCAAATCCCTGGCCGAGCTCTTTACGGCCAGGTTCATCACCAGCAGCTCCCATCCCAAAAGGATGGATGCTCTATTGACGATGAATAAAACTCCTCAGGAGACACTTCGAGACTACGCGAAAAGGTACTGGGAGTTATTCAACGAAGTCGAAGACTGCGCAGAAGAGGTGGCAGTGGCTTCATTCAAAATTGGGCTACCTAGCTCTTCCCTCCTCTACCAGTCCTTGACAAAGAAGGAAGCAACCACCATTGATGACCTGATGGCCCGGATTGAGAAATACGCAAAGGTGGAAGATGTCACCCGACTTAACGTAGGTGAAAACGGTCGAGCCAAGCTCGCCACGAAGGGAAGTGAGAAAGTTGATAACCAGAAAAAAGGAGGAAAGAATGGGAGCAAGAATGGCCCCAAGAATGGAGGGAGCCCTGACGTTGCAAAGTCGTTCCAGGCAGTCAACCCCGTCTTCAAAGAACCAATTTACAAAATTCTAGCTAAGATCAAGGATGATCCGTTCATCAAATGGCCCCGAAAAATGGGAGGAGACCCATCGAAAAGAAACAATGCGCTGAGATGCACCTTTCACAAAGAGGGAGGACATAAGACCGAGCACTGCAAGGCTCTTAAGTCCCACCTCGAGGAGTTGGCCCAATCCGGACATTTGAATGACTTTGTGGAAAGGAAGGTAGAGAGAGTGACTGTCCACAAGGAGGCAAAACCCGACAACGTATTAGAAGATGACACCGGACACGAATTCGCAGTAATCCATGGAGTATCCGATGTTAAGCAAATCCAGGGCAACTCAGCTCGGATGGAGGTAAAGAAGCTGACATCAGTAATGCAAGCTTTTCAAATTGATCCAGCGAAATCACAGGCAGGAAAACGCCGCCGAGCAGAGGACATCAACTACAACAAGCATATTGTCTTCACGGATGAAGATCTTGTGGGAGTGAGGACCCCACATCACGATGCCTTAGACATTACACTCAGGATAGCCAACTTTGATATCGACAGGCTGCTCGTCGATCAAGGAAGCTCATCCGAAGTAATGTACATCGACCTGTTCAGGAAATTGAAGTTGGACATCGCCGACCTGAAGGGAACCACTGTCCCTCTGGTCGGCTTCGCTGGAAAAATGACCATGCCTTTGGGCAAGATAGAACTACCAGTGCTCGCTGGGAGTGTTTCGAAAATGATCGAATTCTTGGTGGTCGACATTGATTCACCGTATCAAGCCATTCTCGACAGGGGATGGCTTCATGCAATGAAGGCAGTCTCCTCGACCTACCACCAGAAACTCAAATATATCACCGAGCGGGGAGTGATGGAGATACATGGCGACCAGGCGATGGCGAGAAAGTGCTTCATAGCGGCCATCCGACCGAAGCCAGAGAAAAAAGACGTTCGAACCAGCGAGAAAGTGGAGGAAGGTGCAATCCCTTCCAAATAGAAATTAAAATATGGAAGGCCCGGAGTGGAAGAGACCAGGCTCCTCCCCTCCGAACGGGTTGTAGAAGACCTGGTAGAAGTAATTGCTAGGGAAGGCGACAACAGCAGAGTCTTCCTGATCGGGACCTCACTCACTAACGAAGAGAAAAAGGATTTGTTAACCTTACTCAGAAGCAACATATATGTTTTCGCTTGGGAACCCTACGAGCTGCCAGGAATCGATCCCAATATGGTCTGCCATCGGTTGCACGTCAATCCCACATTCAAGACGATAGCACAGAAGGCACGACGAACTGCTCCCGAGAAAGCCAAAGTAATAGAACAGGAGGTCAAAAAACTGCTGGATGCAGGATCCATACGGGAAGTGCAGTTCCCCAAATGGTTATCCAACCCAGTGGTAGTTCCAAAAAGCAACGGTAAGTGGAGAGTTTGCATAGACTTCACTGATCTCAACAAAGCCTGCCCCAAGGATAGCTTCCCTCTTCCAAAAATAGACCAACTAGTACACGCCACTGCAGCTCACGAGCGAATGAGTTTCCTGGATGCATACTCAGGCTATCACCAGATTCCCTTATATGCCCCAGATCAGGATAAAACGGCGTTTATCACGACGGTTGGTTTATACTGTTACAAGGTCATGCCTTTTGGGCTAAAAAATGCAGGGGCAACTTATCAGCGGCTGGTTACTAAAATGTTCAAAAAACAGATGGGAAACACGATGGAGGTCTACATCGGCGACATGCTCGTCAAAAGCAAGGAGAAAGAAAACCACCTTTCTGACCTGGCAAGTACCTTCGAAATCCTCAGGAAATACCGAATGAAACTCAACGCGAGCAAGTGTTCCTTCGGTGTCCAGTCAGGAAAGTTCCTTGGGTATTTGGTCAGCAAGCGTGGCATAGAGGCAAATCCGGACCAGATTGAGGCAATTAAACGGGTACAACCTCCTCGCACAATCCGCGATGTACAGAAGCTCACTGGAATGCTCGCTGCTCTAAATCGTTTCATTTCTAAATCCTCCGAGAGATGCAAGCCCTTCTTCCAACTCTTAAAAGGCAGCAAAATGGTAGAATGGACCCCAGATTGCTCGCAAGCATTAGGCGAGCTCAAATCCTACCTATGCTCCCCACCACTGCTCGTCATGCCACAGAAAATGGACCCTTTGTACCTCTACCTCTCTGTATCCAGCCATACTATCAGCTCAGCGCTAATGTGTGAAGTCACAGGGATCCAACATCCAGTCTATTACGCGAGCAAAACCTTACTAGACGCCGAGCAGCGATACCTGCTATTGGAAAAGCTCGCATTCGCCCTAGTAATGTCCTCGAGGAAACTAAAGCATTACTTCGAAGCTCACACGATCATCGTCCTTACATCACACCCCCTCAAGGCTGTCCTAAGGAAGGCGGATTTGTCAGGCGGATTTGTCTAAGTGGTCAGTCGAGCTCGGCCGGTTTGACATCCAATTTCAACCAAGGACAGCTATCAAGGGTCAAATCCTCGCTGACTTCATAGCTGAATTCACGGGCGAAGAACCTCTCGACCAGCCTAAGCCAACAGAACAAAACAGCTAGGCTACAGGGGGAAGCTGGAAGCTATTCGTTGATGGAGCCTCCAACTCAAAGGGGGCAGGAGTAGGAATTGTTCTCATCACTCCAAAAAATGCAGTCCTCGAGCAAGGAATCAGGCTGGGATTTGCAGCCTCCAACAACGAAGCAGAATACGAAGCCTTAATTACAGGTCTCCAAAGGGCGCAAACTCTAGGAGCAAAGCATTTACAGGTATTCGGAGACTCGCAACTAGTTTCCAATCAGATAAGTGGAGACTACAACGCGAAGGATGAGAGGATGGCAGCCTACCTCTCCTTGGTAAGAAACTTGATGATAAACTTTGAAGAAATCAACATCCAACAGTTTCCCAGGGGGCAGAACAGCCACGCTGACGCCTTGGCAGCCCTAAGCTCGGCAGTTGATTCCAGCCTTAAAAGGATAATCCCCATCGATTTCCTTAGCTGCCCGAGCATTCACCCCAACTGCGAGCTGACAAAAGCGAAACAAATACTCCAATTGGAACCAGCCCCTAGTTGGATGGATCCCTTGAGAGACTATTTGAAGAACGGAACGCTCCCAGAGGATAAGAGGACTGCCCACCAGATAAGAATCAAAGCTGCTCGCTTTCACTTATCCACGGGAGGCGACTTGTACAAAAGATCTTTCTCCGGCCCCTACCTTAGATGCGTCCACCCAGGCGATGTCAAGACAGTGCTTCACGAGCTCCACGAAGGAATCTGCGGAAGTCACGTCGGAGGAAGGTCTCTAGCCTTCCGAGCAATGAAGGAAGGTTACTGGTGGCCATATATGCAAAGAGACTCCGCAGTTTATGTCCGCAAATGCCTAAAATGCCAGCTTCACGCCCCCATGGTCCACCAGCCTGCCAGCGAATTGAAATCCCTGACCAGCCCCTGGCCTTTCGTCCAGTGGGGAATGGACATCGTGGGACCACTGCCCACCGCTGCCGGCAATCGCAAATACCTGTTGGTCGCAACTGGTTACTTTACCAAATGGATCGAGGCAGAACCACTGGCGAACATCCGAGATGCTGACATGATGAAGTTCATATGGAGAAATATAATCACTCGATTCGGGATCCCCAGAACCATCATCACTGACAATGGAACACAGTTCGAGAGTGGCCCCTTTCAGGACTTCTGCGACCAACACGGGATCAGGCACCACTTCAGCTCGGTAGCTTATCCTCAGAGCAACGGACAAGCTGAGGCTTCCAACAAAACAGTGATCGCTGGATTAAGAAAGTGCTTAGAACGAGCAAAAGGCGCGTGGACTACCGAGCTACCACATGTCCTATGGGCATACAGAACGACTCCCAGACGAGCCACAGGTCAGACGCCATTCTCACTAGCATATGGTATGGAAGTGGTCATCCCATTAGAAGCAGGATTGCCTATAATGAGATCCGACCTTGTCGAGCAAAATCCAAACGATCAGGCTTTGCTCGCTGAACTCGACTTGGCCGACGAGCGCAGGGAACTTGCCCTAGTAAAACTAGCGAGTTATCAGCAACAGCTCGCGAAGCACTACAGCAAAAAGGTCAATCCGAGGAAGTTCGAAGTTGGAGACTATGTCCTAAGAAAGGTCCTGGGCAACACAGTGAAGCCATCAGATGGTAAACTGGGCCCAAACTGGGAAGGACCTTATGAGATAATTAGAGACGATCTCCAAGGTGCCTATCATTTGAAAACGATGGAGGGCAGAGAGATACCACGATCATGGAACGCAGCTAATCTCAAGAAATTCTACTTTTAGGAGTTCTATTGTTAGATCTTTTATTGTACTCATTTTGGGGAAAGACAGTTTATTTCTCTATTCACCAATAAGAATCTCTCAGTTAATTACTCTCTAAAAAAGTAACAATTATATCTTATTGCACATCCTTTTCAAATCACAGGTATAATAGTTGACATAGCAGGGGAACACCCCTCCTCAGGTCATCGTCACGAAGCACGACAGACCTCTTAGCATTGCCCATGGCAATATATGAAGCCCTACAGAATATTCTTAGGCATCAAACCTATTTTGGTTAAACAAAATCCTAACTGGATGAAGACATCCAAAAATAGGTGTGTCCTCGCCAATTGCCCCTCTTAGACCTAAGGGAGTGTGACGACACGACCTAAAAGGTAAAGAGAGAGCACAATGGTATTCTTAATACTGGACTGGGCGGGCACTCACATGACAAGATAAAGATTGTGAAGCTGCAAAAATATAACAGAGATTGGATAAACACGTTTAGTCGGCAAAATCGCCCAAAACTCAAACTTTCCATTAATCTTTTATATTTACAAACAATAATAGTACATGTTTAGTCGGCAAAGGTTCGCCCAAAGCATTTACAATTATTAAAAAACAAATTATCAAGAAGGGGGAAGCCTCCGATTAAGGTAGTCAGCAACCTTAGCTCTCCTCCGGTCATCAGGGGCAGGATCGAGTTCCTCAACAACTTCATTTGTGTCCAACTCCAGTAGCCGCCGAGGAATAGCATCGATAGGAATCCATCGGTCATCTCGCCTGAATGGATTGGGCATCAGAGTAGACGGAGACATCTCATGCCGATACCACAATATCGAATTCCTCGGGACCTGCAACTCTCTGAGAGCACTCAACCACCCCCTGATGAAGGAAAGCTCCTCGAACTCTGATAATCTTGTGGGAGCATCCAACCATCCCTGATCATAGCCATCAGTCCACACTTGGCGAGGGCCCTTATTGAATAGATGCCGCAGTCGGGTGACGTCCCTCTGGAGCCCAGCAGCAGTTACGTAAGCTCGCCGGACATCACCGCGCAGCTCCTCTATTTCCCTCTCACGCTGCTCCTCAACTTCCCTACTCCTACCCCGTGTACTCCTACCAGCACGCGAGAGGGGAGGTCGAGCAGCTCGCGACGAGGAAGAACCTTGTAGGACTGCCGGAGCGGTGCTCGGCGAATGCTCCTTAAGCCTCGAGACCTCCCGCCTCATGTCGTCATTATCCTGCTGAAGAAACTCCACGACTTGATTGATCTCGGTGGCCTCCAGTAACTTGGCTCTCAGCTCGCTAACTTCTTCTTGCACTGAAGCTCCGATCTCTTCCATTTCCTGGAGCCTGTCCTTCAATTTGGCCACCAGCTCAGATTGATCCTTGTATTTTTTGTTACTTAACTTAGCAAACCGGCAGAGTCTAGCGAAGGCCTGGCGAACAGCAGGACTCGCATTTGGACCGAGAGTCCTACCCAGATGTGAAGTGGCAGGGATATATTCATCAGCATCAACCAACTACAAGTAAAAAAGAAAGGAAGAGAACAAAAATAAATCATCATAAACAAAAACGAAGCCTTTTTATTGATAATGAGCGAGGTTACATCAGAACAAAAAAGGAAAAAATTACAAAGAAACCCTATCACTTAGCAACCTCGGTGGACGGACCCTTGTCCTTATCAGCATCAGCAGGGGCGTCACCCTCTGCAGAGGTGTGCACTGCCCCCTCGACCACGGAAGCATCAGCAAGAGTCGCCTGAGAAGCAGGATTGATCCCTTCAGCAGTTGGGGCTGGCTCCTCATCCACAACTGGCTTGGGCCCTGGATCATGTTCGTCAAAAAGTGGGGACGCAACATCCACCCCAGCAGCCACAAGGGCCTTGTTCCACCCCTTCTTGAAGTTCAGACGGCTGATATAGCCTATCTGAACCTTGGCGTCTTCATACGCAGCAGCCCAGCCAGAATTGTATGAATCTTCTTTAACAGTGGCTGCCTGGGCTTTCTCCGCTTCTAGCTGCTCGGCAAGAACCCTGTTCTTTTCCACAAGGTCCAGCTTGCTAGAGCAGACCTGTTCATACGACTTCCTCAGCTCGCCGAGCTCCCTGACAGCATTATCTCTCTCGCGAGCAGAATTAGCAAGGGCCAAGGCAGAAGAAGCTCGAGCCGCATCAGCAGCCTTCAGATCGGCCTCCAGCTGAGAACCCCTGGCCACCAGAGTAGAATTCTGCTACTCCAGCTCACTGTTCCTTCTCAATAGCTCATCGCGAGAGCGATAGAGCACAGCGAAGTCAGTCACAAACTGCAGAAAACAAGGGAAAGATCAGAAAGAAGAAACCATCAAAACAGATTAGAAGAAGTTGGGAAGTAGAAAAGAAACCTTACCAAGGCAAGCCTCTGGCTAGCTTGCAAGGCCAGTTGATCAGACCCTGACGCCCTCTCGCGATCTGCAGGGAGGACTTCCCTCTCAAGCAGCGCAGGGGCGAGTTGAGGAGAGGTGGCCACCGAAGCCCCCTCAGGCAAAGCAGATACTGGGACCAAGGCTTGACCGGTCTTGGTCCTCAGTTCCATCTTCCTCCTCTCCTCCTCCTTCTCTTTCTCCCTCCTCTTTCTCTCTTCCACCTTCTTCCTCTCCTCCTCCTTTTTCTTCTCCCTCTCCCTCGCCTGCTCCTCCTCTCTCTTCTTCTTCTCTTGCTCTTGAGAGGGAGGCCGAGAACCAGTAGCTATGGTCCCGGAGACAGTCTTCGATTTTTTGGACCTCTGTGCAAGAAGCACATCATCATCATCATCATCATCCCGGATTAGATTCTTCCTGGGAGGCATTTCTTCACCTGGACTGCTGGTAGTACTCGATGAACTGCTACTATCATCACTGCCTCCACCCAAGTTACTCACAACACCTGCAGGCTCGCTCTCCGAGCTGCTCTCCTCCTCGTCCAATTGGATGGGCTCAGCTGAAATCTCTTCGGAAGAGTCAAAGTCCGGAACACTTTCCACAGGTCGGGCTATGAAGCTGGAGCCTGTGTTCTTGTATTCAAGCAGAAAAGAAGCAGACCTAGGATGTTCGCCGTCACCCAAAGGTTCCCTGATGTTCCAAGCTTTCACAGTTCCGAGATACGAACCTCGCTGAGAGCTGGCTCCAAGTTCTTTATCTTCGCTGAAAAAGAGAAAGCAAGGAGAAGTTAGAGAAATCACAAAGTCCGCAAAGGTTGAAATAATAATACAACATCTACCTATATATTCTTCCCCATAAAAGGGAATAGTGAACCTCTCAGACCTCGACCCTTCAAATTGAGGGGAGTATTGCCAGTTCCTAACGAGAAACCCTTCTTGCCAGTAGTCCTTATGGGGATCAGGTAAATTTACTACCAATACCCTATCAGGGCTCCTAGCCTTAAGGTACAGAACACCTGAACTCGTACGAGAAAAAGAATAACAAAAGCAGACCTCGGCAAGCCTTAACCTTGTGCCGTACAATTGATTTATCCTGTGCACACCGTTCACTATTTTCCATACATTGGGCGAACATTGTGCAGGCACAATACCAAAATAACTAAAAAAGTGCAGAAACAAACCATTAGGGGGAAAGGTAAGACCCCCCTGGGAGAGCAACAGGACGTGAATCCAATGTGCATCCTCTATGTCCCTAACGTTCCTAGGCGACGAGGCACAACACTCAATCTCTACCCACTCAGGAATACCGTAGAATTTTCTAAACTCAGTTACCGACCTATCTCCAATCTTCGCCATTGGAAAAATACAAGAAAAACTATAAACTCAAGAAAAAGGGCACGAAAGACTTACAGGACAGAAAATCAGATCAAAAGGCGAAGAAGCGACGAGAGTGGAGACCGAAAACAGAAGGTACAAAACTCAAGAGTTCTCAGAAGATAGAAGATTGCTGGAAAAGCTGGAACGACGAAGAGAAAATGTGTCTTATTCCAACAAGCCTTCAAAACTAATCATAACGCACGGATAGCGAAGCGGGTGCCGCCAAAGCAACCTCACAGTTTTCAAAGAAATCAACCATCATTGCTGATCATTTAAATTCATCGGACCCATAAGAACGGCCCAACAAATTTAGGGGCAATTGTGGGTACCCCGATTCTGTCACCATAAGGCCTGGACGAGTAGCCCCTCCTCAGCGGCCCAAAACCCAGGCCCATCACCTCTGGTACATCCATTTACTCCACGATGCCATGAAGAGAAGTTGTGGGGGAACACGATCCCATGAAAGGGAGATGGCTAATAAAGAGGAACCTATCACCCCCACTACTCCAACACATACATGTATAAATTAAACCCCAAGTCCGGGGCAAAGGACAAGTTGTATTCTCTGTACTTACTTTTCAGAATATAGAGAAATAACACTGACTGAACCACCGTGGACGTAGGCACTTCTTTGCTGAACCACGTACTCCCGTTGTTGTGTGATTGGCCTTTTATTTGTTTTTTCTTGGTTGTCACCTCTTTCATACTTATTTGTGTTGCATGATAATTGCCTCCACAATTAGTTTAGTGTTAGAATAAATTTTTAGGTTTGTTTTTTTATTCTTTTTGGTGTAATCAAGTGCCGGAAATGGGACGAAGTTGGACGCATGTCAAGGCGCATTTCAAGACAAATTTGGGAAAAAAATTGCGTATTGTATTTCTACATTCTCTTTTCAATTTATTTCCTTCTTGACATAGTATCTATTGTTGTTTATGCACACATGAGAATGTTTGGCTAAACACTCCGTTCAAGGGGTGGGATGCACTGCGTATGATGTTAATTTAATTAATTGGTTTCATTAATTTTATATTTCTAGGTAAATTAATTTTTAAAGTGTCACCAATTAATTTATGTAACGAGAGTTAGTAAATTAATTGAACGAATTAATTTTTGAATTTAGGAATCGAACTAGAGATAGGTTTTTCCGAAATTTGAATATTAATTCGGTATTGAAATTTGATGATTGCTATTGTTTTCCTTAAATTGACCCTAGCGGGTAATTTTCTGAAAATACTGTAGTCCTTATTTTTCATTGTGTGAGATTTTTAAATTAATTTTCTGAAAAAGATTCTATTAAATTTATAATTTTAATGAGAGTTAGATTATCGATTTAATATTATCTCGAAATATTTCAAATTAATAAATTGAGAAATTAAAATAATTAAAAATGCAATGAAATCCCATCTCTTGACCTTCTCACATTATTTGACACTCGGTTGCACATTTTTATTATTATTTACTCATTTTATAATTTTTGGCAATTGTTAGTTAATTTTTCCCTTGAAATTGTTTTTAAAAAAAAATTAAAAAAAATATTTTCATAAAAAAAATTGGAATTGCACGTTTTCATATTAATTGTTTCACCTTGAAAGTTGGATTGATACCCGTACTTACCGCAATACGAGTTATTTTTAGACAAGTTTTGTAGGTACTCAAGGAAATTTTGAGAGTGACTTTTGCAAAATAACGATACATACACAAAAAAGCTTCATATCAGCTACAAACACAATATATATATATATATATATATATATATATATATGTGTGTGTGTGTGTGTGTGTGTGAAAATATCTGTGTGTATGATATTTATGTGAAATATACCCATCCTAGCAGATATATTATCGGTGGGGGTTGTGCGCCGTGGGAGAGCACTCTTGCGAATCTCAGTAGAGGTAGTACTGTTCCCTAGGATTATAGGTTTGCGCAAGCCCACACTATGTGGGGTAAGAGTCCCGTGGTCTAATGTGGTATGGTTATGACCACGGAATTAAGGCCATGATTGCCTCCAGTTTTTGTTTTCATTTTGGGTTCAGTGTTGAGATTCCAACCCGGTTGCCTAGGTTGTGGTGGACATTCCTAGAGCTTGATAGAATGCTGGTGATTTCGCATCTAGTGAGTTATTTCTCTTAGGGATTGCGATTATACATATATGGTGAGTGATATATATGTTGTTATACTTGATTTGATTTGTGTATTAGTATATATATGTGAGTGTACACACACACACACACACACACACACACACACACACACACACCTATATATATATATATATATATATATATATATATATATATATATATATATATATATATATATATATATATATATGGGCGAATTAAAATATATTATGAACAATAAATTTATAGGTTTTCGTGACAACGGCTCGGGGATGTTGTGTGTAAATAAATATATAAAACTGAAGAAAATTATACATGGGCATAAGACACTAAAGTGTTAACATTGAATTAATAACTAGTTAAAGTTATTTAAAATGAATTGATTTTAGTATAATTGTAAAGTGGATGTGAAGGCTAACTGAGAATTTAAAGTGAATAAAGTTACGCGTGATACCGGATAGAGTATGTGACTCAGATTAGTGTTGAGGTACTAGTTAGAGTGAGTAGTGTAACTAGGGTGTTTAAAATATTTGCGTTAGATGTGCACTTAGATGAGTGGTATTTCATAGGAGTGCAACACCAGCTTAATTATGAAATATTACAATGCAGATTTATTAATGTATTTTAAAGACTTGTTAAATATTTTTAAAAGGTTTTGGTTACTGACCCCTTTCAAAATATTTTTAACAACATTTAGGTGTTCAACCATAGGGATGCTGGCTTAACCATTCTTCTAATCAGACGATGTTGCAGCAGTTGTGGATGCTTGCAGGGATTGATTAAACGCCTCTATCCTTGAAATCTAGATGGGAAGTATTTCAGAGTTATTCCGGGCATGTGGCCCCGTTACTTAGTATTTATTTTATTCAGATGTTTTCCTTTCTGTTAGTTGAATCATTGTATTATAACCTTTCATTGAGAATTATCGATTAATTTATTTATGTCAGTGAGTGAGTTTATTATCCGCATGGTTAATTATGTGAATGAAAATCTTATTTAAGTAAAAAAAAGTTTTAAAATTTTAACACCGTGCCTAATAGGTTATGAGTAATTAAAATATTTCCGACAGTGATGCTAAGAATGAATTAGATGAGACTCCTGTTTTATTTTATAAAAGGACTTATCACCCGTGATTGAAATAGGCGGGGTGTCACATTGCATTCAAATCGGAAGAGTTTCTTTTACAACTCAACCTCTTGAACATTATTATAAATGTAAAACCTTACCCCGGGATCAAGAGATGCAACTTTGTAATCTTGAGAGACAGACTAATAAAAAACAGTGACCTTTATGTGGACATAGGCAAATTGTCGAATCACTTATATTTTATGTTATTATGTGAGATTGTTTTACTTTCTTCATTTATTTGTTTTTTTGGTATTATTCATTGTGATCATTCTTGCAGACACATATATTGTTAAAATAGGTCCACTTGAAGATCACTATTTTGTCACATTGATGCTAGGATTAACTTTTACTTAAATTTTGATTGAGGTTAATATTACCTCCATTTTGGTAATAAAATCTAATTTGTGTAGTCCCTCTCTACACACATGTTCTCTTAGTTGGTATCAGATCTAGACCTCATTTTTATTAGGTTTAATCACCTAGAGGTAGATATTTTGTGTTTAGAAATGGATTTTGGGTTTGATATTTTTAAGTTTTTGCCTAATAGCTCGTCTGATACTTCATCTCTTGCACTTTATTCTCAACCCAACTTTCCTTATCATCCTTCACCCGAAAATAAATATGAATCTAGTGATGATATTGAGTTCTTGACTCGTGTTTCTAATATAATAAATTATAAAAAGAGTCTTTTAAACCTTTTAAATAGAATAGGTTATTGTCCTCCAAACTCAAAGAATATAAAAAGAGGAACAATGTTTTAGACCTTAAACCTTTTAATCTATGGTTGATCAACTTCAAGTTAACTGTGCTCACATGGGTGAGTAGATTATGTAAGGTCATATTTTCATAGGTCCGTTATCAATTTATTATGTCATATACCACTACACCGTCGAACAACATTCAAGAGACATATACATTAAAGACGAATCCGAATTACTCAAGTTCTTCATCATTCAAGACTCCGCGAAGTTTACTTTAGTAAGGTTATGTTTTTAATACCTTAACTTTTCACTTAGAGCTTTTGGGATATTTTTATAAAATATTTTTTAAGTGTTGGAGCGGACTTTTTCGTAAAAAAATGAGAATAACTATTTTTCTAAGTGTTGAAGCGGATATTGAAATATATTTTTTTTCAAAATTGTCGTTCAAACGACATTTGTACGTCGTTCAAACGACAAGCAGTGTCGCGCGATGTCGTTCAAACGGCATTGTGTCTCGTTCGCGTGACATGTAATCTCGTTCGAACGTGCTCAAATTTCTAGACGGTGTAGTTTTTGTATAAATACTCATTAAATGGTTCCCTTTTGTTTAAGAAGTCATAGCGTTTTGACGAACAGAAAAACTGTGAAAGCAGAATTATTTTAGGCTTCTTCTTTTAGGGTTTAATCCCTTTTTGGTTTTTCAATTCACAAAACTCCCATATGCTTTAGTGAATTGTTTTGGTTTTCAAGAACACTTTGCTTTTGTTCATCTTTCGTAGAGTGCGTCTCTACACCGTATGGCTGCGTGTCATTGAGGATCTTGCTGTGTGAAGATTCTTTGCTGAAGATTGGGCTGCGAGTCCTTGGAGGGTGCTGCGTGTATTCTCTTGCTGAGTTCAAGACTGCCAGTCTTTATGGGTTGGTTGCGCATTGATCCATTGCAGATTTCTTATTGTAAGTAGCGATTTATTAATTCATAGTGAAATAAAGGTTTTACCCGAAAGGGGTTTTTTCCTGAAATCTGTGTCTCAACATAGTTATTGTGTCGCATGCTTTATATTTATTTATGGGTTGACACGCGCACTTTAGATGCTTGTTTAGGGGCTGAATTAAATAAGGTTTGATTAGAAAATTACGAGTGAGTTTTAATTAATATCACACGTTTTAAAAGATTAAGTTGTTACAACAAGAGTCTCCATCCGTTGATGTTAATTTAATAAAAGTTTTAAAATAAGAAAATAGAGATCTTCGAAAAAAAATCAAAACTCTCAAAAGAGAAACTTTATAGTTTTTTTAATGAGCTTGCACTTGTAAAAGATGAAAATAATTTTTTGTGTCTATTATAAGCCCAATGTCCTATCCTTTTTATATTTTTTTTAGATTTTAGACCCTTTGGATGAGTTAAATGATAAGAATATTATTTCAAAAGAATAGGATGAAAATTTTATCAATTTTGTAGAAGAGAAAAATGTTCTCCTAAATCTCTTGAAAAAATGAAAATGGATCTTCTTTTATGTGAAGAGTCCAAAATTATTTTGGGAAAAAAAGTTAGAAGTCTTCTAAACAATTTGATCCTGGCCGAAGAAAATAATTGATTTAAAGGCTATATCACAAAACTTGGGGATATTACTTTAGTGCCAACCTAAAAAGTATATGATAAAAGAGGGTTATGTTTTAATAAGTTTAATGTTTTGGCTTCCAGTAGTGAAACAATTTTTATAAAATCATCTTCTCAAAATAAAATTAAAAAATTAAAAAACTTCCTTTGAAAATTGAAGATAAAAAGGAAAACGTTGTAAATAATTTTGAAAAGAAAGATGAACTTTCCATCTCAAGTCTATATCTGAACCACTGGTGAAGAAAGATCTTTGCAAACTGATGATCGGATAACAAAAATTGTGTACTTAGTCATAAACGACATAAAAAGAAATTCATTTTTTCTCCTTGTCATAAGAAAGGTCGCATGAAATATTTTCGTTACAAGTTGATGAAAGTTCAACATTTTGAAAAGGTTGTTCCCAATACCAAAACCCAAATGACAAAAGCAAAACCGTTTAAATGTGATTGATGTCCCAAAGTTGGTCATTTGAGAAAATTTTATTTTTTTACTCAAGCCGAACTTGACTTTGTAGCTCGGTAATAATGGTAAGAATTTTGTGGGGAAAAACAATGGTAAAAAAAATTTAATTCTTGGAAATTTGCACCTAAAACGGTTGAAAGACAAATGTTAATTAAAAATAGTCAAAAAGGTTCATATAATGTGGGAAAAGGAAATGGAGGAAAAGAAAAAAATATTTCTAATGCCCCATTTGAACTTAAGGATTCTCGTGTGAGTCATGTATGGGCTAGGGAGAACAGTTCAAATGAAATTAAAGTTGAAACTCAAAGGATTTTGAAAATGGTTATTTCTACCTCTAAAAGCTAGAGGTTGTTTCATTTTTTATCAGAGCCTCATTAGCAAAACATTATCGTCTATCATGTGATATCTATGTAATTATGTTTCATGTGTTAGTTTATATTTCATATTTATCATTTTTTATAACTTATATATGATATGTTTATCTTCTTTATTTGTTGAATAAATTGGAAAGATTTTAATTTTTAGAACACTTTATTTTGGGTTTCCAAAGATATTAGGATTGTCTCATCTATTTTATATTTTATTTGAACCATATATGTTATGATTTTATGCATGTTAAATGTATTTTCATTTTACCTTTGATATCTATTATTTGCATTCATTTATTTACCTTGGATTTTACCTAGTCTTGTACTTAGGATTTACATGATCTTTTAACCTTAACCTTATTTTTCTCTACATTGATTATCTTATGATTCCATTTTTTTTTTATAATTTGAGCTTGGTGGAAAATGTTGAGAATTATGTGCTTCATCTATATCTTTTAATCATATACGATAATCTCTTTTTTATCGTACATATCTTTCACGAAAAAATTCAAAAAGATTCTTGGTACAGTGATGTTTTTCCTTTTGCATGATATACTCCCTGACACATTGAGTTCATGCTACTTTATGAGTAATGTCATAAATTTTAGAACTTCTAAAAAGCATTTATAGGGTCAAAAGACTTTTGAAAGAGTGTCTAACTTCTATATGTGTATATGAGTATTTTTTGTTCATGATTCAGAGAATGTTGAAAAAGCGTATGCTATATATAAAAAAACTTAAGAGTGAAGATGGATAGGGATATAACTTTGATTTGATGATGTTACCTTTGAAAATTGGAAATAGTGTCCCATCTTAGTAGTGGTTGAGTGAAATTCAAAATAATTTGAACATATAGATGTCTCAAAGATTTAACATATATCTAAAATTGTGTAACACCAAAGATATGAGATAAAAAAAGTGTTAACCAATTACTAATTGAAGGGGAAAGTGTTAGTTAAAAATGATCCTAAATTGGTTATTGGATATTTCATTTGAGTCTAAGTTTTACATTATTTATTTTATCATTCATTATCTTAATTGAACTGGAGCATGGACCTTTCTCGCAATGGTGCTCGTTTATTTGGCAGAAATCAATATATGATCTTATATTTTTGGTTAAGACTATCATCACGTTATTATCCTCTTATGGATAATATTTTCTTAATTATGAACATTGTTCATTTTATTCGAACTTTAATAAGTGTGATAATATTGATTATATTTTTACTTATGAAAAGTGGGTATTGGTGTTGTTCTCTTATTGCATAAATGTTTATTACACCATGTAAAACCCTTTATTTGAGATAAATTCCTAGAATCTAAAATTTATATAATTTGCTTTGCATCTTATTCTTTTTCCCTATGCAGTATATCCTGCAAGTTTCCTAAAATTATCTATTTAAAAATGCATGATTGGGGATATCACCTTTTGTTGAGTGATAAATTTTATTGATACATATTTGCACATATATAGTCATTAATTGGATTTAAACTTTATGTTGTTTATCCATGTTTTTAGTATAGAGTGTGTTAACATCGACTTTGGTATTTAAACACAAACTTCTATATATGTTGATATCATAGTTCTTGCATTAGGATAAATATGCTACATTATTCAAATGTGATTGATCTTATTTGAGGATGCAAGATTTAAGTGTATGTTCTCTAAGGAAATCATCTATGCTTGGTGGTTGTTAATCATATTTTTACCCATGCTTCACCATTGGATTTTGAGAACATATTTATTTGATATTTACCTTGTCACATCTTTATGTATCTAGAAATTGGGTTTACATAACATGAGTGTCAAGAATGATATGTAATTCGATTGATATTAACCTCTTGTGCTTCCTATGCAAATAACTCACATGTGCCTTACATTTTGTTTAACTATATAATGAGTGTTCCCTTGTAAAATTACGATGATGGTTTGTATATATTTGGCTTTCAATGTCATTATTTGATCTTATGCGCCTTTATATTTTCTATGATATGATTCATATCTTATATTGCTCAGGTTTCTTATTATGTGATCCTAATATGTCCTTCGTATCTTAGAACTTATGTTCTCTCATCATCCCATATAGTGTTGTTCCTTATGTCCATTTTCTTATATTTCTTTACCATTTCATCTACCATTGAAAGAGAAAGTTGCATAAAGGGAGACAAGACGTGTTTAAGAAAGAAAGAAATTGTGACTAAAGAAAGTTAGTTATAAGGAAGGAATATGAAACATTTTGTTATATTAGATAAATGCTAGTGATATATTAGAAACAGTTGTATTGGTGATCAATAGATTAGTGTGAATTTGGTAACATATACATTTGGCCATGCTTTTGACTAAATCGTCTTTAATGCCTTATATATATTGTTATTATATAATCATATCATAAATTAACTTCCATCTTTATAATGAGATATATTAATTATAATCCTTAAATTATTTATACTAAATTCACTTTTTTAAATAATTATTCATTATGTTACAAATTATGCTTGCTCTTGATTATATTTTCCTTTCCTTTGTCCATTCCATGACAAAAGGCAGAGAATGATTCTCCTTCACTACGCCAATTCATGCAAATGGTCACGACATGGGGGTCACGGCCCTAGGCCATGACCAAATGGTCATGGACTTTGGTCGTGACCATCTCCACCTTTGGTGTGACAATATCCATGACCCAGTGTGGTCATGGATGCTCTTGGAATTGGTCATGGACCAAATTCCTGACCACTGTGGGTCATGGATCTGGGCCGTGATCATGTCGTGACCATCTCGTTGCCAAATTCATGCCAAAATTCCCTCCAAGTTTAGTCGCGGATGGGTCATGGAATTAGTTCGTGACCATGTGCATGATGAAGGACACAACACACCAAGAGTGGGTCACGGTTGGGGGTCATGACCATCTCAAGGCATGGGTCATGGATGGAGGTTGTGACCAGTCTCTCACCTATATGTGTCACGATATGATGTGGCATTATTTTAAAAGGTCACGGTAGTGGGTCACGGCCTATATCCGTGACCATGTTGCTTGATTTAAAACACCAACAACCCCAGATTTCTTTCCCCTCGATCGATTTCTGCAGCAGCACAACCCTAGGCAATTTTTGGTACGATTTTGGGCGATTTGTGTTTGATTTTGATTTTGTCCTAAAGGTGATACAAAACCCTGGTTATTTTTATATATTTCCATGGATTTCTTATTATATGTGTGCGAATTGTGTATATATATATGTGTGTGTGTGTGTATATTTCTGTTTATATGTATATAAGTATGTGTGTGTGTGTATATGTGTAGCTTTGAAGACTTTGTATTGCATGTCAATAAACCATAGACATTGTATTAAGGGTTATTTTTTTGACAAAATATTATTCAAAACCCTAGACATCAAATTTTTTCCATGATTTTGTTTGACAAAATATAATTAAATGGATTTTTTTGACAATGTATTGTCGGTTATATGCGTGTCGTTACATTGTATTGGGGGTTATATGCTTGCTGTGATTTGTTAACAGTAACTCCTACCGTGTTATGTTCATGCAACAATTAAGACTCGCATCATTCGTCTTATTGTGGATTATACATGTGTCGTGACATTGTATTGGGGGTTATATGCATGTCATATTTTTTTTGACAAAATATAATTAAATGGATTTGTTTTGACATTGTACTAGGGGTTATATGCATGTCGTGATTTTTTAACACTAACTCCTACCGTGTTGTGTTCATGTGGGAATTAAGACTCGCGTCAGTCGTCTTATCGTGTCTTGTCATCATTTTATTCATGTCTTACTTGTATTCTCGCGTATATTCCAATACACCTTTAAACCCATTATGGCTCATTCAGGTCACCTGCCATTTGATGTTCGGGCATAAATTATTATTGGTGTTTGTGCTAAATTTATCTTGAATTAGTGTTGGACTGTTTGGTATATGTGTTTGCTTTATTGCACAAAAATTTGGGTGCACCAAATATATTATTTTCACAAAGTCATTTTTCAAGGTTGAGCACCAAGTGTTGGACAAAATTCTCGACCTAATTTTTCATGCCATATAATTGAATTCTTATAGCAATGCTAAACATATAAATTTCAGTAAATTTTAGCAATTCTCTACTTCTCTATGAATCGCAAACATGTGTGCACATTAATAACTGTGTTGTTTATGAATATATCATATATAAAATGAGAAATGACTTTCTTATAGTGAGATATTGTGATTACGGACATGTGTTTACCATCTTGATGAACATATGTGTGGCCATCCCCGATCCCCGCCGCGGAGGGAGAAAGGATCCTTCGGGTCCTGCGCGTCCCCTCTCTCGGGAGAGCGCTTCGGCCGGCGTCGATTTGTGAGGTGTGAAAATGTAGAGAGATTTAGAGTCGCCAGTCTATTTTACTCAAAACAGACAAAAGAAAAAGCGGAAGCCACCCCGAAGAATGGCATCCAAAGACATATTGGTGTGTGCGAAACCAAAATGATTCGAGAAGGGTTCGGAGGCTTAGTTACGAAATGGGAAGGTGTTAGGCACCCATTCCGCCCTTTTCGGTCTCTCATGAATATTTGCTATTTTCCTTTATGTTTACCCCGTGATATGTGTGCATGTGTATATATAGAATGGAGGTTGGAATCCTCGACTTGTATCATGGAAAAGATAAAGCGAGTCATCCGTAGGAATGTAAGATTAATGTAGAAAATAGGATTTACGCGATTACCCTTACGTTGATCGTTATAAGGGAACGATAACGCATATGGAATAATACGTTACTAAGAACAAGGATATAGAATAGAATGGAAAATGAGATAGAGAGAAGATAGAAGATAAGAGAAAAAGGTAAGAAAAGGACTCGAGTCTCGGGTTTTACCCCGAGACGCCTACGTAGCCTATAAAGGCATCAAAGTCCACGTAGTTCGCATACAAAATGAGGGGTGGGGTTTAACCCATGAATCCAAATGGAGAAATCTCTTATTTGTAAGTGTGTGTGTGTGTGTAGAAAAAGTGTTTTTAGTTGTGAGAAAAGTGTGGAAAAAGTGTGAGAATCCCTATTTGGAATTTATGAGCAAACCCTCTTTTTCTTATTTTTTGGGTTTTATTTATATGAAAATAGGAGATATGCAATAATACTAGATAAAAAGTATGTTAGGATATGTGAAATGAGATAATAAAAGTGCTTTAAGTAATAAAACAAGTTATTGCAAATTTAAGAAGATTTGAAGAGAAAGGTGAGAAAAATGGACCTTCTTAGAGACCTTGAGCTTGATTTTGAATGTTGAAAAGCAACCCTTGCACTTGAATGATGATGGAGAGTGGTTAATTCAGTGAAAAAGGGATTTGGGAGTTGAAATCACGCTGCCTTCGAGAGAGGTTTCTGGGGGTTTGCTGAGAGTGATTTGCTTCTCATCTGAGCTCTCTTTGCAAATGAGGACAAGGCCTCCTTTTTATAGGCCCAGGGGTTTGCCGATCGGCATAGAGACCTTCCTGCCTATCGGCAGGAAGGTACCGATAAGCAGGTTCTGGCACCTGCCGTTTGGTAGTGTGCTTCAGGCTTTTTCAGAAAATCGGTCGCCGAGGGCAAACCGTCGATCGGAATCGCGCACGGGGGATACCATTGGAAAGGTAATTCAGATACCTTCGAAATTCCTTTGGACCTCTCCCGGGTTTGAGAGTTGACTTTGGGTCAAATATGGCTCGGAAGCGTTTGTCGGCCCGCTGGGCGGGGAATCGTTCGGACGCAAATGGATCGTTCATCCGCATGGTAAGCCCAAATCGCTTACGGGGCATACCATTGGAAAGGTTAGGAGATGTACTTCGTCATTCCAAAGAGTTTGACCCGGTTTGGAGAGTTAACTGTGGTCAACCGGGACCGAGAAGTGCTCGATGGCCTCCCGGAGTCAAAGGAATCGTTCGTTCGCATGGAAAGTCAGAATCGCGCACGGGACGAATCGTTGGAAAGGGTATTCATTACCCTTTGAAGATTCATTCAGACTCGGTCGAGCTAAAGAGTTGACATAGGTCAAATAGAGCCCGGGAGCGCCCGATGGCCTCTGGGTCAGGTTTCGAACGCAAACGGATCGTTCGTCCTCATGGTAAGTCGGAATCGCGCATGGGGCAGACCGTTGGAAAGGGTATTCAATGCCCTTCAAAGATTCATTCAGTATTGATCGAGACGAAGAGTTTGACTTTTGGGTCAAACTGAGTCGGGGAGTGCCCGATGGCTTTTAGGTCAGTACTCGGGACGTGACCTGGGTTTACAGTTATAAAGGGAGGTACTAGGGACCTAAGGAGAGTCAGGGGGTAATTGAATGGGGTGTCCATAATATGAACTTTTACTTTCTTCAACGGTTGTATCGGTATACGACATGCTCACATGTAAACAATGGACATGAGAAAAATGTCCTTACAAATCTCCCCCTATGTATATACTGGTACAAAATAAAAATATTTGAATTATGTCTCAAATGACCTATACAAATCTACCCTCCCATGAACCCCAAAGTGGAAAGATAAAATGTGCGAGTCTTCAAACTTTTTTCACAATCTTCAACAAACTCTTTTGCTTTCATTGTGCTTCTTTTGTGTGCATTCCAAAAGATCATCAAATTCCTACACACTGTAAAAAAAGAAAATACCTTCGTGACGTATTCAGTTTGGAATGATATAAAAATAAATTAAATTTATAATTAAATCTCCCCCATAATACAAACTCCCCCATAAAATCATAATTCGTTTTCCCCCTTTTTATTTGTCCAAAATAGACAAGGAAAAGAATAAATCAAACTACACACGGAGTGTCACGACAAGCATAGACAATATGAATCCAATACGCTCATGCAAGGAAATACTCAAAGGTATCCACAAACTATTTTTGATTTTTCAATTTTTTCAAGCAAAAATAATTTACAAAAGCATCGCACACCATGAATTTACCCTAAGATAACCAAATCATGGGAACGAATGAATGAATGTGAACAAATTCGATAGGAAAATCAATGTTATCAAACATAATATATGTGCACGATGAATATGGATACTCCTAACGAATGATCTCAACATCTTCCTTAAGTGTAAAAGTGTTGAATTTAAATGATATCAACTCAATCTAATCAAAGTCTAAAATGATTTCCACACCAATAATGTCTAATACTATGTAATGCTTTTTCAATAATTTATTAGGATGTGAAACCCGTTGTTTTATTTCCAACCAAACTCCCTCATAAATAATAATTTTTTTAAAATTTTCTAATGAGGTTCTAAATTATCTCCTTAGAGGAATCCTATTGGACCCTTTTTAGCATAATTTTCTTTTTATTGCCTTAATTTTTTCTTCATTCTCTTTTCAAATGGTGGATTTCACTACTTGATTATTATTCACTCATAGCCCTTTCCCGTGGTCACTCATTATCTTTTCAAGTTTTAAACAAATTCCTCACGGGCAACGATTCTTACATGCACTACTTTCATTGTCTAGTTTTATCGCATTTAGTTCGTTTTAAAGACAGGATTGAGATGGAAACACTACAACCAATATGTGATAAATAAATACAATAATAAATAAAATTCGTGTACATGTGTAATACAGGAGATCGTGAGTCAAACATGTAAGTAGTAACAACTAATCACATCTCAATGACTCCAATCATTGTAAAGCACAAAATAAAATGATGACACATAACCAAACACTATCAAATAGTCACATGGATATGAAATGAAATTTTGACTTGGTCATCCTAAATGTCCATTCATATATGGTGTAAAATAAAATACAAAAATCAGTTGGATTTTCAAATATTTTATCAAAATAAAATATTTTTAGCTTTTTAATTTTTATTCCAAAAAATAGAAAATCTTTTTGAATTTTTCCCAAAAATTTCAAAAACTAAAATCTTTTTGGTTTTTCAAAAAAATATATCAAAAAGGAAAAAATAACTACAATGGTGGTACACATCATAACACTAGAAAAGATGTATCATAAAATACGACTAGTGTATGACAAACATCCAACAAGATCAACCAAAAGATCTTACATGAAGAGCATCTCGTGCAAGCAAACGATAGTTGTGACCCATAAATCCTAAAGCTTCTAAATCTGATTTTCTAACCCAAACCGGTGTGTAACGGCACATGGGGGCTTTGGGAAATGGTGTGACTCTATTATTAAACTTCCTGGGAGCATTTTGAATCATGTAACAGAAACTCCTAAGGTGACCTTTTCAACCGCAATGTGTGCACATGTAAATATGGCGGTGAACGTTACCTAAAGGTACTCTCCTAACATTCCTAGATGGCTCTTTTGTAAAGATCCTAGGTGGATCTCTCCTTAGATTTCTAAGTGGTTCTCTCCTAATGTTCCGAGGAGGCTCTTTCATGTGCACGATCTTGACTTCGAGAATGGGAGCACCATGATTATCAAATTCAATACCACACTTATCATCCTTGATTTAGACGGTACTTAACATCTTATCTAGCTTCTCTGACCTAGATTCCAAATCAAACTTCACCTTACTCAAATCTATCAAATTTTTCTCAAGCTCACCTATCCTAGGCTTAAGCATATGCCTAGATTCCTTAAACTCTGGAAGCTCCTTTTTCATAGCTTCCATCAACCATCAAAGACTATCCCTTTCTCCCTCGACATATTCTAGATTCTCTCGAAGAGTTTTCTCATGTGCCCTAAGCTCCTCAACTAAAACATCATTATTATTCTCTAAGGCATGTTCTTTCAACTAATCTTTTAAGTTCAAATTAGTCTTTCTTTTTTATCTTCAAAGCTTCTACATACAATTCATTGAATGCGGTTTGCAAGTCATGCTCATTCTCTCCTACATATTCACTCCCATCACCCTCACTTTCTTGAGTTTCACTACTAGTGGCAGCGAGAGAGTCATGTAAAGAAGTATCGTCATCACTCTCATGACTAGCCATAAAGGTGGCAAGGACTCGCTTACTGGCACAAAAATTATCTTCTTTAGGGTCACTATCACTAAGGGTAGGAACATGTTTTATCGGTTTCTCATTCCTTAGATTAGGGGGACGCTCAGTTAACCTATGGCCAAACCCGTCATAGCAAGAACATCTCTCAGAATCATTCTTTTTAATAAGAGTCTTAAATGTCGATTTCATTCATGATTTCCAAATAGAACTGTCAGACAATTGTGATATAAAATCATCAAACCCTCCAAAAGACATACCTAAGTACACGGGATCACTTCACACAATAAAATAGTGAAAAATCAAGATCACGCGATAAATTAGTGTAACCCGCTTTGATACCAATTTGAGAAGTCCCTTTTGTGTGTGCTTTAGGTAAAGACAACTTTTGCCAAAACTTCAAAATTTTATTAAGTACCAAATATGAGAATCAATTTTCTTAAACCCAATTTTATCTTCTTTATCCTAAAACATGCATCTAAGTGATTCAACGTATTTAAACAAATAAAGCATGTAGGGAAAAATACCCTTTCAGATAAATACCTTTATTTCACTATAAGACTTGTAAATCGAAACTTACAAAATTACAATATAATCTGCAAAGAATCTACCTCGACAAATCCTCATAGATCGTAGCCTAAATCAGAAATGGACTCTGGCAAGACCCCACAAGAACCTCAACTCCTTCAACAAAGAACACCCTCGATCATCCTCAATGACCGCAGTCGTCGTCAACTAGCAGCTCCCTCAAGAAATACCCAATCAGCAATAGAGAAATTATATCTACACGAGAAACTTGAACAAAGTTATGACTTAGGTTCCAAGACAATTCACTAAAGTGTTTGGGATTTTTTGAATTGAAAAACAAAGTGATTAAATCCTAAATGAGAAGACAAAAAATTCTGTAGTTTGCAGTTTTTGTGTATCAAAATAATTCAGGTCTTCTCCAGAAACAAGGACTCGTAAAGCAGGTATTTATAAAAAAATTGAGTCGACGGAGTCGTTCGATTGACATTGACATGTATCTTGATGCCTACATCACGCGACCTTCTAACGATAGTGAAAACATAAAACACTATGATTTCGTTAGATGAAACTATCTCGCAAGCTTCTCGGGCCCCTTCGCGCGACATTGCAAGTCGCATGAAGCCGTCATTCTAGAGACAACTCCATGTTGTTTGAAAGACCTATGAATATCGTTTGAACGACCAAAGCGAAAAATCTTTTTCTAAAAAAACTCCGCCTATAAGTGTTAGAAAAATTGTTTTGTCTCAATAAAACGCCTCAGGTTGATAAAAACAATTCGTAAAAAATATCCCATCACTTAAATGATACATTAAGGAACTTTAAACTCAACCTTACCAAAATCAATCTTATAGAGGCATGTTGTTGAAGAACTTCGATATTCGGATCTGTCTAGATAAACATATGAACTTGTACTTTTTTCGACGGTTGTAGCGGTATATGACATACTCACATGTAAAAAACGGATCTGTACATGAAAAAAAATGTCCTTACACGATAGGACGGGCACCCCAGCGGCACCTAAATGGAAGCACGTGTGACACAAACACCTCGTGGATGTCCAATGAAACACGTAGAAACCGATCGCGCAACCGTGGGACTCCCGGTTTGAGGATAGGACACGAATTCAAAAATAGGAACACTTAGGCTTCGAAACGTACTGGGGGCACACCCAGCGAAACCCAAATGACATCGCGAGTGCAAAGAACACCTCATGCATGTCCAACGCAGCACTTAGCAGCTGGTCGTGTAGCTGCGGGACTCCCAATTTGATGATAGGATATGAATTCGAAAGCAGTCACACTTTGGCTTGAAAACGTGCTGCTAAGGGCGGGCACCCCCAGCAGAACCCAAAAGGCACCGCGAGTTTTATGGACACCTAGTGCGCATCCAACGTAACACGTAACAACCGATTATATAGCCGCGAGGATCCTAGTTTGAGGATATGACATGAATTCGAAAACATACGCACTTAGGCTTGAAAAAATGCCATGGGGGGTAGTCACTCCTGGCGAAACTTAAACGTCACCTCAAGTGACACGAACACCTCATGTGTATCCAACATAACATGTAGCAACCAACTGCACAGTCGTAAAACTACCGGTTTCAGGACAGGACCCAAACACGAAATCGAAAATAGTTGCACTTAGGAGCCGTGGGACTCCCGGTTTGGGGGGGGGGGGGGGAGCACCCCCAAACGGCATCGAAAGTGGCACGAACAACTTGTGTATGTCCAGCATAATGTGTAACAACTGGCCCCACAGCCACAGAACTCCCGATTTGAGTATAAGACCCAAACACGAAAGCACAATTAGGCTTGAAAACATACTGGGGGTGGAAACCCCCGATGGCATCCAAACGACATCGTTAGTGGCACGAACACCTTGTACGCATCCAAATTAACACAAAACAACTAGCCACACCACCTTAGAAATCCCAGTTTGAGGATAGGACACGAATTCGAAAACATGCACATTAGGCTTAAAAACGTGCTGCGGGGGACGGGCACCCCCCAGTGGCACCCAAACGGTACTGCGAGTGACACGAACACCTCTTGCATGTCCAATGTAACACATAGCAACCAGCCTCACAACTGCAGGACTCCCACTTTGAGGATTTGGCCCAAATAGGAATTCGAAAACTGGCACACTTAGGCTTGAAAATGTCCCATCGGGAGGGGAATCACCCTCGGCGGCACCTAAATGGCACCATAAGTGGAAACAACAATTCATTCGCATCCAACATAACATGTAGCAACCGATCGTGCAACCACGGGACTCCTGTTTTGAGTAAAGGAGCCAAACACGAATTCAAAAATAGGCATACTTAGGCTTGAAAACGTGCAACATGGGGGGAGCACCTCCAGCGGCACCCAAATGGCACGAGAGCCTTGTGCGTGTCCAACATGATACGTAGAAACCGTCCATGTGGCTGCGGAACTCCCTGTTCAAGGATAGGACCCAAACACAAATTCGAAAATAGGCACAATTAGGCTTGAAAACGTGCCACGAAGGGGGTAAGCACCCCTAGCGGCATCCAAACGGTACTGTGAGTGACACGAATGCCTCAAGCGTATCTAATGTAATACGTAACAAACAGTTTCACATACATAAAAGTCCCGATTTTAAGATAGGACCCAAACACAAATTTGAAAATAGGCACACCTAGGATTAAAAACACGCCGTGGGAAGGGGGAGGGGCACCCCCAGCGACACCCAAACGACACCGCGAGTGGCATGAACAACTCATGCACGTCCAACGAAACACGTAGAAATTCACCACACAGCCGCAGGACTCCCAGTTTAAGGATAGGACACGAATTCAAAAATATACACACTTAATCTTGAAAACGTGTCACAGGGGTCGGGAGAATGGACACCCCCAGCGGCACCCAAATGACACCGAAAGTGGCACGAACACCTCGTGCGCGTCTAATAACATGTAGTAACCGGAGGCACCACTACGGATGAAAAGGGTGATAGGACCCCCTATTTTTAATTTTACAAAAAGTAACTTCCTTTAAATGCGGAATAGAGATGGCTCAACTAAACAATTACATAAACCAAATTTTAATTTCTTTCATATTAAAATTAAACTAAACTCAAAGTGAAATTAAATTAATCAACATATACATTTTTCACTTAAACATATTAACTCAACCCAAGTCCTAGAATTTTCCTAACAAATAATTAATTCAATTTTTGTAAATTAGGCCAAACCGAATTTTATCAAATTAAAGTAATGACTTGAATTAAATTAAATTTTAACCAAATTAAATTTGCACCAAATTAACTATACCAATTTTATCTTTTTACCTAAGCATGCATCTAATGTGATATAGAAAAAGATAAAATAAGTAACCAGACATTACGCCGCGATGTACGAGGAAAAACCCACAACGGGAAAAAAAAACCTCGGACGGCCCTAGCCTCAAATCCACTAAGTACGGTTTTACAAGTACAAGACAAAAAAGACTTGCATCACTCGACTTGACTCCGTCCAAGCCCCTATGCTTCTTCTTGTACACACCTCTGCCTAGAGAATAATCACGGAGGTCCACCGCGGTCTCGAAATCCACCGATCGGACTTTTTCTGGTCACGGCCACCCGAATAAGGAGCCTTTCTCCAAGTGGGTATGTCACAGCAAACGAACTTCTTCTTTGTGGGATGTAGAAGTAAACCCAAACTTCTCTTCTTTGAGGGGTAGAGAAAAACCCGATGTCAAACACTCCAAGTAAGGATATATATTAAGGAACTTGGAATAAACAAACTATTGGGTGTGTATGTGTTTTTGGTGAAATTAATCCATGAAAATCAAACACAAAACATGGAACTTTTTCTTGGAAGATTTACTCTCTCTAAAGTCTCTTATAATGTGAAAAAGTTACTTCCAAAAGTTGGTTCCTGCACATTAGTAATTCAGGAAAAATTAGTGGGAACAAAAGAGTGGAGTAATGGAGAAAACTGCCAAAAAACTACCCAAAAAAATTTTCGGCGAAAATCTCATTCGAGCGAGATTTTCGTTCGAACTAAGTGTCGTTCGAACGACCTTTCTAACGAAGTTCCAGAGGCCAATGGGAAAAATTCATTGGCAAACTCGTTCGAACGACATTCTCGTTTGAACGAAAAACGCGTTCGAACGACAATATCGAACGAAGTCCCAGAATGGTCAAAATTCCATTTTAAGCCCAAAAACTTTATTTTAAAGTTCTAAAGAAACCTTATGAAAATAAACTTCATTTTAAAATAAAATTACACCCTTTATACAATTATTCCAATTCTTCCTATATATATAAAAATGCATTCATACCTTTTGGAGACTAAGGAATATGATGTTGATGACGTGAAACGAGCCACATGTAAACCGGCAAATTATGAAGCTTTATAATCTTGGCTGCTACGTCTTCAACTAACACGTCATAGGCTTAGATGGATACACTTGAACACTATCCTATGATTTAAATTTTTTTGTTTGAAATTGAGCCAATACTACATTAAGACTCAATCGGATACTTGTGTCCTTACAACGGATCTCTCGGTTTGAGGATAGGACCCAGACACGAACTCAAAAAAGGACACACATAGGCTTCAAAACTTCCCACAGGGGTGAGGTACCCAAGTATCACCCAAACAACACCACTGATGGCGTGAACACCTCATGCATGTCCAACGTAACACATGGCAATCGTCTACACAGCCGTAGGACTCCCTATTTGAGGATATGTTCCAAACACGAATTCTAAAATAGGCACACTTAGGGTTAAAAATATCTCGGGGGGCGGGGGGGGGGGGGGGGGGGGGCACCTCCGATGGCACCTAAATGGCACCGCGAGTGGAACTAACACCTCGTGTGTGACAAACATAACACATAGCAATCGGCCATGCAGCTGCACGACGTCCGATTTGAGAATAGCACACTAACTAAAAAACAAGCACACTTAGACTTGAAAACATGTCGCGGTGACAGCCATCCCCAGGAGCACCCAAACGACACCATAAATGGCACAAACACCTCTTCCCCATCTTATGTGGCATGCAGCAATCGGTCTCACAACTACAGAACTCCCGATTTGAGGATAGGATCCAAATTCAAAAATAGGCACACTTAGTCTAGATAACGTGCCGGGGGAAGCCCAGCGGCACCCAAATGGCACCGCGAGTGGCACAAAGACATCATTCACATCCAATCTAATACGTAGGAATTTTCCATGCAGCCACGGGACACCCGGTTTGCATCTAGGACCCAAACAAGAATTCATAAACGGGCACACATAGGCTTTAAAATGTATCGCGGTGGGCGGGCACCCCCAGCAACACCCAAACGGCACCGCGAGTCATACAAACACCTCATATGCACCCAACATAACCCGTAGCAACCGATCGCATAGTCGTGGGACTTCTAATATGAGTATAGGACACGAATTCAAAAACAAGCACTCTTAGGCTTGAATACATGTCGCGGGGGGCAGTCACCTCCTGTCTCATCCAAACGGCACCGTGAGTGGCACGAACACCTCGTGCACATCTAATGTAACACGAAACAACTGGCCACACAGTCGCGAAACTCCCGACATGAGGATAAGACACAAAATCCAAAATAGACACACATAGACTCAAAAACATACCGCGGGCACCCCCAGCAACACCCAAAGGGCACCGCGAGTGGTACAGACACCTCGTGCGCATCCAACGTAACATGTACCAATCTTTCGTACAATAGTAGAACTCCTAGTTTGAAGATGGGATACAAATTAGAAAACAGGCACACTTATGCTTAAAATCGCACCCGGGTGGGCAGCGCGAGTGGAACGCACCTTGTGCGCATCCATGTAACACACAGAAACTATCCGCACAGCCGCAGGACTCCCAATTTGAAGATTGGACCTAGACATGAATTTGAAAAAAGACACACTTAGACTTGAAAATGTGCGACGAGGGTGTGGGGGTGTCACACCCGACAGCAAACAAACAACACCACGGGTAGCATGAACACCTAGTGCACATTCAACGTAACTCGTGGAAATCATCTGCACAACCGCGGGACTCCCGGTTTGAGGATAGGATACAAACTCGAAAATATGCACACATAGGCTTGAAAATGTGTTGTAGAGGAGCAAGCACCTCCAGCAGCACACAAACGGAACCACGAGTGGCATGAACACCTCATGCGCATCTAATGTAACCGGTCCCACAGCCACAGGACTCTCTGTTTGAGGATTGGAGCCAAACAAGAATTCTAAATAAGCGCACTTGGTCTTGAAAACGTGTTGCGGGGGTGGGGGGGATCGACACCCAAATAGAATGGCTACTGGCATGAAAATCTCGTGCGCATCCAACATAACATGTAGCAATAACTGTGCAGTTCTAGGGAAACAGGAACACTTAGGCTTGAAAACGTGTCGCAAGGGGAAGGGCACCGCTGACGGAAATCAAATGATACCGCGAATGGAATGAACACCTTGTGTGCATCCAACCTAACATGTAGTAATCAGCTATACAACCGCAGGACTCCCTGTTTGAGGATAGAACACAAATTCGAAAACATGCACACTTAGGCTCAAAAGTGTGCCGCGGGGAGCGAGCACCCCCAGCGGCCTGCGGATGGCACTCTGAGTGGCAAGAACACCTTGTGCGCGTCCAACATAACACATAGCAAGTAGTTGAGTAGCCGTAGGACTCCTAGTCTGAATATAGGACACGCATTTGAAAACATGCACATTTAGGCTTGAAAACGTGTTGTGGGAGGGCGGACACCCCCTGTGACACCCAAATGGCATCGTAAGTTGCAAGAACACCTCGTGTGAATCCAATGTAACACGTAGTAATAGGTCGCTCAGTCGCAGGAATCCCTATTTGAGTATAGGGTCCAAACACGAATTCGAAATTAGACATACTAAGGATTGAAAATGTGTCATGGGGGCAGGAACCCCAGTAGCACCCAAATGCCACCACGAGTGGCAAGACCACCTCGTGCATGTCCAACGTAGCATGTAGCAACTAGCAGCAAAGCCACAAGACTTCTGATTTGAGGATAGGATGCAAATACGAATTCAAAAACCAACACAATTAGGCTTGAAAACATGCTGCTGGGGGGGTACCCCTGGCGGCACACAAACGGCACCACGAGTGGCATGAACACCTAGTGCGCATCCAATGTAACATATTGCAACGGGCCTAACAGCCACAAGACTCCTGGTTTGATGATAGGACACGATTTCTAAAATAGGCACACTTAGGCTTTAAAATGTGCTTAGAGGGTAGGCACCCCCAGCGGTACCCAAATGGCACCGTGAGTGGCACGAACACCTCCTGCACATCTAATGTAATGCGTAGCAATAGGTCGCGCACTCAGTTATTGGACTCCTGTTCTGAGGATCGGACGCGAATTCTAAAGTAGGCACACTTAGGATTTAAAACGTGTCGTGGGGACGGACACCCCAGAGGCACCCAAACAACACCACGAGTGGAACAAACACCTCGACTGCATTCAACGTAACACGTAACAATCGACCACACAGTCACAGGACTCCCGGTTTGAGGATAGTACCCAAACATGAATTCAAAAATAGGCACACTTAGGTTTGAAAACGTGTTGTAGGGGTGTGCACCTCTAACGGCATGCAAACTGCACCGCAAGTGCCACGAACACCTCCTATGCATCCAACGTAACACATAGCAACCAATCGCATATCCACGAGACTTTCGGTTTTAGGATAGGACACGAATTATAAAATAGGCACACTTAGACTTAAAAACGTGTCGCGAGGGTGCGGGCACCCCCTGCGGTACCTAAATGGGACCACGAGTGGCACGATCACCTCGAGCACGTCCAACGTAACATATAGCAATTAGCTACACAACCATGGGACTCTAACTTTGAGGATATGGCACGAATTCAAAAACAAACAGACACAGTTGGGGACGCCCCTAGTGGCTCTCAAATGGCACCGTGAGTGGCATGAACACCTCGTGCACATCTAACATAACACGTAGCAACCGTCCGAGCAGCCACGGGACTCTATATTTGAGGAGAGGACATGAATTTAAAAACATGCACACTAAGGATTAAAAGCGCCCCTTAGGGGGCGGGCACCACCAGCGGCACCCAAATGTCATCACGAGTGGCACGAACAGCTCGTGCGCATCCAACATAAGATGTAGCAATCGTCTGCATAGTCGTAGGACTCCCAATTTTAGAAGACGAACCAAACACGAATTCGAAACAGACACACTTAGTCTTAAAAACGTGTCGCGGGTCGGAGCCACCAGCTGCACCAAAATGGGACCAGGAGTGGCATGGACACCTCATGTTCATCCAGCGTAACATATAGCAACTGACTGCGTAATAATGGGACTCACAGTTTGAGGATATGACAAGAATTCAAAAACATACACACATAGGCTTGAAAACGTGTCGCGAAGGGTGTACGCCCCCAACGGCCTTCGAATGGCAACGTGAGTGGCACGAACACCTTGTGAACGTCCAATGTAACGTGTAACAACCATTCGAGCTGACACATGACTCCCAATTTGAGGAGAGGATATGAATTCCATAAAAGGCTCGCTTAGGCTTGAAAACGTGTTGCAAGGGGGTCGATACCCCCCACCGGCACCCAAAAAGCACGAACACCTTGTGCGCGTCCGACATAACAAGTAACAATCGACCGCGCACTCTTGGTTTGAGGATAGTACCCACAAACTAATTCGAAAATAGGCACACTTAGGCTTGAAAATGTGTCACGTGGAGGGGGCACCACCAGTGCATCCAGACAGCACCACGAGTGGCACGAGAACCTCGTGTGCATCCAATGTAACACATAGCAACTTGCAACATAGCTGCAGGACTCCCGGTAGGATTGGACACAAATTTGAAAACTAGAACACTTAGGCTTGAAAACATTCCGCAGGGGGGCACCCCCAGCGGCACCCAAACGGTACCGCAAGTGGAACAAACACATTGTGCGCATCCAATGTAATATGTAGCAATTATCCACATAGCCACGGGACAACCACTTTACAGCTAGGACCCAAACACAAATTCATAAACAGGAATACTTGGGCTTGAAAATGTGTCGCAGTGGGAGCGTACCCCCAGCGGCACCCAAACAACACTGTGAGTCTCACGAACACCTCGTGCGCATCCAACGTAACACTTAGCAATTGACTGCATAGCTACGGGACTCCTGGTATGAGGATAGGACCCAAATTAAAAAAATAAGCACACTTAGGCTTCAATACGTGCCACAGAGGGGGCCATTCACCCCATGTGTGTCATTCAAACGGCACAGCGAGTGGCACGAACTCCTCGTGTACATTCAATGTAACACGAAGCAACCGATCACGCAGCCACGAGACTTCTGGCATGAGGATATGATATGAATTCAAAAATAGACACACTTAGGCTCAAAAACATGCCGCGGGCACCCCCAGCGATACCCAAAGGGCACTACGAGTGGCATAGACATCTCATGCGCATACAATGTAACATTTAACAATCAGTCGTGCAGCCGTAGGACTCCTAGTTTGAGGATAGGGTACAAATTAGAAAACGTGCACACTTAGGCTTGAAATCGTGCTCGTGTGGGCACCCCCAGTGGCACTGTGAGTGGAACGAACACCTTGTGCACATCCAATGTAACACGCAGAAGCCGTACACACAGACACATGACTCCTGGTTTGAGTATTGGACCCAAACATGAATTTGAAAGCGGGCACACTTAAACTTGAAAATGTGCGCGGGGGGGGGGGGGGGGGGGGAGTCACACCCGACAGCAAACAAACACCACCACGAGTAGTATCAACACCTCGTGCGCATTCAACGTAACCCATAGTAACCGTCTGTAAAGCCGCGAGACTCCCAATTTGAGGATTGGACACGAATTCAAAAATAGGCACACTTAGGCTTGAAAACGTGTTGCAGCAGGCAACCCCAACAACACCTAAACGGCACCACGAGTAGTATGAACACCTCTTGTGCATCCAATGTAATCATCCCCGCAACCGCAGGACTACCTATTTACCGGTCGCAACCGTAGGAATCCCGAATTTAGAAGACGACCCAAACACGAATTCGAAAACAGACACACTTAGGCTTGAAAATGTGTCACGTGTGGGCATCCCCAGCGGCACCCATATGGGGCCACAAGTGGCACGAACACATCGTGCGTGTCCAACGTAACACATAGAAACTGACCGCGCAGCAATGGGACTCCCGATTTGAGGATATGACAAGAATTCAAAAACATACACACATAGGCTTGAAAATGTGTCACGAGGGGTGTACACCCCCAACGGCTTCCAAATGACATCGTGAGTGGCACGAACACCTTGTGAGCTTCCAATGTAACACTTACCAACCGTCTGAGTAGCCACATGACTCCCGATTTGAGGAGAGGACACGAATTTGATAAAAAGCTCACTTAGGTTTGAAAATGTGTCGTGAGGGGGCCGACACCCCCAACAGCACCCAAACATCACGAACACGTCATGCGCGTCCGACATAATAAGTAGAAATCGGTCATGCAATAGTATGACTCTCCGTTTGAGGATAGATCAAACATCAATTCAAAAACAAGCACACTTAGACTTGAAAATGTGCCAGGGGCACCTCCAGTGGCATCCAAACGGCACCACGAGTGGCACGAACACCTCGTGCGCATCCAATGTAACATATTGTAACTAGATGCGCAGTTGAAGGACTTCTTGTAGGATTGGACACAAATTTGAAAATAGGCCCACTTAGGCTTGAAAACGTGCCGCAGGTGGGCACCCCCAATGACACTAGGAGTGGCACGAATACCTCGTACACATCCAACATAAGACGTAGCAATCTATCAGGCAGTCGTGGACCTCTGGTTTGAGGAGAGGAGCCAAATACTAATTTGAAAACAAGCACACTTAGGCTTGAAAATATGTCATGGGGGTGTGGGAACCCCCAGTGGCACCCAAACGGGCCCGTGAGTGGCACGAACACCTTGTACAAGTCCAACGTAACACGTAGCAACCCAACATACATTCGTTGGATTCCTAGTTTGAGGATATTACATAGATTCGAAAACAGACACACTTAGGCTTAAAAATGTGCCGCGGAGGGCGGATGCCCCTAGAGGTACCTAAATGGTACTGTGAGTGGCACGAACACCTCATACATGTCCAACATAGCATGTAGCAATCGTATGAGCTGCCATGAGACTCCCGATTTGAGAAGAGGACACGGATTCAAAAAAAGGCACATTTAGGCTAGAAAACGTTTCGCACGGGGGTCGAAATCCCAACGGCACACAAACGTCACCACGAGTGGTACAAACACCTCGTGCGCATCCAACTAACATGTATCAACCTTTCGTATAGCCATGGAACTCCCGATTTGAGGAGAGGACCCAAGCATGAATTCGTAAACAAACATAATTAGGCTTGAAAATGTGCTACGGGGGGCACCACCCTTGACGGAATACAAATGGCACTGAGAGTGGCACAAACACCTCGTGCGCATCCAACAGAACACGTAGCAACCGTCTGCGTAGTCGTGGGACTCCCATTTTGAGGATAGGACATGAATTTTAAAGAAGGCACACTTATGTTTTAAAATGTTCCACGTGGGGGTGGCACCCCCAGCGGCACCCAAGCAGCACCAAGAGTGGTACGAACACCTCGTACACATACAACGTAACATGTAGAAACTAGAAGCGCAATCACGGGACTATCGGTTTGAGGATAGTACACAAAGTCAAAAATAGGCACACTTTGACTTGAAAACGTGCCACGAGGGGATGGGCACCCCCAGTGTCATCCAAAAGGCATTGTGAGTGGCACGAACACCTCATCGGTGTCCAACTTAATATATTGCAACCGGTCGTGCATCCACGGGACTCCCAGTTTAAGGATAGGACCCAAACACGAATTCGAAAACATGCACACTAATGCTTGAAAACGTGCTGGGGGGACCCCAGCGGTTTCCAAACGGCTCCGCAAGTGGCACAAACACCTTGTACCTATCTAATGTAAGACATAGCAACCATTCGTGCAACCGTTGGACTGCCGTTTTGAGAATAGGACACGAATTCGAAAACAGTCATACTTAGGCTCGAAAAGGTGCCATGGTGGTGGGCCCCCCAACGACATCCATACGGCACCGTGAGTGGCACAAACACCTTGTGTTCGTCCAACGCAAAATGTATTAATCAGTCGCACAATCGCGGGACTCTCTGCTTGAGAAGATGACCCAAAAATGAATTCGAAAACAGGCACACTTAGACTTGTAAACGTGCTGAGAGGGTATGGGCACCCCCAGCGGCCCCCCAACGGCACTGCGAGTGGAATGAATGTATCCAAAATAACAAGTAACAATTGGCCACGCAATCGTAGAACTCCCGATTTGAGGATAGGATATGAATTCGAACATAGGCTCACTTAGGCTTGAAAATGTGCAGTGGGGGGTGGGCACCCCCAGTGACTCCCAAATAGAACTGTGAGTGTCACAAACACCTCGTGCATGTCAAACATAACATATAGCAACCGTTCGCGTAGCCGCGGGATACCCAGTTCGAGGAGAGGACACAAACTCAAAAAAGGCACATCTGGACTTGAAAATGTGTCGGGGGTAGTGGTACCCAAACGACACTGCGAGTGGAATAAACACCTCGTATGCATCCAATGTAACACATAGCAACTGGTCGCGCAATGGTATGATTCTATATTTGAGGATAGGACACAAACACAAATTCGAAAACAGGCATAATTAGGCTTGAAAATGTGCTGCGGGGGGATGATACCCCAAGATGCACACAAACGGCATCGTGAGTGTCACGAACACCTCATATGTGTCCAACGTAACAAGTAGCAACCGATCGCGCAGCCGTGGGATTTTTGGTTTGAGGAGAGGACCCAAACACGAATTCAAAAATAGGCACACTTTGGCTTAAAAACGTGTGGCGGGGGGCAGGCCCCCCCGACTACAAACAAACGCTAAAAAGGGTACGCACACCTTGTGTGCATCAAAAGGTAAACGTAGCAGCCGGTTTCACAGCCACTGGACTCTCAGTTTGAGGATAGGACCCAAACACGAATTCGAAAATAGGAACACTTAGGCTTGAAACGTGACGTAGGGGGTGGGCACCCAAGCTTCACTCAAATAGCCCCACGAGTGGCACTAACACCTCGTGTTTGTCCAATGTAACACATAGCAACTAGTTGTGCAGCCACGGGACTTTCGGGTTAGGATAGGACATGAATTTAAAAACAGTCACACTTAGTCTTGAAAACGTACTACGGGCGGCGAGCACCCCCAGCAGCACCCAAATGGCACCATGAGTGGCATGAACACCTCATGTGCATCTACGTAAGATGTATCAATTGGTCACATAAATGCAAGACTCCTGATTTGAGGAGAGGACCCAAGCACGAATTCGAAAACAAGCACACTTAGACTTGAAAATATGTCGCAAGGGTGCGGGCACCCCTAATGGGACCCAAACGGGACCGCAAGTGACAAAAACACCTTGTGTGCGTCCAATATAACATGTAATAACTAGGTGGACAACCATCGGACTCTCGGTTTGAGGATATGACACAAATTCAAAAACTAACACACATGATTAAAAAGGTTTCGCGTGGGCGGTTGTCCCCAAAGGCTCCCAAATGGCACCGTAAGTGGAACGAACACCTCGTGTGTGTCCACATAACACGTAGCGACCGTCCGACTAGTCGCGGGACTCTCAATTTGAGGAGAGGACACGAAGTTAAAAACAGGCACACTTATGCTTGAAAACATGCCACAGTGGGGCAGGCACTCCCAGCGGCACCCAAATGGCACCACGAGTGGCATGAATGCCTCGTGTGTGTACAACATAAGACGTAGCCATTGTCCGTGCAGCTGTGGAACTCACAGTTTGAGGATACGACCCAAACACTAATTCGAAAACAAGCACGTTTAGGCTTGAAAATGTGTCGTGGGGGTGCGAGCAACCCTAACGGCACCTAAACGGGGCTGCGAGTAGCATGAACACCTCGTGCGTTCTCAATGTAACACGTACTAACTGTCCATGCAGTCATGGGACTGCTGATATAAGGATATGACACGAATTCGAAAACAGACACACTTAGGCCTTAAAATGTTCCGCGAGGGGCGGACGCCCCCAGTGGCTTTCAAATGGCATGTTGAGTGGCACAAACACCGCATACGTATCCAAAATAACATGTAATAATTGTCCAAACAACCACAGGACTCCCGATTTGAGGAAAGAACATGAATTCGAGAAAAATCACACTTAGGCTTGAAAACGTGTTGTGAGGCGGTCGACACCTCCAGAGGCAACCAAAAGGCACCATGAGTGGCGCGAACATCTCGTTCGCATCCAACGCAACACATAGCAACTGACCACACAGTTGTGGAACCCCCTATTTGTGGATAGGATACGAATTCAAAAATAGGCATACTTAGGCTTGAAAACATGCCACGGAAGGGAAGGAAACCCCAACGGAACCCCAACGGCACCGCGAGTGGAACGAACACCTCGTGTGTATCCAACATAACACGCAGAAACCGGCCATGCAACTATGGGACTTCAAGTTTGAGGATAAGACCCAAACATTATTTTGAAAACAGGCACACTTAGGTTTGAAAATATGTCGGGGGGGGGGGGGGGGGGGAGGGCACCCTCGGCGGCACCCAAACGGCACTGCGAGTTATAGGACACCTCGTGTGCATCTAAAATAACACATAGTAATGGGTCGTGCAGTTACAGGACTCCCAAATTGAGGATATGACCCAAATACGAATTCGAAAACAGGCACACTAAGGCTTGAAAACGTGTCGAGTGGGGCGGGCACTCTAGCGGCACCCAAATATCACTGTGAGTGGCACAAACACCTCTTACGCATCCAGTATAACACATAGAAATCGATCATTTATCTACGAGACTCTCAGTTTGCGGATAGGCCCCAAACAGGAATTTGAAAAATCGACACACTTACGCTTGGAAACGTGCCGCCGGGAGGCGGCACCCTGGTGGCACCCAAACAGCACCGCGAATTACACGAACACCTCAAGCTCATCCAATGAAACATGTAGCAAATGGTTGCCCAATTGCGGGACTCCCGGTTTGAGGATCGAACAAAAATTCGAAAATAGGCACACATAGGCTCGAAAAAGTTCCGCGGGGTGAGGGGAACCCCAGTGGCACCCAAATGGCCCCATGAGTGGCACAAACACCTCGTGCCTATCCAAAATAACACGTAGTAACTGGCTGCATAGCCATCAAACTTCTGAATTTAGAATAGGACACGAATTCAAAAACAGAGAAACTTGGGCCGGAAAACGTGTCATGGGGGGCGGGCACCCCCAGAAGCACCCAAACGGCACCGCGAGTGACACGAAATTCGCGTGCGTGTCCAATGTAAGACATCACTATGAGTGGCATGCTCACCTCATGTGCGTCCAACGTAATTCATAGAAATTGGCCGCGCAGCCGCAGGACTCCTAGTTTAAGGATAAGACTTAAACACGAATTTGAAAACAAGCACACTTAGGCTCGAATACCTTCCGCGAGGGGCGGGCACCCCCATCAGTATCCAAACGGCACCGCGAGTGGCACAAACACCTAGTGTGCATCCAACATAACACGTAACAATCGGTTGCATAGCCATGGCACTCCCGATTTGAGGATAGGCACGAATTTAAAAACTTATACACTTAGGCTTGAAAACATGTTGCGGGGGGTTGGGAACCCCCGATGGCACATCAACAGTACCGGGAATGGTACGAGCACCTCTTGCACATCCAAATTAACATTATCTATCGTTCGCCCAGCCGTAGGACTCCTGATTTAAGGATAGAATACAAACTAAAAAAAATGCACACTTAGGCTTAAAAATGTGCCGTGGTGGGGCGGACACCCCCAACGGCACCCAAACTGCACCACGAGTGACATAAACGCCTCATGTGAGTCTAACGTAACACATAGCAATCGACCGCATAGCCGCATGACTTTTGGTTTGAGGATAGGACACGAATTCGAAAATAAGCACACTTAGACATGAAAGAGTATCGAGGGGCACCCCAGTGGCCCCCAAACGTCACCGCGAGTTGCACGAACACCTCATGCGCGTCCAACATAATTCATAAAAATTGGTCGTGCAAAAGCATGACTCCCGGGTTGATGATAAGACCCAAACACAAATTTGAAAATAAGCACATTTAATCTTGAAAATGTGTTGCGAGGGTGGGAGTGGGGGGAGGGCACCCCCAGCAGAACACAAATGGCACATGAGTGGCATGAACACCTCATGCACGTCCAACGTAACATGTATAACCCGAGCGCATAGTCGCAAGACTCTCGATTTTAGGATAGGACACGAATTCTATAATAGGCACACTGAGGATTGAAAATAGGTTGGGGCACGGGAACCCCCAGCGGCACTCAAAATACAGTGCAAGGTGCACGTCTAACGTAACACGTAGAAACCGATCGCATAATCATGGGACTCCCAATTTTAGGATAGGAAATGAATTTGAAAGCAGACATTTAGATAACGTGTCGTGGGGGCGGGTACTCCTAGCGGCACCCAAATGGCACCGCGAGTGCCACGAACACCTCGTGTATGTCCAATCTTACACATAGAAACTAATTGTGGGACTCTCGGTGTGAGGATATGACATAAATTCGAAAACAGGTTCATTTATGCTTAAAAATGTGTCGTGGGGGGGAACCCCCAGCGGAACCTAAATGGCACCACGAGTATCATGAACACCTCGTATGCATCCCACATAACACGTAGCAGTCGGCCGTGCAATTATGGGACTCCCAGTTTGAGGATAGGGCCAAAACAAGAATTCAAAAACAGGGGCAGTTAGAGTTTTAACAAATAGCGAATATCTCGATGAGATCTCACCGATTTCAATCTATAATCAAATCGCTTCTCGGAATCGGATCGTCGACTTATGATACCGAGTCAACTCGATCGATACTGAGTTGGCTCGACCAAACTTTGAACCATGGAAGCGACCAATCTTAACCATCTTAAATAAGATAATCTTTTTGTCATAACATATCAAATGGAAGTTATAAATTTATTATTTTCAAACTCCGCATTCATATGAAAACTATACAATAAAGCATATCGGTCTCTACCCCATTTAATGTCATCAATGAGAGATGGTAGAATTTATGGAATTCGCTTCCAGTTTCAAACATAATACTAAAATGGTTTGAATGAATGTTATGTGTTTACAATAGATATCTTCATGTATTTAACTATTTTGAATATTAATTATCAAGATTCAGATCAAGACTATCGACTCTTACCTATTTTCGTCTACTTTAACTTCTCTTTATATAAATATATTGCGTACGGTTGGCTTTGTTAAGATAGGCTAACATATTGAGAAAAGGTCTTATTATTTGCAAGGGCAAAAGCGTATAGTCGATGAAACAAGCAAAATTTCAAACTGATGAATCAAGAAAAAGGAAGATGAAAGAGATTATTATATTAAGAGATATTTGAAACCAATCTGGAAATTAGGTTGTAAAGTGTAGGACCGTGACAGTAAAATTTTCTGAAATTATTCCGTCACAGAACATTTTCACAATGTTTTACTATTATTTATATTTATATTTTTTACCTTATGACTAAAAATACAGGGTACCTGTAGAAACCCGCAATACAAAGAAGAAATATTATACCTAGGGGTCTCCCCTGCATAATTAAAACCATGGGTTCCAACATTATGATGTTGGTCTGAATCCAGTTCCCAGAGTGCTGGTTTATCCTGTTGGGGCTGAAAATTCCCTAAGAACCTGCTCAAGTAGTGACCCAAATACAACTAGGTTACGATCACAATTATAATTCACATACTACGCACCAGATGATAATGTCCTATTCGTTAAAGGAGAAACTGAAGTACATACCAAAATAAGATAAAATACATCAACAAATGATAGTTTTATTTACACGTTGCCCCGAGATAATTGAAAATTAGAATTACCCTTTAGAAGCCTCATGAATGTGCATCAACCCAGTCGTACCTTATGCTTTATCTATTGCATATCTTCTAGGTGGTGGTAAGTCTGGCTATGCAATTATCTCGGGGGGCAAAGTAAAAACACCCTAAAAATATCATAAACCCAATAATTACTTTCATCTCCATTAGGTATCAATTCTTTAAGGGGAATTAATAGATACAATGACAAATAATTGAGTTGACTAAGATGAAACCAAACCTAATCTATGCACCAGGTATATAATTGTATGCAATTTTTAGGTGCCAGATCTTGAGGTATTAGTTAAGAGGAAGGGATTTTTTGGCTTACACATTAATGGCATCTTGTTTTTCATCATCCATGTATGCATTACTATAATACCGCTATAGAATTCTTAGGAACTCCTGAAACTGAGTTGCTTCTTTCCATTGCCCTCTTCTCTCGGAGAATATCTATACAATATTACAATAGCATTTAGTGAACACTGATGTAAGCTATGGTAAGATAATATCCAATCATTAAATCAACTTTTATGCATTCATACACTCATTCTTTCTAATAAAAACATATCCAGTCAGACGAGACCTCATTCGATGGTACTTATTGCATAACTACTACACAGATACATTGATTTACATTTTACACGGGGATAATATCGACTCTTAGTTATTGTTGATCATGATCACCCCAACACTTGCTTGAGGAGATATATTAACTACAAAACCTTTAACTCTTAAGCAACAACAATCTGAAAGGGTTTCAATGAGAACAGATGCATTTAAATTATGTGTCAAACACCATTTTATAATTCAAATAATAAAAATGGGGATGGTTCGTGGGTCGAGAATTACGATATTACAAACAAATTATGATTTACCAGAAGCATAAAACAAAGCATTACAATTTGCCAATCACTACACAATGATTAGATGTAATCGTCGTCTTTGATTGTTCCGAATTATGTGCATACCAACCAAATGACAATAAAGGATAATAAAAGGCTTCATCAATATGACCTCATGCCCACTAAACAAATCAACTCCACTCACAGCATGTTCCCACCATGGGAATCCATTGTAATGTTCATTCAATACCCAAATTCCAGTATCCAATCAGTCCAACTGTCTAACATAGTTTTAAGTATTAATCATACTATTCAAATACTATAAATCTATCTGGTTGATACTTTCACTAAGAGATTTGTATATACTTGGGGTGTATTTCTTTTCCATGAAAAATATGGAAGGGTCTGTTTGATACCACGGTGGCAAAATTTACCATGGTTTTCGCCTGCTCACTCCCGAAGAAAATTTTGTCATGGAAAATGATCAAAATGTGCATTGGTGTGTAGTACTTTAGTGTTAGTTCGAACATTTCCATATCAAATGAAGCCTATCAAACATGTTAAAAAGATGGAAAATTCAAAAGATTCCTCAAACGGACAGATAATTCATATTTTCCAACTGTTTGTGTGTTTGATTGCCTATTATTTCCTTGAATTTTTTTCCCAAGCTTGTCTAAAGTACAATTGTTAATGCGGATTTTTGGACATTTTCCATTAAAAAAATTCTGGGGGGGAGGGGACAAGAATTTTTTTCCATAAAGATCATCCAGAACTATCATTTAGAAGAATTACCTTATTATGCGCTGCAGATCCACCATATTGGAGTGCAAGTGTGTCACCCATGGTCTCATATGCCCTCATTAAATCATTCGCCAAAGGGGAGTCAAGATCAATAGTTGGGGAATCTATCAATCCTAAAGCATGTAGCTGATGGCCAAAAGCAACCAACCCATAGGCATATTGGGCAACATTTGTGTGGTCTAAACAATCTATGCAATTGGTTCTCAGGACCCCTTTCTGAAACATTGGAGACTTGACAGAGTGATTCCCACTCACATCACTGCTACCACTATTGACTTTAGTATTTAGGTTTTCAGAACTCATGTTCTCACCATCATCATTATTCATGCATCACAATTTAATTGTCGAGTTTTAATATATCCAAAAAACAAAAGTGAGAGAGAGAGAGAGATTAAACAAGTAATGACGTCAAATTTTATTAAAAATCTGAGTATACAATAGACACGGACTAGGTGTATCATTATAATCTTTTGGAATTCAAATAACTACAAACATAATTATTCAGGACCAAAATTGATTTTCTTCTTTTTCTTTTTTATACTCTGGGTATCTAGTCCTTTTAAGAGCCACCATTAAGTTAATACGAATTTGCTTTATGAGTCAGGCATGAGCTACTTTGATACCAAAAGCTTCAGAATAATGTTGGAGATACATTGGATATAGTATATATTTCTATACCAATATAATGTACTAACATAAAACATTAATATTGTTCCAATCAGAATAGGAATAAAAATCCCACAAATTTCCAAATATTTCACCATAGAATATTTCGACAATAATTAATTTTCAATCACGAGTAATAATAGTCATATCACCCACGCAGACAGACAAATCAAAATACCCTAATAATTTTCCACTACCTAAAATATCTCTCAACCTTCATATAACTGATCACACTCCCTAAAATATCTCTCAACCTTCATACAACTGATCACACTCCCTAAATAATGACACCCCACCATCATGATTCGACCTAGGGGTGCAACCGGTATGGTATGGTCGGTAACGACCCCTTACTAATACTAAAACCACATTCTATATGGTAAAACCGTACCGTACCAATTTACCGACCAGTACATCAAAACAAAAACCAAAACCAAACCGACCAGTTTTTCGGTTTTTTCGGTATTTTTCGGTTTTTTTTGTTTCGGTAATTTCAGTTTCAATTCGGGTTTTTTCCAGTAAATACCAGAATTTCAAATCGGTTTATGCATTCAGTAAATCTGGTATATATTTCGATATACCCATTTCTAGCTGTTACAGTTTCTAGCATTTCTAGCTATTACAATTTCTAGGATTTCTAGTTGTTTGGAACAATTAGAAACATACACAAACAGGTACAATTTATAGCACTTATAACATTTGGAACAATAGATTTAAACAGATACGAGACCCAACTAACCGATTTGCTTTTGTCGGAGCCGGAGGAGAGTGAGACGAGACTAAAATGACCGGTTTACCTCCGTCAGAGACGGATGAGAGTGAGACGAGATCAAACTGACCGGTTTGCCTATACCGAAGCCGGAGTAGAGTGTGATGAGATGAGGGAGCTGGTGCCTAAGGAGAGTGAGCCAAGATGATGAGCCTAAAAAAATGAGTGAGATGTTACTTCAAAAAATGTCCGTCGGAAAGTCTAAATCATCCACACTTCCAACACCGAAAAAACAAACCTTCGTCGAAAAAGTCAACTCACCATAAAAAAAATCACCGAAAAACACGGAGGAAACTCAGATCCGAATACAGCTGGCGCCGAAAAAATTATCACCAAAAACCCGATCTCAAAACGAAGTAACCACCACACCAAATCGAAAGACAAATCTCAAAACAAAAAAATGGTGTTCTCAAATAAAAGTCCGCAAAAAATTATTTCTCAAAATCAACCCAAGGTTGAAGAAGAAAAAAAAATGAGAGAGAGAGAGCTCAAACAAAAATGACGGCCACACTTTTTGAGAGAGAAAGAGGTAAAAAAAATGAAATGGAAACCCTAAAAAAAGATCTCTACACAAACCACAATATAAAGCGCAAATGAAATAAGGGCAAAACGGAAATATAGCCAACAAAACAAACGGTTCTTTTTATTTTAACAAAATGCTACCTAATTCATTTTGTGTTAAATGTTTGGTTAATTAAACAAATTATATGTTTAATTAACATGATTATTTAACACTTAAACCAAATACTCAAATAAATAAATTTAAATTCAAAGAGAATATAAAAACTCACTCATTAGAAATAAAATAAATAGAAGTAGTATAATAGCCAAAATAATTTGACACTGCACAAAAAGTTTGGTACGGTACTTCGGTACAGCAATTTTGGTACGATATCGGTACGGTAAATTCGATAAATCGGTTTTTTGTATCTAAAAACCAAAACCAACCAAATTTTTTACGGTATTTTCGGTTTCGGTAAAATCGGTTTTCGGTATCTCATAGTATGAAACCAAAACCATTTTTTTCCGGACCAAAATGGTACGGTAAAAACTCATACCGGTTCCACCCCTAACCAAGCTAGGAGGGTCCCACCCCCGTATTCATCGCTTTGTTCTAATATATTACATATGAAGGTTAGTTAAATGCATGACATTATCAGTTGACCTTAAATATGTCTTGAAATAACAAGAGCCACGGCCAACTCAACTGTAAATTTGGTTTTAGTATATCAATCGCACACACTACCATCTACAAGTTTTAGCCCCATTAGCTCGGTTTAGTACGACTGACTTACAAACTGATTAGAAAAAAATTTCCAGACTATACCATGTTAGGTTGTATAACAGGAACATTATTGCGAGTCTTTAAAAGTTATAAGAACTTTGTTGTACAAAAAGTGGAAATTGTGGACACATCCCACAAAAGAAGGTGCCTTGTACATTAAACTTACTCAAAACAGGGCCAATTCAGCATCTCCCTGGATCCTGAAGTCCCTTGACAATAAAAGAATCCAGTTAAGTTCAACGAGTCTGCAACAACTCTTCCTGCAAATGCCAACACATTTGTAAATATGCTGAAAAAATCGAATCATGTGCACATTAATCAAAAGAGAAGAGAAAAATGAAAGAAAACAAAGGGAATTAAGCAAGGGGAAGAGAATGTACTTTCTAGAGTATTCGTTTAGATCCCAGTGAAAAAACCTCAAATAATTTTCCTCAAGCAAATCTCTATTTATAATAGCAATAGCATTGGCAAACTCTTGTCCAAGAATAGATTCTCGAGGCCTCTTTTCCCGAGTCTGTTAACCATAAAAGATTGTGACAGAGAAAGAAATGCCGAATCAGGGAACTGTTAAAATTCAGATACAAATAATGAAATATGTATATTAACTAATACGGTAAGCCTACCTTAATCAAATTCAATATAATAATCGGATTTCCATATCTCTTCGCGAGAGTCTCAAAGTGAAGTTTAGTGGCTCCATACATATGGTCCTTCTTGGACACTGGAAAAAATAGAAAGAGAATTAGCAAAACAAGATTGGACATTATCAACTTAAAGTACAACAACTCAGGTGCTCATTTCATACATATAATGTCAGGTTTAATATTCCTGTTCTGCACAACAGAACTTATGTGCATTGGTAACCCTTCAGGAACATCTTCAAATACAATCTGCTCTGACTCCACGTCATTGGCTACATGACCCTTCTCATTTACCCCTCTTTTTAAATATCTACACAAGACAAAGGACACCATGGTAAGTTTAATCATTTGAAGAAAACAACCTTCCTTATAGTCCAAAAATATCCAAACCTAGTTCCAGCATAATGTCGAGATCGTCTGGCTATAAGAGTCAACTTGAAGTCCCTTCCGGATACTAAAAGTTTGACCTGATTTTACAAATAATGAACATAGATGTCATAAAAATATATGAAGTCGTGTAGGAAAATAAAACAATTCAGGACAGTCTGGCCATGCATGTCAACCGTGAATACTAACCAAACTTTTAGTTGTGCAAAAAATCAACTATCCTTTTACATAAACTACGACACTGTCAATTGTGAAAGCTATCTTCAAGATCAACTCATTTGGCAACCATTAGAAAATAAAATAAAAAGATTTAAAGGTGGGTGGGTGGGTGGGGTGGGGGTGGGGGGAGAGGGGGATCTAGTTTCACCTGGAGCAACTTGAATTATAATTGCATTCGGTCCTCCATGTTTAAAGATCAAGGGAACTAAATAGGTATCAATTTACTTCTACTTTATGGCACCTTTATTTATTTTATGGAGGAACCTTCAATGTATTATGTACCTATTTGAAAAAGCCATATACTAATTGACTAAGCATAAATTCTTCTGAATTTAGCCCCTTAATTTAGTAATTTTAATATCTCGAACAACGTAATTGATTTTCTTTTATCCTATATCATTGCTACTGACTATTTTTAATGAGTACCCCGAGTTTCGTGTATTTCTTATTGATTATACAGGTATTTAGTGCAAGAAAATAAAGAAAGAAACCGGAAGAAAGGAAGAAAAGTCAAAGGGCAAAAGCATAAATTTACACCCGGAGTTCGAATTTGAAGCCTAAAGGAAAGTTAAATATCATCATTTCACAAGAGCGTGGGAAGAAACGGTAATCAAATTGGAGCTCTGGATCAAAAGTTATGACAAGTCAAAGTTGGAAAGAAAAAGTCAAAATTGAAGGATTCCAAACCGGTCTGGTTGATCTCGGATCGATCCGAAATGTCACCATTCCAGTAGCCCTCAGATTGATGCAGAATCGATCCGATTACTGAAAACCAAACCGATCCGAAGGTATCCGAACCGGTCCGACTGTTCGAAATTCTGGCATTTATTATAGAGCTGAAGAGGTGAAAATCTTAGAATATCTTGTACAACTCATCGCTATTAGCTATCAAAACGTGCTGGTTGGTGTTATAAAAGGCCAAACCCTAGAGTCCTTTGGAAGAGAGTCCTTTTGGAGAGTGTTTTTTTTTAGTTTTTTTTTCTTTAGTAGACAATTTCATATTCTTAGAAAAGCCCTAGTTTGTAAGTTTGAGGAAGAAGGAGTATTCTGGATTCAAGTTCATCTCTTTTCCCTAGTACTGATTACAATTTTCAATTTTCAATCCAAGTATCAATTTCCATTCTCTTATTTATTCTCATTTTTTATTCAATTCTCAATTGTTTTGTAATTTTCTGTTGAAACAATATTTCTTAGATACATAATTCCATGCATAGTTATGAATTTGTTTTCTTCTCATAAAACCATGTCTAGCTAAATTTTCAAGGGTTGGGATACATGAACCCATCCTGAGGTAAATTACCCATCTAGAAAATAGAGTGTAAATTAAAAATTGACCGAATCGTGTATGGAAATTATACGAACATAGTAGATATTTTAATCTCTCTTGCCCTAGGTACTTGAGATGTTCAAGAATACTATGCAAGTGTAATTGTTCTACACCGCTTTATATTTACCTTTGATTTCATATGATGCAGGCTAGTTCCCTCATATATGTAATGCTTAGGATCTATAAAGACTGGATTCAGTCAAGATTTGAATTTACAATTCTAGTATTCTATACGGTAAATTACTAGGGATTGAAGATTGTATTCCAACCTATTTTCTCTCATACTCATATCTATTTTCTTTACAATTCTTAGTGTTTTTTTGCACATAGTTCATTTTTATTTCATCACCAATTAGAAATTTTAACCCATCAATCATCTTTTCTTTTTCTTTTGAGTAACCATTTGAAGATTAAATAAGCTTTTACTATGTTATTCACAATTGCCAATTTCTGATCCCTGTGAAGACGATCCCGACTTGTCGGATTATTACTAACGCGACAGGCTTGCACTTGAGCCTAGAGAGAACACACTTCTGAGACAAATTCTTAGTCGCGTCAAGTTTTTGGCGCCGTTGCCGGGGATTAAGTATTTTGGTGACATTTAGTAAAGTGAATTTGATGCTAAAAAAAATCATCTCATCTCTTATAAGATTACATGAAAAATCCCTTTCTCTCCCAAGTTCACGAAATCCCATTGCTGAAGCTAATTCTAAAAATTCTCATACCACCGACTCTCCACACTTTTGGGTTCCACCTCCTTCACCTAATAATTCAATCACAAGTCGCACTTTGAGTCCAATACTGAGTGAGGGTTCTGAATCGTTTGGTAGCAATATGTCTGTGCATGGTAGTGTTGGTGTTTGTGCTGGAGAGGAAGAGTTACCGTATCTTCCCATGAAAGATCTTTTATTTCCTGAGCGAACTGTTACCCCTGGTTGCATTTTACTCCCGTATAATGCCGGTTAGTTCCAATTTTGTAATGGGATGATTCAAATTCTTCTTACATTTCATGGGATGGATTTTGAAAAACCATGTCTCCATATTAGAGAGTTCGAAGAAGCATGTGAGACGTTTGGTGATCAAACCTGCCCACAGGATGTTATCTGGTTAAAGCTTTTCCCTTTTTCCTTAAAAGATAAATCTAAGACTTGGCTATGGTCACTACCCCCGAATTCTGTTTTATCCTGGAGAGATATGCAGACTAAGTTTCTCTCCAAGTTCTTTCCACAGCACAAAACAAACTCTGTCAAATCTCAAATACAAGCTTTTAGGCAAATTGAGAATGAAGATTTCGATAAGTGTTGGGAACGTTTTTAGGAGTTGGTTAGTGCTTTCCCACATCATGGGTTTGAAAAACATCATCTCATTTCATTTTTTCACCAAGGGCTTACTTTAGCATCTAAACAACTCGTGCAGACAATGTGCGAAAGACCATTCTGGGAACTAGACTCGAGCGATACTGAGGCTCATATGAAATATGTAGCGAAGACTACGCAAGCATGGGATGTTTCTGACCCCAATAATCAAAATAAAAATCGACAAGGGTCCAACTCGCCTGCTGTGTCCGGTATTTATCACTTGGACAAGGACACTTTGTTAGATCGTCGATTTGACCAATTAGAAAAGAATTTTAGAGACATACTTGAGGTTCGATTAAGAGAAGTCGCCGGACTCATTCAAGCTAGAAATGAGAAAGTGTGTGCCATTTGTGCTGCTGGTCATTCTACCAAAGGATGTCCTACCATACCGTCCTACAAGGCAATGTACACTGAGCAAGTAGAAGCGATAGGAGGGTTTCGAGGAAATTTTAATGTATCGCTGGGGAATGCATACAATCAGTCTTGGAGGAATCATCCTGGTTTCAACTATGGATAACCACAAAGTGGGATTGCTCCTAATTCACATGTTGCTTTACCTCCACCCCCTCCTCAATTTCAGCAAATGCCTCCTCTAATGCAAACCCCTATGTAAGTTCCATCTCATGGTCCGTATGTCACTCCACCTAGGCGATCTCTTGAGGATAATTTTAATCAACTCATTCAATCTCAAAAAGAGAGCAATGCTAAGTATGATCGAATGTTCATGGAAATCCATACTAGCATCTCTAGGTTGCAATCTGCATTGAATACTCACGAGAAGGGTAAATTCCCAGCTCAAGGCCAAAGACCTCCTCAAGGGCAAACTACGGTTAGCTCTACATCATCAGATTTGTCAGAACAATGTCAAGCTGTCACAACTTTGCGAAGTGTTCGCGTAATTGGTCTAGCGCCACCACCTCCCAAAGAATCTAAGGGTAAAGAAGTTTCAAAGTCTGAGGAGACCCCATTGCATATGGATGATAAGGATGAAGGAGTTGAGCTTGAAGTTGAAGTAAAACCTCCCACTATTTCTCCATTTCCTCAATGCTTGGCACCACCCAAAAAGGGAGCCTCGCGTACTGAAGTGTTAGATGTTGTGAAGCAAGTGAAGTTGAACTTGCCATTTCTGAATGCTATCCAATAAATTCCAGCCTATGACAAAGTCATCAAAGATCTTTTGACTATCAAACGATGGGTTAAGGTGAAGAAGAACGTCTTTTTGGCACAAAATGTGAGCTCGGTCCTTCTTAATGATTTTCCACAAAAATTTAAGGATCCTGGTGCACCTACAATTTCGTGTGTTATAAGAGAGAGTAAAGTTGAAAAATCTTTGCTAGACTTATGTGCGAGTGTGAACATCCTTCCATACTCTATCTATAAATAGCTTGATTTAGGTGATCTTAAACCTACCCGAATCACTCTACAGTTAGCAGATCGAATAGTGAAAGTGCCTCATGGGATTGTGGAGGACGTGATCATTCAAGTGGACATATTCTACTTCCATGTAGATTTTGTCATTTCGGACACGAAACCTTCCCCCCATTCTAGTAATCATGTTCCCATAATTTTGGGTCGTCCATTTCTAGCTACTGCTAATGCTTTAATCAACACATGGAATGGCCAAATGTAACTCACTTTTGGAAACATGACCCTAGAAACCAATATTTTCAATGTTGCTAACCAAATGGGAGATGAGGATGAAATTTATGAGGTTGATCTTATTGAAGAGGTGGTGGATGAGCACATTAAGGACATCATAAGTGGGGATGCACTTGAAGTTTGTTTAGTGCAAGGTGTTGAGTGTAAGAGTTATTATACTGAGTTTGAGCGTGAAGTAGAGGAGTTGGGAGCTTTGTTGCAAGAGGATGTGACTTTTGAGAATTTGAGAGATGTTGAATGGATTTTTAGATTTGAGGAATTACCCCCGCGGGAGTCACACATGATCCCCTCTGAAGATAGATTTCCTAGTCTTGAGTTAAAGAAACTACCCTCTCATGTAAAATATGCTTATCTAGGAGATGATGAAACGTTTTCTGTTGTTGTCTCTTCTAGTCTAAAAGAAGAGCAAGAGGGCAAGTTATTGAATATTTTGAGGAAGAATAGAAGTGAATTTGGTTAGACTATAGTAGATTTGAAAGGTATAAGTCCTTTGATTTGTACCCATAAAATCCACCTCGAGGAGGAGGTGAAGCCCTCGAGAGAAATGTAAAGGCGACTGAACCCAACCATGAAAGATGTAGTTCGAGCAGAGATCATCAAATTATTAGACCCTGGGATTATCTATCCCATTTTCGATAGTAAATGGGTGAGCCCAATTTAGGTCGTTTCGAAGAAGTTGGGTATGACCGTGGTTGAAAATACTAAGGGAGAATTAATACCTCAACACACCACAACAGGGTGGCGTGTTTGCATTGATTACCGAAAGCTCAATGCGGGAACAAGAAAAGACCATTTTCCTTTACCTTTTACCAACCATGTGATTGAACGAGTAGCGGGCCATCCTTACTATTGTTTTCTAGATGGGTATTCGAGCTATAATCATATTGAAGTGGATATACTTGATCAAAAAAAGATGACTTTTACATGTTCGTTTGGTACGTTTGCCTACAAACGTATGTCGTTTGGGTTATGTAATGCGCCAGCAACTTTTCAAAGGTTCATGTTGAGTCTCTTTAGCGACATGATAGAAAAGGGTCTTGAGGTGTTCATAGACGATTTCAACATTTTTGGTCCATCTTTCGACCAATGTTTAGCTAATCTTGAAAGAGTTTTATTTCGGTGTGTGAAAAAAGACTTAGTCCTCAACTGGGAAAAATGCCATTTTATGGTCACTGAGGGTGTAGTTCTGGGCCACATAGTCTCATCTAAGGGAATTGAGGTTGATCGAGCAAAAATCGAAGTAATAGCTGAGCTACCCCCGCCAAAATCACTTAAAGATGTGAGGTCCTTTCTAGGCCATGCTGGATTTTACAGGAGATTTATCAAAGACTTTAGCGCCATCGCTAGAACTTTGAGTAATCTTTTCATGAAGGACACTCCGTTTGAATGGAATAACGCATGCCAAGGAGCTTTTGATAAATTAAAAAGCATGTTAATTTCTGCTCCTATCATGCAAGCTCCCGATTGGTCACTCCCATTTGAGCTTATGTGTGATGCAAGTGATTACGCGATTGGGGTTGTTCTAGGATAGAGAAAAGACAAGAAAGCTCATGTTATTTACTATGCTAGTAGGACATTATCTGGCCCCCAGCTCAACTACTCCACTATGGAGAAAGAATTACTAGCGGTCATTTTTGCTCTCGATAAATTCCGCTCTTACATTGTTGGGTCGTCCATCATTTGCTTCACTGATCACATAGCACTAAAATATTTTCTGACCAAGAAAGATGCCAAACCGCGCTTAATTAGGTGGATCCTACTCCTACAAGAGTTTAATCTCTCGATTCAAGACAAGAAAGGAGCAGAAAACGTCGTTGTTGACCATATGTCATAGCTCTCGTCTGACATACCTATTGATCCAATCCCCATATATGAGTATTTTTCGGATGAGAATCTATTGCTACTTCTTCTCTTCACTGGTTTGCGGATATAGTGAATTACCTTATCACGGGGGTCGTTCCCTCCAATTGGACTCCGCAAAAGAGAAAGAAGTTCGTTACTTAGTCACGCATGTTCTTTTATGATGATTCGTATTTGTTTAAATATTGTGCTGATCAAATCATCCAAAAATGTGTACCTAATGAAGAAATTCAAGGGGTAATCCGATTTTGTCTTAGGAAAGCATGTGGAGGTCATTTCTCCAAAAATAAAACTACTGCAAAAATTATGCAAAGCGGTCTCTTTTGGCCCACAATCTTCCAGGATGTGAATAGTTATGGTAAATCGTGTGATAGATGCCAAAGAATGGGAGCTATTACTCGCCGTGACATGATGCCATTAACCCCCATACTCGTCATAGAGTTGTTTGATTTCTGGGGTATTGACTTCATGGGGCCTTCTCCACCCTCTTTTGGCTTTCTATACATTCTCGTCGCAGTAGACTACGTCTCAAAATGGGTAGAGGTCGTAGCTACAAGGACGAATGATAATAAGGTGGTGATAAAATTCATTCAAGAACACATACTTTCTCGCTTTGGAGTTCCTAAGGCTATCATCAGTGATAATGGCACTCATTTTTGCAAAAGGCCGATGGAAAATCTAATGCGAAAGCATGGGGTCATCCACAAGGTTGGAACGACTTATCATCCACAATTGAATGGCCAGGCCGAGCTAGCCAATTAAAAAATTAAGATATTTGGAAAAGACAGTCGAACCTGATAGGAAAGATTGGTCTCTCAGATTGAATGATGCGCTCAGGGCTTATCGAACTGCATACAAGAATCCCCTTGGGATGTCCCCATTTCATTTTGTGTATGGCAAACCTTGTTATCATCCTGTTGAAATTGAACACAAAGCGTATTGGGCTATTAAAAAGGTGAACTTTAACATGGAAAAATTTGGTGAAGCACGTAAACTTCAGTTGAACGAGTTAGAAGAAATACGCAATGATGCGTATGAAAGTGCTAAAATCTCAAAAGAACGAATGAAACGATCTCATGATAGAATCATCCGACGTAAGGAGTTTTATTCGGGACATAAAGTACTTCTCTACAACTCGAGGTTACACTTGTTTCCCGATAAATTATGATCACGATGGTCAGGTCCATTCATTGTGAAGGAAGTATTCCCCCCTGGAGCTGTTGAATTAGAGGATTAAAAAGGGGGAAACACATTCAAGGTTAACGAACAACATCTCAAGCCGAATCTGGAAGCGATTGTTGAGGAAGCTGACACAATCTGGTTATCGGACCCCATTTATGGGGATTGACTGAGCACAAAAGGCGAGGTCGTTGCACCCCCGACGTGTATGGAGTGAATGTTGTATATAGTAGTAATAGGATGTTAGGCTAGTTAGGAATTCATAGTTGTGTGTCACTACCGGAGGTGAAAGTCATACACATGTCTCGAGAGCATTTCGGGTTTCTATGGGAGTTCTGAGAGTTTTTGAAATCTAATTGCATTGGAAAGAGTGTGCGGTTAGAAAAATTGCGAGGAAAGTGAGCACTGAACAGAACAGGGAAAAGCTGGCATTTTTACAAATCGAATCGGTCCGGCCTTGAAAAAAAGGAACCGATTCGGTCTCAAAAAGGAATAAAGTAATAAAAGGATGGATCGATCCGGTTTGAATCCCGACCGGTCCGGATATCTTTAGGTTGTGTTCTTTCCCGAGGTTAAGACCTCCTTTTCTCCCAATCCTTTCCTCTCCCCAAAAATTTCGTACAACCCCCTCCCCTTCTTTCCCTCCCTTATTTCCCTCCAATTCTTTCCCCCCTCTCACCTCTCCAACCTATAAATACCACCCTATCCTCTCCACTTTTCTTCACACCCCCATCTCCATTTTCTTCTCTCTCTTTCTATCCAGTTCTTCAATTTCTATGGATGCTCCCCAGAAATATAATTCCATTGAAGTGTTTCCCGATGGCAATGGAGAATATCGTTCCCACCATGAGGGAATTTAGTGTCGTCGTTTCTTCGGTCCTAAGAGAAAAATCCACATTGAGCGTCAGGTGCTTTGGGATCAGTTTCCTAATTATGTCACCAACCTGTTCATGTCCTGTGGCTGGTGTCGATTCTTCAATGAACCGTACGAGGCGGTGTGGGAGAATGAAGTACGTTCGTTTTATGGTTCGCTCGTTCGTACCGCAGATTTTGAATCTCAAGCATTTGTCGACTCAACATCGAAACGGTTCTCGCTAGAAATTCTGGCCCAGAAAGTTGAGTCCAAGGGTGTGATCAATCCAGCCCAATTTTCCTATCCCAGTCATGATCCAGCTGTCTCCAAAGATGTTTGCATGTCTCGAATTGCTCCTGGTTCGGTTTGAAATACTGAGACTTTTCATGTGGGTCGTTTACCCGATAAGACCCGAATCACTTTTTACATCAATTGTGCCAACATTTTGTAAACTTCAAACGATTCGGCTATGCGACCGCGTCAGGCCACTCTGGTATATCATTTGTTTACCCATGACACTGTTATCAACTTAGCCTGCGCCTTTTACAATGGTATCATTTGTGCGGCGCTGGACAAGAAGGGCAAGGCACCTCTTCTTTATGGTCGTCTCATTACCTCCTTTCTTAAGGATGCAGGTATTGTTCCCCTGTAAGATCTTATTCTCTTACCTAAACCACTTCGGCAAGAATTCCGCACTCGCAGTGACAAAGAAATACAGCTATCCGAGCACATCGGGGTGATAGTGATGCCTCGGATGATGAGTCTGCCGATGAGGAGGAGGCTGTTGGTGAGGAAGATGTTGAGATGGAAGAAGGTGATGATGAAGACTATGATGAAGCTGTTGATCTTGATTATGTTCCAGACGATACGGGACTCATCGAGCGAGTTATTTCTCTCGAAACGCATTTCGACAGGTTTATGTCATCATACTGTCGTGACACGAGTATGATTCTACGCATGCAGGCTGATCTTTATCGCCCCCGGTTGGGTCCCGATGCCCCACTTCCTGCTTATTTTTATGATCCTTACGACCCCAATGCGCCCGGTAGTTCCCACCAGCCACCAGCACCGTAGGCAACCCGTTGGAACCTTTCACCGTCCCCCTCTGGTTTTATCTTATGATTGTTCTTTTCATCTTTTTACCTTTTGTTTCCACAGCTATGTTGCAATGAACAGTTTCTATTATAGTTATTTGCTTGTTTTATTTATCATACTCCTTATTTCTTCTTATTTAGCTTTATCGTCCTTTTGATTGTGGACAATGCAAAAGACTAAGTTAGAGGGGGATGATAAGTGCGTATTCGTAAAACTTCGCATGTACCAAAATATATATATATATATATATTTCTTCAAAATGAATAAAAATTGGAATTTAAATTTTTTAAAAAAGTCACATTTATTCTATTTGAAGTCTCAAATTATTAACAATCAAAATGCACTAAGACAAAATTGACCGAAGATGGAAATTGAAAGATAATTGACGACTTAACGAATAAGTGTGGAGATTAATAATACCCGGTGAGATTTCGAGCCTTTCAATTTTTTATGAGTTTTTAAATCAATCCGAGTTTATGATTAACTTAAAGTTATTTTAAACGTTTTAATAAGTCGTTGATGATGTCAATCCTTTATTTTGATCTGTTATGGGAAATGTGTGAAATTTTGTCTCGAAATTCGTGCTAAATATATCTCTAAACTTAATTAATCTCGAGATGCATATGGTAATGTGATTAGTAATTTGGACAATGAAGTAGGCCCTCTTTTGTTTAACCCAAAAATATTAGCCATAATAAAGTTATGAAAAAATTATCCCTTTGCAACTCACTTTGAGCCTAATAAAATATTTTCCTTTCGTTTGATAATCTGAAAAAACCAAATAGCCTGGAATTGTCAAAAATTGGAAATTCATCAAGTACAAAGTGTGTAATAAAAAAAGGGGAGGGGGGCAAGAAAAGAAAAATAGCAAGAAAAGAAAATTGAAAATCGAAAAAGAAAGAGAAAAATGAGAAAATGCCCGAAAAACACTAATGGACGTCATAAGGACATTTTCCAATTCCGAACATTCCGTCCATTCCCATTTTTACCCTCTACACTTTTTAACCCAAAAAGTCCTAACCGAGTCCGAATGGCGAAATTAATTACTGCATGGAGAGCTAAGATATGAAAAGATAATAAAAGAGATTTAAATGGTGTGATTAAGAGATGATATTTCCCGTTTCATAATAACTATATTCCGATGATGAGATATTTTCACCATATATTACCTTCTTTTCAATTTTGTATGCATGAATTTGTGCCCATTATATTTACTCTTTATATCATGCATACCGAGAGAAAACAACCACAATCCGAGTGATTCGTTTGTGAGTGCATCTATAAGAATTTGAATGAAAACGAATTTTCGAGAAGTAACGTAATGCTCAATCGGTGGAAATTTGAGGTTTAGTTTCTTGCTTTGCACACACACACTATGGTTTGAGACATTTGAATATGAATTTATGGTGATTATTTTTTGAAAAGTTTAAATTGTACAATTTTTAAGTATTTTGATATTTATTTGAGTCAATAAAGAATTTTGTGGGTGTATTCACTGCTAACCCTCACGAGACAAAAATCGTCCTACTAGGGTAATCTAGGGGTTTAAAGTCTTGTTGCATATGCTCAATGCAATTGAGTGCCTGCGAAAGTGGAATTTCAGTTAGCTTCATTTACATTGCCCGGGACGTACAAAGTTCTAAGTTAGGGGGATTTGACTAAGCATAAATTCTTCTGAATTTAGCCCCTTAGTTTAGTAATTTTAATATCTCGAACAACGTAATTGATTTGATTTTATCCTATATCATTGCTACTGACTATTTCTAATGAGTACCCCGAGTGTCGTGTATTTCTTATTGATTTTACAAGTATTTAGTGCAAGAAAGGAAAGAAAGAAATCGGAAGAAAGGAAGGGAAGAAAGGAAGAACAGTCAAAGGGAAAAAGCATAAATTTACACCCGGAGTTCGGATTTGAAGCCTAAAAGAAAGTTGAAGATCATCATTTCACAAGAGCGTGGGAATAAACGTCAATCAAATCGGAGCTCTAGATCAAAAGTTATGACAAGTCAAAATTGGAAAGAAAAAGTCAAAATTGAAGGATTATGGATCGGTCCGGTTGATCTCGAATCGATTCGAAATGTCACCATTCCAGTAGCCCCCGAATTAAAGCAGAAACGATGAAAACCAAATCGATCTGATGGTATCCAGACCGGTTTGATAGAAATAAAAAAGAACTGATCCGGTTACTGAAAACCAAATTGATCCGATGGTATCCGGACCGGTCCGACTGTTCGAAAATTCTGGCATTTATTATGGAGCTGAAGAGGTGAAAATCTTGGAATATCTTATACAACTCATCGCTATTAGCTGTCAAAACGTGTTGGTTGGTGTTATAAAAGGCCAAACCCTAGAGTCCTTTAGAAGAGAGTCCTTTTGGAGAGTGTTTTTTTTCTTTAGTAGACAATTTCATATTCTTAGAAAATCCCTAGTTTGTAAGTTTGAGGAAGAAGGAGTATTTAGGATTCAAGTTCATCTCTTTTCCCTAGTACTGATTACAAGTTTCAATTTTCAATCCAAGTATCAATTTCCATTCTCTTATTTATTCTCAGTTTTTATTCAATTCTCAATTGTCTTATAATTTTCTGTTGAAACAATGTTTCTTAGATACATAATTCCATGCATAGTTATGAATTTTTTTTCTTCTCATAAAACCATGTCTAGCTAAATTTTCAAGGGTTGGGATACATGAACCCATCCTGAGGTAAATTACCCATGTAGAAAATAGAGTGTAAATTAAACATTAACCGAATCGTGTATGGAAATTATAGGAAGATAGTAGATCTTTTAATTTCTCTTTCCCTAGGTACTTGAGATGTTCAAGAATACTATGCAAGTGTAATTGGTCTACACCGCTTTATATTTATCTTTGATTTCATATCATGCTGGCTAGTTCCCTCATATATGTAATGCTTAGGATCTATAAAGACTGGATTCATTCAAGATTTGAATTTACAATTATAGTATTCTATACGGTAAATTACTAGGGATTGGGGGATTGTATCCCAACCTATTTTCTATCATACTCATATCTATTTTCTTTACTATTCTTAGTGTTTTTGTGCACGTAGTTCATTTTTATTTCATCACCAATTAGAAATTTCAACCCATCAATCATCTTTTCTTTTATTTTTAGTAACCATTTGAAGATTAAATAATCTTTTACTATGTTATTCACAATTGCCAATTTCTTATCCCTGTGGAGACGATCCCCACTTGTCGGATTATTACTAACGCGACAGGCTTGCACTTGAGCCTAGAGAGAACTCACTTTCGAGACAAATTCTTAGTCGCATCACTAATGCAACTATCCAGAGAGTATTCTTAAAGTGATTGCGGATTCCACGAGTTAAGAACTCGTTCCAAACGAACATTGTTTCGTAAAGGGATTTTCCTCCCTGAGTTTCACATATGTTCTTTTGAAGACTACGCATGACATGGTAGGAGTAGCTAAAAAAGAATTCCTTTGTAAGATCCACTATGGATAGAATCTTCTTGTATCTATGTCATCAACAGAAAACAGCAAAGATATAGTAAACATATGAAAACCCAATAATTTGCTTGTAGAATAATACACTACGAGACAAATAGATATTGAAAAATAATTAACCGGAAAAAGTTGTAACAAAAATAAATAAGAGTTTACCTTAATATCTTGATTATACCTGTCTCATTTAATATAATCATAACACAAATGAAGTTCTCCCCAGTGATTAGCAGGAAAAAACTGACAACTGCCTCTATGAACAATAATAACTAGAGAAGAGGCATCAACATTACCAGCTATATATATATATTCTTTTAATTTGGAATTAAATATTTGATATATTTTACCTTTAAAAGAACAAACTAAAATACCAGATGATTATGACGATAGTTTGAGGCAAAAAAAGCCCACGTCACCGAGATAACACAGAAGGGACTATTCACAAAATAGTATAAAGACTACCTTCACAGCGGTAGAACTTGTTTATTACCCATAATAAGATACCTAAAAGAAGACTTATTCATCCAAAATGAATTAAAATAAAATATATACAAAACAGCCATATTGAAAGACAATGATTTCAAAATACAAAGGGACAATATCAGTAATTCTGAACTCTAATCGCTTATGTCTCCTTAAAAGAACCACGGAAATTTTACATTTACATGCATAATTGACAAAATACTTGTTCTCATTCTTAGAATTAGCCATATTGGATTGCACACTAGAATTGGGGATTGGAATCATCTCGGTCTTGGCAACAGCATATAATGGATGACCGCAGATTGTGCCGATCTTCCTCCTTTTCGTAATTAGGAGCAAGTAATAAGGTCCCAGAAACTTTATAAACCCTAAAATCAAAGAAAAGAGTGAGCTCTGTTGTGAAAAATATGAAAGATGTTGAGGTAAGAAAATGTTTCAGCTAACATACCAACAATTCCATAACATGTGGTGACAAATTTAAGTCCACCTGTAGACTTGTTCCCATCGTGTACTCATTTTAGCAGGTCACAACGTTCAATTTTCGAGTATGTCGTACAATCTTCAACAATGTTTATCTCAGAAGGCTCTGATTTGTCAATTTTTAAGACTCTCCAAAAGGTTTTATTCTTGTGTTTAGTTGGCATTACATAATTTTTCATAATGACATAACCGATTATACTCTAGAAAACAATTGTATGTCTAGTATAACCCATATATATATATATATATATATATATATATATATATGTGTGTGTGTGTGTGTGTGTGTGTGTGTATTATTGTGAACGATCATATATATTTTTAAAAGGTTATGCTATAATCTTTTCAAAATCTCAAAGCAATCAGAGGTTTAAAATTATGTCTAATTCGGACCTATAATTAAATCTTGCTTGTGGTATATGATATTCATCCCCCACTATTCGGGCAAGGCATTATAAGTTTTTCTCTTTACATGATCATAGGAACGTTCAAATAACATCCTATATTAATAAATAAAAGCAATGTTCTGACCAAGTTCAAAACTTAACCAAAAGATCCTCTAATTTATTTTTCTTTCTAATTTTCAGCTTCGTCATTTCATTACTAGGGACTTGTAGAGTGTATTGCCTACAACAAAAATCTCTTTTATTTTTTTACAATCTTGATTTATATCCTAATATCTTGTCACAGTTAGAAAATAATCAGTCATTACTGTACATAGCATATTTACCTAACCTTCTCTCTCCCACCTTCAAGGTGCGAATTCGTGCCTCTAAATTAATCTACAATGGGGAAGCTAACCGGGTAGATCTCCGGTGGGAATTCTAAAGGATCCAACACACAAGACTTACCCTGGGTGTAGCCCACCCTGGTCTTCCATGCTAAACATTCTAGCTCGGGAGCTGCTTCCATGCTAAAATGTTTAGTGTGCAAACAAAAACCATTCACCCCTCGATTTTAATCAACACATTATACATTTTTTCACATGAAGACATACATCCAACAGCTATTTTTCAAATGGTCATTTAACGATTATTTTTTTCAACAAACCCAAACCAGCAATTGAAATTAACAACCTATTCTTCTCTTACTCACAATTTTGATAACCCATGGTGTCTTTTGGTTCTGCAAGGTTAACCTATTTCACATAAAAAGATGAAATGATTTTATGCCACGCTTATATAAAATATTCCATTGATGGCGCGACGGTCACAAGTCAAACATCTGGTACATTAAATCGCAAGAAGGTTGAAGGAAGAGTATTTTTGGGGGGTTAAATGGTAACATCTTAACAGTCCAATGGGAGCAAAAATGGTAACTGATCACCTGTGCCATGCTAAAATGTGATGCATCCAAACCCCTCAGGTCCCACATTAAAAACAATAGCTTGGAAAGTGGGATCCACTCTTCGACGCTATTCTTTCTAGTGCAGTATGCTCTTGAAATTTTCCCTCAGTGCAAATTTCGCGGGAGTGGAAGGCAAGGGCTTATGAAGGTCAACAATTGCCATTCTACCTCGTCTCATTATGGATGACCTAGCACACCTATAAGTTATGCCCTTAGCACCCTATGTGTACATGTCTATTATTCCCCCGTGCACGTACACGACATGATTATAATTTTGCTCCGACGTATTAGTTTCAGTGTCATAATTACCCACCCACGCGATACTTTGTACTTACCCAATTACCCAAATCCATGTTTATAAACCAAATCACATATGCCTATGCTAACTCACCTCAAAACAAGGTAAAATTCCACAACTTTCCAAATTTATTTCAGTAGTCAACTACTTACCTAATATTCTCTAAAAACAAAATTCAAGCACAAAAAATCTAGATCAAATCCAGTGTATTACTCCTATCACCTAGGCAATTACCCAAATCCATAATTATAAAACCAAAATAAGGCAAAATTCAACAAATTTCCTAAATTTAGTCCAATAGTCAACTACTTATCTAATATTCTCTAAAAATAAAATTTAATACCAAAAAACTAGATCAAATCCGGTGTATTAGTTTATGCGTCATAATCACCCTATGACCTATGCAATTACTCAAATCCATGTTTATAAAACAAATTATGCGTGCCTACGCTAATTCACTTCGACACAAGGTAAAATTCAACAAATTTCCAAAATTTAGTCCAATAGTCAACTGCTTACCTCTAAAAAAAATTCAACTACTTACCTAATATTCTCTAAAAACAAAATTCAAGCACCAAAAAACTAATAAAATCTAGTGTATTAGCTTCCGCATCATAAACACCCAATCACGTACGCAATTACCTTTGTTGTCAGTATCGGGAGATTCACGAGTCGAATCGCATGATACGGTTCGATACTGCATAGAAACGAGCCGAATCGGCCTACTGAATCAAAAATCACCTGGAATCGGACGTATCGGACTTGAATAGCGAGTCGATACGTGACTCGTATGACTCGCTATTCGGTCACGATTCAAACTGGCCCACCCATTTTTTCCTGTCGGCATCTGGATTTTCAAAAGTCAAAAAAAAATTTAAATTTTCTATGGCCGAAAATAACTTCAATATCCTTTAAAGACTTTAAAACACATAAATGACCAAAGCCCTAGGTATAAAAGGTCATTTTCTCACTTTTCTTGTGTTCCCCACCATTAATATTCTGTCCACCATTAATATACTCACCTTTCTTGTCTTTTTCTTCTACTTTTTGTCAAGAGAAGCTTACATTCTTTGCTTTGGTAAGTAACCCTAGATCCTTTTCTCATTTTTCTTGTCTTTTTCTTCAACTTTGTGCTATCTCTTTCCACCATTAATAAATAAATAAACCCTTGGTTTATTTATTTATTGTTTCTCACTTATTTATTTATTAATTTATTTATTTATTCAAGTAGATTTATTTCTTTTTCCTCTTTATTTATTTAGGAAATGACTAAACAAAAGAGAAAAGCTGTAATTGACCCCACATGGGATTATTGTGAAAAAGTGAATGATAATAGATTGCATTTAAGATGTAATTTTTGTAAGGATGCAAAATGGGGTGGGATTTTTAGAATAAAGCACCATCTTTCCAGAATGGGGAAAGTTGCCAAAAAATGTATGCAATGCCCCGAAGATGTTAAAAAAAAATTGCAAACATTTTAGGAGTAAATGAGGAGTATAATGAAGAAGGTGGGCAATAAAATGAGGGTGAAGAAGAGGAATTAGAAGTTGAGGAAAATTTTGAAAAATCAAAGAAGGGAACTATGGATGCATGTCATTAAAGGGAAGAAAAAATAAGGTTTCGTAAAACAAATAACAATAAATGCAATGTTAAAAAAGAGGGAGCCGGTAATTAGTGACATTTGTAGGTTTTTTTATGGAAATGGTATAGCTTTTAATGTAGTAAAAAGACCTTTCTTTACAAGATGGTAAAATCAATTGGTGATTATGGGAAGGGGCTAAAGCCTCCGTCTTACCAGGAGACGATGGTTACTTAATTAAAGAAGGAAGTTGAAAATGTTGAAGCAAATTTGGAAAAATATAAACAAGAATGGAAGAAGATGGGATGCACTCTTATGTCGGATGGATGGACCGCTGGGAAATCAAGGTCCTTAACTAATTTCCTTGTGAATATCCCTCGTGGAACGGTTTTTCTTAAATCCTTGGATACTTCCTCCTTTGTGAAGGATGCCGACAAACTATGTGAATTACTTGATTCGCTTGTTGAGGAGATAGGGGTGGAGAATGTGGTCCAAGTAATTACCGATAGTACGTCGGATTATGTTTTGGCCAGAGAAAAGTTGGAAAATAAAAGAAATAATTTATTTTGGCTCCTTGTTCGGCTAACCTCATTGATTTAATGCTAAGTGATATAGGTGATCTACCAATTTTTCATGACACCATTAAAAAAGCAAAGGAGGTGACCGTTTATATATACCGACATGCTTGTGTTCTTGATTTGTTTTAAAAATTCACAAAAAAGAAAGAACTCACAAGGGTTGGGTTACAAGATTTTTTACATCTTTCTTGACTTTAAAGAGCTTTCAAGAGAAGAAGATTCCTCTTAGGCACATATTTGCATCGGAGGAGTGGGCCATGGGACCATATGCACATAAGTTTGATGCCAAGCATGTTGAAAACATCATTTTAGGTGATAGTAAATTTTGGAAGGCAATCAAATATTGCTTGAAATGCGTTATCCCCCTCACTAAGGTTTTAAGGCTTGTTAATGGTGATTTGAAATCGGCAATGGGGTACATTTATGAAGCTATGGATAGGGCCAATGAGGCAATTGCAAAAAATTTCAACTATAAAGAGGCAAGGTACCGAAGAATATGGAAAATTATTGATACAAGATGGGACATGCAACTCCATCAAACACTTCATACAGCGGGTTACTTTCTCAACCCAACGTAACTTTTTATCATAAATTGTATTTGTATAACTTTTTTTATTGTATAACTTTTCTAACATGATGCATATGCACGTGTATAATTTATTTATATTCCAATATAGCGAGGGGTTCAATGCGGATAGGTAAGTCAAGAGAGGGTTGTACCAAACCATTGAGAAAATGTATCCGGATGTTGAGAGCAAAATTGCAATTAGTGAACAAATTGAGAAATTTCGCCTAGCGAAAAGGTTATTTGGAGTGAGCATGGTTGTCTTGATAAGAGATAAGACACAACCAGGTGATTAGTTGCTTTTTTCGCCGCATTTTAGCCATGTTTTGGCCTATTTTTATTGATGTTTTGGGGCAGTAATATGCCCCTATTTTTGGCTTGTTTTGGGCAGTAATATGGCCCTATTTTGGACAGTAATTTGGCCCTGTTTTGGTCTATTTTTATTGTTGTTTTGGGCAGCAATATGCCCCTGTTTTGGGCTTGTTTTGGGCAGTAATATGGCCCTATTTTGGACAGCAATTTGACCCTGTTTTGGTCTATTTTTATTGTTGTTTTGGGCAGCAATATGCCCCTGTTTTGGGCAGCAATATGCACCTATTTTGCCCCTATTTTGGGCAGCAGTATGCACCTATTTTGCCCCTGTTTGGGGGCAGCCATATGCCACTATTTTGGCCTATTTTTGTTGTTGTTTCTTGGCCTCTTATTTATGTTTATGTTATTGTTGTTTTTGCCTATTTATTCTAGGCATATGGTGGGAAAATTATGGAGAAGAGTGCAAGGAACTCCAATGGTTGGCAATAAGAGGGCTAAAACTAACTTGTAGTGCCACGGGATGTGAGAAAAATTGGAGCACGTTTGACCGCGTCCACTCAAAGAAAAGAAATCATTTGGAGGTACAAAGAGTGAATGCTCTTGTGTTTGTCAAGTACAACATTCAACTTGAGATGCGACTTATGAAGCGACAACAAAGGGGTGAGACATATGATCCAATTTGTCTATCGAATATGGATTCCGATGATGAATGGATAACCGAGAAGGAAGATCCATATCTTCCCGAAGACCACTCATAGATGGATGTGCATGAATGCTTCCAAGAGGAAGGAGGAAGTAGTAATAAACGAAAGCGAGGTATGGTTTTTTAGTATATTTATTTTCGAGCTATTAACAAAATGAAACAGTAATAAACTACATCAAGATGAAGTAATTAATGTATATTTTTGCATTTTTTTCATATAGAACCAAGGAACTTGAATGCCAAGAGGAGGAAAGGGAAATCGATTCGTGTTGATAAGGATGATATTGAAGCTATTGACGAGGAGGAGGAGGAGGAGGAGGAGGAAGAGGAGGACCGAAGAGAAGAGGAGAGAATCATTGTAGAAGATGATGATGAAGACGGTGATGATGATAATGAACTAAACATTGATGATAATGAGGAGGATTAGGATTTAGGAATAATTAGAGGAGTGATGAAGATGATGACTTTATTGGATATATTTTTCAATTTTGGTTATTATTTTTCGGATACTATTAAGGTATCGTCATCATAGTTGAGGATGACACCATGATGATACCTTAATAGTTACTTAATATACTATAATGATATCTAAATATGGCTTGTGGATTCTCTTTTTGATATGATTTGTGGAGAAACGAGACGTTTGAATCATATTATGTTATATAATTGATTGAAAAGTATTCTCCATATTTTTATTTATTTTTTACAATTTTATTTATTATTTGTACCGTATCGCACGATACGTATCGCGATTCACAATTCACGATTCACGATACACAAGGTTTTCGATACACGATACGTATCACAATTCAACAACTATGGAAATTACCCAAACTCATGTTTATAAAGCAAATCGCAAGTTCCTACGCTAATTCACTTCAAAACAAGGTAAAATTCGACAAATTTCCAAAATTTAGTCCAATAGTCAACTACTTACCTAATATTCTCTAAAAATAAAATTCAAGTACCAAAAAACTAGATCAAATCCGGTGTATTAGTTTTCACATCATAATCACCCTATCACCTAAGTAATTAGCCAAATCCATGTTTATAAAATAAATTACACGTACTTTCCCTAATTCACTTCAAAACAAGGTAAAATTCCACAACTTTCCAAAATTTTGTCCAATAGTCAACCACTTACCTAATATTCTCTAAAAACAAAATTCGAGTACCAAAAAACCAGATCAAATCAGGTGTATTAGTTTCTGCATCACAATCACCCTACCACATACGTAATCACCCAAATCCATGTTTATAAAACAAATTACGCGTGCCCACACTAATTTACTTCAAAACAAGGTAAAATTCCACAACTTTCCAAAATTTAGTCCAATAGTCAACTACTCACCTAATATTCTCTAAAAAAAAAAATTCAAGTACCAAAAAACCAGATCAAATCCAGTGTATTAGTTTCTGCATCACAATCACCCTACCACATAAGCAATCACCCAAATCCATGTTTATAAAACAAATTACACGTGCCTAGTCTAATTCACTTCAAAACAATGTAAAACTCTACAACTTTCAAAATTTAGTCAGATAGTCAACTATTTACCTAATATTCTCTAAAAACAAAATTCAAGCAACCAAAAACTAGATCAAATCAGGTATATTAGTTTATGCATCATAACCACCATATCACCTACGCAATTATGCGTGCCTGCGCTAATTCACTTCAAAACAAGGTAAAATTTTACAACTTTCCAAAATTTAGTCCAATAGTCAACTACTTACCTAATATTCTCTAAAAATAAAATTCAAGTAGCAAAAAACTAGATCAAATCCGACGATTAGTTTCTGCATCATAATCACCCTATCACCTATGCAGTTACGCGAACCTGCGCTAATTCACTTCAAAACAAGGTAAAATTCTACAACTTTCCAAATTTAGTCCAATAGTCAACTACTTACCTATCTATAAACAAAATTCAAGTACCAGAAAACTAGATCAAATTTCAGAATATCAATACAAACACGGACATTTTAAGACAAACTATCATTCAAACTCTACAAAATACAAAACAAGTTAGAGAATATATCGAGCGAGCCTCATAAAGCTTGAATTTCTGTAAATAATTCATCTTAGATTTCATCACTCTTCAATCCAAATCTCCTTCTCGTTCTCCGCCATGGTTTATAGCTAGCGAGTAAACTCAACTCAACTCAAAAACCCTAGATATCGTTCTGTAGTTTCATACATATCTAAATTTGTCAAGATCTCAAATCTAAATGTAACAAAATTATAATAGAAAGTTATGAGCTCAGTCAACAAGAGAGTCCTGGCAAGTGTGGCCACCCAAATCTAATCTATGTAACTATATAAAAACAAGTCGTGCCCACGTGCATTGCACATGTGAGCGAATCTGAATATTCAACGTGATGAGATAAAGTAGTGGAAAATGTTGTATAATTAGAAAATTTGATAATGTAAAACCTTAGACACATAACAATGAATGTGACAAAAATGAAGTAAAGAAATTCAATATAATGAATGAAATTATCGAGCAATGCATAATAAGTTTAAAAGGGCATAATGAGTTCATAAATCCATATCCATGAATCCGACTTCCAAAAAATGATGTGAAAATGAGTAGAATTATGTTTTGATCAAGATATAAGATCAACACCAAAGTATGAAGATAAAAGATGAAAATCAAAGCGTCAAATATTTTGCTTTTAATGTTTATTAGTGTTCGATTTTATGAGCAACAGAACGTCCCAATTTTCGATCAGAATCTTTTAGTAATTTGCCTCTGATGTAGAACTTGAAGAATTTTTCAAAGCAGGTATATAGCTTTCGAATGTAATCGGAATGCATAATGCCATGCGGTAAAAATTAACATATATGAATAATAAGTATATTTTTTTCATTTACACAGTATCTACACTACTGTATCATTTAATATTGGGTACAAATAATACGTTTTTCTCATAAACACATAATCTTATTAGTAAAATAGAAACAGCGTGTTTGTATGTATGTATGCATGTCAGACAAATGTCAAGCGTTATTGGGATTTATAGAGAATATCGTTTTATATTTTTCTTAATCTATTCATTACTATAAAATCCAAGTATAATCATTAAGTGACAAATTGATGTTCACAAATTACTCTAAATCCTCGCACATAGATGCAAATAGAAAAATAATACTTACATATGCTTTTATCCATACGTATAAAGACTAAAGTCATCTTGATTTTGACCATTGTGAAGTGGGAAATAAAGGCTAAAATCATATAAAGACTCTTAAATGGGGCCGGTGGAGTATTTTCTATATAATTTATTAGTATTGAGTTTTGACTAATGATTTTATATGAAATAAGTTTAGTTTCTAAAAAAAATGTTTACTACAAAGTATAACTTCCATGGATGATACTTGTACCATAATCTCATGATATTATTATCTAAACAATAAGGATAATGTTAGGCTACCCCTTTTTGTTATCATTTTGTTACCCCCGGCTTCAAAGTGTTGTACCTTGCTTTGTCTTTACTTGTATGGGTCCCGCTAGGGCATAAAAGACAAAGCAAGGTACAACACTTTGAAGACGGGGGTAACAAAAAGGGGTAGCCCTAGTATTACCCAAACAATAATGGTGGGTTTTGTTTTATAAGGAGAGTTCATCATTTCGAGACTTGCACCGTGTTGACACCCAAATAGAGTATCATTACTCTCGTTACTTGTGACTATTATGCCTATGTTAATTTGGCTTAAACTGGTGTGCACATATAATGAACCGAAAACAAACATAAAAAATAAATGTAAATAAACCATGTAATATTCAAAAGATGTTGAACTGAACATTAAAAAAAATAATGCTAAAGACAAAAATAAAAATTATTTACCTAATCAATAAAAGAGCTGGTATGAAACCCAATTCTTAATTTAAATACCTTAAACAAGGGTTAGAATTGTTGAGCAGACCTGTTTAAACATATAAAGGGAATTTAATAGGTACTATTGTTTAAAACACTTGACCCATTTACAGAATATCGAGTGAAATTGTAGTACATGGTAATCTGATTGGAGTAGGTAACTCAACTCACAATTTAAAGAATAAACACAATACATGTTGAAGGAATACACAACAACATTTGAAATAGAAATATATTTATTAAAAATCCCATACCTATAGTTGAGGAATAACCGATTTGGGTTGAGAAATTTGGTGGAGTACATATAACGAAATGTTTTATGGGACTGTTGAGATTGAGGATAATCGATGTCGGGGAAACTAAGGGGTTTAAGTCGTTTAGGATCCATTGATGGGGGTGGGGGAAACTGGAGAACCGAGTTGGAACCTAATAGCACCCATTCAGTGACTTCGTGTGTTTTTATGAAACAGAGATAATATGGGTAATGAATAAATATGATCAAGGGTAGGAAAGGATATATGAGAAACAGTAGGGATAATAGAGTCAAATTATCGGTTTCTTTTAAGTTTTATGCTCTTTTTAGAGATAGAGATAGAGACTATACCCTAAAACACTCTGAGCCTCTTACGTGACATGACTTAAATATCTATTAAGTTTTATAATTTAATATGATAATTGATTAATTTTAGATGATGGAACCGAATTATAAAATATTTAGTTGACATTCAATTCCAATGTTGGCTATCCACTCTCAATGTAAAACTGAATATATATTTTAAAGAGTTTGAAAATATATTGCAGAAAATTCGATATTCAATGAATACCGAAAATCTGAAAAATACAAAAAATTGCAGGAAAAATAAATAAAAATATGGAAAATACAATAAAAAATAAAATAAAATATTCAATAAATCGAAAAAATATTTTTAAAATTTTTTTGCAAACTGAATAAATATTGTAAAAAGTTTGAAAAAAGTGAGAAATATGAATTTCCAATAACAAAATAGATTTCAAATAAAAAAAACAGATTTGTTATAAAATCAAGAAAAATATTCAATAATAACATAAAATTTGGAATATATAGACAAACGAGAAAACATATTTAAAACAATAAAAAAAGAAAAAGAATTTCCAAAAATAAAAATTCTACTCTTAATTAAAAAAACAAAAAAAACAATATGGATAACAGATTTCCAGTAAAAAAATATTGCTTTCATCCGAAAAATATTTTCTAGCAAAATAAAAATAATTTCCATAGAAAATAAATTTTATCGAAAAAAATCGTCTTCCTATAAATAAAAAACTATCATCAAATCTCAGGAAAAAAAAACATCATCCAACAATCTATAAAAAATCTGAAACGTCATCATCGTCGGCCAGTGTGTGCTAGAAACGAAGAAAGAGATCTGCATAAACATCAAACTGAATATATTATCAACATCTTCTAAATATAACAATGAAGTATATATATGGGAATTAAATATGCCGAAGATCTACTTCATAGCTCAGAGAGAGAATGCCTTGTTGAAATCAGTTTTTCTATCACCTTCTCATATCCTTAAAACGGACCCATTTCGATCAATCTATATGGTTGTTGTCTCACCTTGCCAACATATGTTTCGAGTAAACTGTAAGGACACAAATTTCCAATTGAGTCTTTTGTAGTTTTGGCTCAATTCGGGACAAAAACATTTGAGTCATAGGATAGAGTTCAAGTTGATCCATTCAAGTTTATGACGTGTTTATTGAAGACGTAGCGGCCAAGATATTAAAGCTTCATCAAATGTCGAGTTTAATGTGCCACGTTTCTACGTCATCAATAATGTTCCATTGCTCTGTGACAACCCGCTATCCGAAATAAAGGGTGGCCAGCCCTATACCCCGATAAAATAGGAAATCATGGATAATATCATCCTCAGCATCACAACAATATACAAAGTATAAGGAATAACCACTCTATATTCCAGAAACCGGGTTATCAAAAATTTTGATTTGAAATAAAAGAAAACATTTTCAACAACCCATAATAGAAATAGAGGGTGGAAACCCCCACAAGCGCATATAAGAAATCCCGAAAGATACAAAGGACCGAATAAAATTTCGGTCAATACCATCAATAGAACATACATATAGTACCAAGTGTTGCATAATAAATTCATTACACATTTACAACAGTTTGGGCATCAAGCCCGAATGAACCGAACATAACTAGAAACATAAACAGAGGCGTCTACGCAAAATCCCGTGAAACCCGCACAATGTCACGGCTCCTCAAAGACATGTGGAAGGAAAGGTCATTACGGGCGACCGTGCGGCGGAACACCTGAACGGATAATATAGATATACATACACAACGAGAAAAGGAAAACCGATCAGGGCCGGGTATATGTGATCAATAGATAAATGACAAGTATGATAATGATGCACAATGAAGCATGGATGATAGTCTAGCATGTTGACAGCATAAGGAACTGAAACTGGTGAAGGACTACATAGAGTGAGATTCATAATAAAACAGAATTAAAAGTGCTTATGAGCCTTTATCATCTTTAATCATATTTCAATTCAAATATTCATTTTCCATTCCTTATCAGGAATATGATTGTCATCATGTGCTCTATATGGCACTAATCTCAATAACATGCTCTTTGCGGCATAAATTTGCTCTTTATGGCATTAATGTTCCATCGAGTCCAACTCGATTATTAGAATAGTCATAATTATAAATATAACGCTTCTAAGACCGCCCGTCCGGGTTTCCCCACTGAGCGCGTCCCTAAATAACCATCATCTTCCAGGGCCTAACATAAGACAACCTGGGATCCTATCGAAAGCGTCGGGAAGCGGCCATGAGCCTGCGTGGTAGCCAAGACCACACCCGGAATCTCCCTACCCCCGCAGAAAATATATAACCATAAGCGCTCCCATGGCCTAGGACTATATCCACCCTGCATTCATTAGCCAGGGGGCTTCACCTATCGTGCGGACTTCCCTTAAGATGGTATTTAGAGAGGTGTGTACCATCCATTTTATTAATTTCCATTACATGATTAGTAAATTATCATTTACCTTAACAAATTTTCCCATTTTAAATAAATGTATAAGTTAAATCGGGACTACACATGATACGTACCGACATAACATCCTTGATAAGGAATTCAGACTCCAAAGTTATCCCCAAGGCCTCTTTTAGTCTTTAATATAAACCATCAAGTCAAAATGTAACTCAAGTTGAATTCTAAAGTCTCCAAAATTGACCTTAACACATTCTAGACCCTTATAAAACTATAAGACAAAAGAAATGCCTAAGCATCACTTTAAATTCCCCTTTGAATGAATCTTAGATGAACCCTTTTCGAGTCTAGGATGTCGACCCAACTCAACTAAAACTCTAAACCCTATGTTTACTTCATTTAAGAAGGTCCCTAATCAGTAATCCTAAAGAAAAGGGGTTAAAAATGAAAAAAGAAAAATTGAAAAAAGTGCAGGGCTACCGAATCGATTCGCCCCCTTGGCCGAATCGATTCGGCCATAAAGTTTGAGATTCTGCATAATAGCCGAATCGATTCGCTCAGAGGGCCGAATCGATTTGGACTGAAAATCTGGGTTTCTGCATAACTGCCGAATCGATTCGGATAAATTCCGAATCGATTCGGTCCACAAGACCTGGGCACTGGAACTAACCGAATCGATTCGCCCAGGGGGCCGAATCGATTCGGGCCTGCGATTTTGCCAAGAAATGGCTATGGAGTCTTGGACTCCATTTTCTACCCAAACCCAAATTTCTCCAAACCAAACTCATATACCAACACTATAAGAACATCAATGATGCTATTGATCATCTAAAACCTCATGAATCATCTTTGAGTAAATCAAAACCCAAAATACATAAGAAAACCCTAAGTTTTCTAAACTAAAATCAATACACCATTATCATAACAAATCATCTATCTCAAGACACAATTAGCAAGTAAAAACTTGCCTTGATTCAGCAAATATGCAGATTCCTTGGTGTAGTAGCAATCTCTCTCAATCTCCAAGGCTTTCTCTCTTCTCTTCTCTTTTCTCTCTTAGGTTTAGGAAGGGATTTTGGGGAAATAGAAGACTTAGTAGGCATAAATCGTGACTTAAGACCAAATGCACCACATAATTAATCAAAAGTGCGATAAAATAATACGCAATAGCATAATTAAAGCACAATCAGTCAAAAATGCCCAAAACTACAAAATACAATATGGTACATTATTTGACTATTTCGCACGTTCCGGAATCAACTGCAACCTCCAAATTATCATTTGGACATTTTAAAATTAAATTTAGGTTCCGGACTCATAATTAAGCCAAATATCATTTTATATTCAGATGATATTAATAAGCATGACATAGCAATAGTTCCCATGATTATGATATGTATGCAACCTCATAATAAATATCAACTTTTCTACATTGAATTAACATTCAAATCATAACCCAACACTGGTCTCTAATTACTATACTAAGTAATTACTATAAAATACGGTCTCATAAGCGAGGTTATTACATACTCCCCCCCTTATGAGGGAATTTTGCCCCCAAAATTCAGGCGTACCTCATGAGAAAAGATGTGGATATTTCTCCCGCATCTCATCCTCGCGTTCCCAAGTTGATTCGCTTGCATGATGATGACTCCAATGGACTCTCACTAGAGGCACCACCCGAGATCTTAACTTTCGCTCCCCAAACTCAAGGATAGCAACCGGTTGTTCTTCATAAGAAACATCGGGCTGCAACTCAATATCTTCGAAAGGGATGTGCCAAAGGGCACCTTCACACCTTCTGTACTTTTTCAAAGAGGAGACATGAAATACATCATGGATTTGTTGTAAGGGTTCCGGCAAGGCAAGTTGGTATGCTACGGGACCAACCTTTGTGATTACCGGGAAAGGTCCAACAAAGCGGGGTGCAAGCTTTCCCTTCTTCCCAAAACGCTTAATGCCCTTCATCGGGGACACTCGCACCAACACTTGGTCTCCAACCTCCAACTCCATATGTCTCCTACCCGCATCGGCATAACTCTTTTGGCGATCTTGGGCTACCCGTATGCGATTTCGAACAAACTCGATCTTCGAAGAAGTATCTTGGATCATTTCAGGTCCAAGGAACTTATTATCACCCACTTCCAACCAACAAGCGGGCGACCTACAAGGCCTGCCATACAGAGCTTCATAGGGTGCCATACCAATGGTAAATTGGTATGAGTTGTTGTAAGCAAACTCAACCAACGGAAGATATTGTTCCCAACTGCCTTTAAAGTCGAGTATGCACATACGAAGCATATCCTCCAACATCTGGTTTACCCTTTCGGTCTGACCGTCTGTTTGAGGATGATAGGAAGAGCTTAACTTCAACTCGGTCCCCATGGCTCCCTGGAAACTCTGCCAAAAGTGGGACACAAATATTTTATCTCTGTCGGAGACAATATTCAAAGGTACCCCGTGGAGTCTGACGATCTCCTCAATGAACAACTGGGCGTAACGAGCGGTATCATAATCGGTGCGCACAGGCAAGAAGTGTGCCGACTTAGTCAAACGGTTGACAATCACCCAAATTGAGTCATGACCCTTTTGCGATCTAGGCAAGCCCGTAACAAAGTCCATCGAAATGCTCTCCCATTTCCATACGGGAATCTCGAGCGGTTGTAACAAACCTGTCGGTCGCTGGTGATCAATCTTAACCAACTGACAAGTAGTGCATTGAGACACAAACTCTGAGATATCCCTCTTCATACCCGCCCACCAATACAAACGACGCATATCTTGGTACATCTTGTCCCCGCCTGGATGTACCGTGAACTTCGACCCGTGGGATTCTGCCATCACTGCACGCCTCAAATCCCCATCCTCGGAAACCACAAGTCTTCCATGGAAGCGTAGTCCACCCTCAGAGCCTATTGAGTACGACTCCGCTCCCTCAGACAACAACTGGCGTATGTGGTCTTGACAAACCTTATCTCTCTTCTGAGCTTCCACAATCTTTGCTATAATCGTGGGGGTAACCGTCATCACTGAAAGGAATGCTCTCACTCCGGCATCCTCCAGGCTGAGTTCTTTCCACTTAGCCTTCCACACCTTAGCTAAGTCTCCATCAGGCTTTCTACTCAAGGCATCTGCTACCACATTCGCCTTCCCGGGGTGGTAATGAATATCAAATTGGTAGTCTTTCACAAACTCCAACCAACGGCGCTGGCGCATGTTCAAATCCTTTTGGGAGAATAAGTACTGCAGCGATTTGTGGTCGGTGAAAAGACTAAACTTTTCCCCCAAGAGGTAATGCCTCCATATCTTCAAGGCAAATACAACGGCGGCGAATTCCAAGTCATGCACCGGATAGTTCCTCTCGTGAGGCTTCAACTTACGAGAAGCGTGCGCAATAGGTTGTCTCTCTTGTTGAAGAACACCTCCTAACCCCAGAAGAGATGCATCGGTGAAGACGAGATATTCCAACCCCGGCTTTGGCAATGCCAGGACTGGAGCTGAAGTCAGTCTATCCTTGAGTTCATCGAAAGCTGCTTGACATGAACTGTCCCAAATAAATCCTACTCCTTTCCGGGTCAAATTCGTCAACGGGCTAGCAACCTTAGAAAAGCCCTTAATGAATCGACGGTAATAACCCGCCAAGCCCAGAAAACTACGAACTTCAGTGGGCGTCGTGGGCTGACCCCACTCCTTCACTGCGACCACCTTACTCGGATCCACAGACACGCCTTGGGATGACACCACATGTCCCAAAAATTGAACTTCCTTCAACCAGAAGCCACACTTCTCAAACTTTGCATACAATTGATGATCTCTCAATCTCTGCAGGACCAACCGCAAGTGAGCAGCGTGATCCGACTCCGTCTGAGAATAGACTAAGATGTCATCAATAAACACAATGACAAACTGGTCAAGGAAATCCCAAAACACCCTATTCATAAGGTCCATAAACACTGCAGGGGCATTGGTTAGCCCAAAGGGCATAACCAAGAACTCATAAGATCCATAACGGGTCAGAAAGGCCGTCTTGGACACATCTTGCTCTCGTATCCTCATTTGGTGATACCCTGTCCGCAAGTCGATCTTGGAGAAATATGAAGCTCCCCTAAGTTGATCAAACAAGTCGTCGATGCGAGGTAAAGGGTATTTATTCCGGATGGTGACTTTATTCAACTCTCTATAGTCCACGCATAACCGGAGAGAACCGTCTCTCTTCTTCACAAACAATACCGGAGCGCCCCACGGTGAGGTACTACGCCTAATAAAGCCCTGCTCCAGTAGCTTCTGAATATGATCCCTCAGCTCCCTCATCTCCACAGGAGCCATTCGATAAGGAGCCTTGGCGATCGGTCTAGTTCCCGGCATTAAATCAATCACAAACTCTATCTCCCGACTTGGAGGTAATTCGGGTATCTCCCGAAAAATATCTTCAAAGTCCCGGACGATTGGAAGAGAATCTAGGGGAACCACGACATCTCCAGATGCGTCTTCCGCAATACAATATAAATAGGCACCCGTGCTTCCTTCCACACAAGGCATGACTACTAGGAACATCTCTTGTCCCGGAATCGCAAAAACTATACTCTTCCCGTAGCAATTCACTATAGCACGGTACTTCACTAGCCAATCCATACCCAAAATTACATCGTACCCGACCATATCAAGGACGAGCAAATCGGCATCAAAACACAAGTCACCAAGATTAATTCCTACGTTTTTACATACGAAGAAAATCAATGAGCCATCGCCCATAGAGGATTCGACGCTAGTGAAAGTACTTTCAGCAGATTTTATCAAACCTGTAGTCTGAGCAAAACTTCTAGAAATAAAGGAGTGTGTAGCACCCATATCAATTAGAATTCGACCCATGTGCCCCTGAATGAGAAACTTACCCTCGATCGCCGGTGGTGCCGGAGGAGCTGGAGGAAGCAAAGCCTCCTGAAGATGGTAAACCCTTCCGTACTGCAATTGCCCCTGTTGAGGAGGAGCAACCGGATTAGGCGCTTGGGGCGGAAACTGTACATACGGCTGCTGTGGGGCCCGAGGAAGATGCCCTCCAACCAACTGAGGACACGCCCTTTTATAGTGGCCCAGCTCCCCACACTGAAAACATTTGATTGCCGTAATATCTTGATTCCTACCTTGGTTATTTCGGAGTTGTCCCGCACCTCGGCCCTGTTGGCCCCTACCACCATTTCCACCTCTACCTCCCTGTGGTTGCTGACCACCTTGACCTTGCCTGTTATTATTACCGCCAGCATTAAACCCACCGAAACGTTGACGCTTGGACGAATCCCCCTGCTGAGGATCCTTCTCAACCTGCTTGTTCTCCGAGGATTGGGAAGAAGAAGATGTTCCCCCTCCACTCCCAACTCCTCCTTGCCTCACTGTTTGCCCCACAGTAACTACCTTCTTCTTGTTTAGCAGAAACAATCGGTGCTCCTGACAGTGAAGCAAAGAGGCATTCATCACATCACCAAAAGTCACCAGAGATGGATTTCCCAGCAAATGTTGCTTTATTCGCCAGTTCAAACCTCCCACAAACTTGGAGATCCTCTTCGATTCTGGAGTTACCTCATCCGGTATAAAATTGGCTAACCGGGTAAACTCTTCCTCATACTCAGCAACTGACCTCTCCCCTTGAACCAAATCCTGCAGCTTCCTCTGCATTTCCCTCTGAACCGCGGGAGGGAGATACTTCCCATCAAACAAAGCCCAAAAATTTGTAATGGACATGGTATCCCTTTGCTCGGGTGTCGTCATTGACTCCCACCAATGTAAGGCCGGTCCTACCAGCTTGAAAGTAACGAGAATCTGCTTCTTCTCCTCACTACATTCCACCATCCTAAGATGGCGCTGCATATCTCTCTTCCACTGGTTCGCCTTGATAACATCTGAACCTCCCTCAAATTCCGGGGGATGTCCCTTAAGGAAAGATTCTCTCACCCGTTCCCATTGAGAAGGTCCCGTAGGAACTTGTGCTTCTTGTCCCCTAACTTGGGCTTGTGGCATTTGTTGGGCCACTGCAGTCATCGCGGCGTTGACAGCTTGGGCCACAATATTTGCCACTTCAGCGGCACTGATACTCCCCTGCTGCGGTGGAGGACCAAACTCATCCTCAACGACCCTATTACGTCTAGCACGTCCTCTCTTCGGCGGCATCTGAGATAAAGACGAGAGAGAGTTAAAACATAATGTAAGACAATCTATTTAGCAGAAGATCGCATACATAGGCAGCAAAACAATCCTAACATTAAGTTCTATATCAAAGAACGCTACGGTAGAACGTGACAAGTCCGCATAGATCCTAAAGACTCTAGAACCTGATGCTCTGATACCATCTGTGACAAACCGCTATCCGAAATAAAGGGTGGCCAACCCTATACCCCGATAAAATAGGAAATCATGGATAATATCATCCTCAGCATCACAACAATATACAAAGTATAAGGAATAACCACTCTATATTCCAGAAACTGGGTTATCAAAAAATTTGATTAGAAATAAAAGAAAACATTTTCAACAACCCATAATAGAAATAGAGGGTGGAAACCCCCACAAGTGCATATAAGAAATCCCGAAAGATACAAAGGACCGAATAAAACTTCGGTCAATACCATCAATACAACATGCATATAGTACCAAGTGTTGCATAATAAATTCATTACACATTTACAACAGTTTGGGCATCAAGCCCGAATGAACGGAACATAACTAGAAACATAAACAGAGGCGTCTACGCAAAATCCCGTGAAACCCGCACAATGTCACGGCTCCTCAAAGACATGTGGAAGGAAAGGTCATTACGGGCGACCGTGCGGCGGAACACCTGAACGGATAATATAGATATACATACACAACGAGAAAAGGAAAATCGGTCAGGGCCGGGTATATGTGATCAATAGATAAATGACAAGTATGATAATGATGCACAATGAAGCATGGATGATAGTCTAGCATGTTCACAGCATAAGGAACTGAAACTGGTGAAGGACTACATAGAGTGAGATTCATAATAAAATAGAATTAAAAGTGCTTATGAGCCTTTATCATCTTTAATCATATTTCAATTCAAATATTCATTTTCCATTCCTTATCAGGAATATGATTGTCATCATGTGCTCTATATGGCACTAATCTCAATAACATGCTCTTTGCAGCATAAATTTGCTCTTTATGGCATTAATGTTCCATCGAGTCCAACTCGATTATTAGAATAGTCATAATTATAAATATAACGCTTCTAAGACCGCCCGTCCGGGTTTCCCCACTGAGCGCGTCCCTAAATAACCATCATCTTCCAGGGCCTAACATAAGACAACCTGGGATCCTATCGAAAGCGTCGGGAAGCGGCCATGAGCCTGCGTGGTAGCCAAGACCACACCCGGAATCTCCCTACCCCCGCAGAAAATATATAACCATAAGCGCTCCCATGGCCTAGGTCTATATCCACCCTGCATTCATTAGCCAGGGGGCTTCACCTATCATGCGGACTTCCCTTAAGATGGTATTTAGAGAGGTGTGTACCATCCATTTTATTAATTTCCATTACATGATTAGTAAATTATCATTTACCTTAACAAATTTTCCCATTTTAAATAAATGTATAAGTTAAATCGGGACTACACATGATACGTACCGACATAACATCCTTGATAAGGAATTCAGACTCCAAAGTTATCCCCAAGGCCTCTTTTAGGCTTTAATATAAACCATCAAGTCAAAATGTAACTCAAGTTGAATTCTAAAGTCTCCAAAATTGACCTTAACATATTCTAGACCCTTATAAAACTATAAGACAAAAGAAATGCCTAAGCATCACTTTAAATTCCCCTTTGAATGAATCCTAGATGAACCCTTTCGAGTCTAGGATGTCGACCCAACTCAACTAAAACTCTAAACCCTATGTTTACTTCATTTAAGAAGGTCCCTAATCAGTAATCCTAAAGAAAAGGGGTTAAAAATGAAAAATGAAAAATTGAAAAAGTGCAGGGCTACCGAATCGATTCGCCCCCTTGGCCGAATCGATTCGGCCAGAAAGTTTGAGATTCTGCATAATAGCCGAATCGATTCGCTCAGAGGGCCGAATCGATTCGGACTGAAAATCTGGGTTTCTGCATAACTGCCGAATCGATTCGGATAAATTCCGAATCGATTCGGTCCACAAGACCTGGGCACTGGAACTAACCGAATCGATTCACCCAGGGGGCCGAATCGATTCGGGCCTGCGATTTTGCCAAGAAATGGCTATGGTGTCTTGGACTCCATTTTCTACCCAAACCCAAATTTCTCCAAACCAAACTCATATACCAACACTATAAGAACATCAATGATGCTATTGATCATCTAAAACCTCATGAATCATCTTTGAGTAAATCAAAACCCAAAATACATAAGAAAACCCTAAGTTTTCTAAACTAAAATCAATACACCATTATCATAACAAATCATCTATCTCAAGACACAATTAGCAAGTAAAAACTTGCCTTGATTCAGCAAATATGCAGATTCCTTGGTGTAGTAGCAATCTCTCTCAATCTCCAAGGCTTTCTCTCTTCTCTTCTCTTTTCTCTCTTAGGTTTAGGAAGGGATTTTGGGGAAATAGAAGACTTAGTAGGCATAAATCGTGACTTAAGACCAAATGCACCACATAATTAATCAAAAGTGCGATAAAATAATACGCAATAGCATAATTAAAGCACAATCAGTCAAAAATGCCCAAAACTACAAAATACAATATGGTACATTATTTGACTATTTCGCACGTTCCGGAATCAACTGCAACCTCCAAATTATCATTTGGACATTTTAAAATTAAATTTAGGTTCCGGACTCATAATTAAGCCAAATATCATTTTATATTCAGATGATATTAATAAGCATGACATAGCAATAGTTCCCATGATTATGATATGTATGCAACCTCATAATAAATATCAACTTTTCTACATTGAATTAACATTCAAATCATAACCCAACACTGGTCTCTAATTACTATACTAAGTAATTACTATAAAATACGGTCTCATAAGCGAGGTTATTACATACTCCCCCCCTTATGAGGGAATTTTGCCCCCAAAATTCAGGCGTACCTCATGAGAAAAGATGTGGATATTTCTCCCGCATCTCATCCTCGCGTTCCCAAGTTGATTCGCTTGCATGATGATGACTCCAATGGACTCTCACTAGAGGCACCACCCGAGATCTTAACTTTCGCTCCCCAAACTCAAGGATAGCAACCGGTTGTTCTTCATAAGAAACATCGGGCTGCAACTCAATATCTTCGAAAGGGATGTGCCAAAGGGCACCTTCACACCTTCTGTACTTTTTCAAAGAGGAGACATGAAATACATCATGGATTTGTTGTAAGGGTTCCGGCAAGGCAAGTTGGTATGCTACGGGACCAACCTTTGTGATTACCGGGAAAGTTCCAACAAAGCGGGGTGCAAGCTTTCCCTTCTTCCCAAAACGCTTAATGCCCTTCATCGGGGACACTCGCACCAACACTTGGTCTCCAACCTCCAACTCCATATGTCTCCTACCCGCATCGGCATAACTCTTTTGGCGATCTTGGGCTATCCGTATGCGATTTCGAACAAGCTCGATCTTCGAAGAAGTATCTTGGATCATTTCAGGTCCAAGGAACTTATTATCACCCACTTCCAACCAACAAGCGGGCGACCTACAAGGCCTGCCATACAGAGCTTCATAGGGTGCCATACCAATGGTAAATTGGTATGAGTTGTTGTAAGCAAACTCAACCAACGGAAGATATTGTTCCCAACTGCCTTTAAAGTCGAGTATGCACATACGAAGCATATCCTCCAACATCTGGTTTACCCTTTCGGTCTGACCGTCTGTTTGAGGATGATAGGAAGAGCTTAACTTCAACTCGGTCCCCATGGCTCCCTGGAAACTCTGCCAAAAGTGGGACACAAATATTTTATCTCTGTCGGAGACAATATTCAAAGGTACCCCGTGGAGTCTGACGATCTCCTCAATGAACAACTGGGCGTAACGAGCGGTATCATAATCGGTGCGCACAGGCAAGAAGTGTGCCGACTTAGTCAAACGGTTGACAATCACCCAAATTGAGTCATGACCCTTTTGCGATCTAGGCAAGCCCGTAACAAAGTCCATCGAAATGCTCTCCCATTTCCATACGGGAATCTCGAGCGGTTGTAACAAACCTGTCGGTCGCTGGTGATCAATCTTAACCAACTGATAAGTAGTGCATTGAGACACAAACTCTAAGATATCCCTCTTCATACCCGCCCACCAATACAAACGACACATATCTTGGTACATCTTGTCCCCGCCTGGATGTACCGTGAACTTCGACCCGTGGGATTCTGCCATCACTGCACGCCTCAAATCCCCATCCTCGGAAACCACAATTCTTCCATGGAAGCGTAGTCCACCCTCAGAGCCTATTGAGTACGACTCCGCTCCCTCAGACAACAACTGGCGTATGTGGTCTTGACAAACCTTATCTCTCTTCTGAGCTTCCACAATCTTTGCTATAATCGTGGGGGTAACCGTCATCACTGAAAGGAATGCTCTCACTCCGGCATCCTCCAGGCTGAGTTCTTTCCACTTAGCCTTCCACACCTTAGCTAAGTCTCCATCAGGCTTTCTACTCAAGGCATCTGCTACCACATTCGCCTTCCCGGGGTGGTAATGAATATCAAATTGGTAGTCTTTCACAAACTCCAACCAATGGCGCTGGCGCATGTTCAAATCCTTTTGGGAGAATAAGTACTGGAGCGATTTGTGGTCGGTGAAAAGACTAAACTTTTCCCCCAAGAGGTAATGCCTCCATATCTTCAAGGCAAATACAACGGCGACGAATTCCAAGTCATGCACCGGATAGTTCCTCTCGTGAGGCTTCAACTTACGAGAAGCGTACGCAATAGGTTGTCTCTCTTGTTGAAGAACACCTCCTAACCCCAGAAGAGATGCATCGGTGAAGACGAGATATTCCAACCCCGGCTTTGGCAATGCCAGGACTGGAGCTGAAGTCAGTCTATCCTTGAGTTCATCGAAAGCTGCTTGACATGAACTGTCCCAAATAAATCTTACTCCTTTCCGGGTCAAATTCGTCAACGGGCTAGCAACCTTAGAAAAGCCCTTAATGAATCGACGGTAATAACCCGCCAAGCCCAGAAAACTACGAACTTCAGTGGGCGTCGTGGGCTGACCCCACTCCTTCACTGCTACCACCTTACTCGGATCCACAGACACGCCTTGGGATGACACCACATGTCCCAAAAATTGAACTTCCTTCAACCAGAAGCCACACTTCTCAAACTTTGCATACAATTGATGATCTCTCAATCTCTGCAGGACCAACCGCAAGTGAGCAGCGTGATCCGACTCCGTCTGAGAATAGACTAGGATGTCATCAATAAACACAATGATAAACTGGTCAAGGAAATCCCAAAACACCCTATTCATAAGGTCCATAAACACTGCAGGGGCATTGGTTAGCCCAAAGGGCATAACCAAGAACTCATAAGATCCATAACGGGTCAGAAAGGCCGTCTTGGACACATCTTGCTCTCGTATCCTCATTTGGTGATACCCTGTCCGCAAGTCGATCTTGGAGAAATATGAAGCTCCCCTAAGTTGATCAAACAAGTCGTCGATGCGAGGTAAAGGGTATTTATTCCGGATGGTGACTTTATTCAACTCTCTATAGTCCACGCATAACCGGAGAGAACCGTCTCTCTTCTTCACAAACAATACCGGAGCGCCCCACGGTGAGGTACTACGCCTAATAAAGCCCTGCTCCAGTAGCTTCTGAATCTGATCCCTCAGCTCCCTCATCTCCACAGGAGCCATTCGATAAGGAGCCTTGGCGATCGGTCTAGTTCCCGGCATTAAATCAATCACAAACTCTATCTCCCGACTTGGAGGTAATCCGGGTATCTCCCGAAAAAAATCTTCAAAGTCCCGGACGATTGGAAGAGAATCTAGGGGAACCACGACATCTCCAGATGCGTCTTCCGCAATACAATATAAATAGGCACCCGTGCTTTCTTCCACACAAGGCATGACTACTAGGAACATCTCTTGTCCCGGAACCGCAAAAACTATACTCTTCCCGTAGCAATTCACTATAGCACGGTACTTCACTAGCCAATCCATACCCAAAATTACATCGTACCCGACCATATCAAGGACGAGCAAATCGGCATCAAAACACAAGTCACCAAGATTAATTCCTACATTTTTACATACGAAGAAAATCAATGAGCCATCGCCCATAGAGGATTCGACGCTAGTGAAAGTACTTTCAGCAGATTTTATCAAACCTGTAGTCTGAGCAAAACTTCTAGAAATAAAGGAGTGTGTAGCACCCATATCAATTAGAATTCGACCCATGTGCCCCTGAATGAGAAACTTACCCTCGATCGCCGGTGGTGCCGGAGGAGCTGGAGGAAGCAAAGCCTCCTGAAGATGGTAAACCCTTCCGTACTGCAATTGCCCCTGTTGAGGAGGAGCAACCAAATTAGGCGCTTGGGGCGGAAACTGTACATACGGCTGCTGTGGGGCCCGAGGAAGATGCCCTCCAACCAACTGAGGACACGCCCTTTTATAGTGGCCCAGCTCCCCACACTGAAAACATTTGATTGCCGTAATATCCTGATTCCTACCTTGGTTATTTCGGAGTTGTCCCGCACCTCGGCCATGTTGGCCCCTACCACCATTTCCACCTCTACCTCCCTGTGGTTGCTGACCACCTTGACCTTGCCTGTTATTATTACCGCCAGCATTAAACCCACCGAAACGTTGACGCTTGGACGAATCCCCCTGCTGAGGATCCTTCTCAACCTGCTTGTTCCCCGAGGATTGGGAAGAAGAAGATGTTCCCCCTCCACTCCCAACTCCTCCTTGCCTCACTGTTTGCCCCACAGTAACTACCTTCTTCTTGTTTAGCAGAAACAATCGGTGCTCCTGACAGTGAAGCAAAGCGGCATTCATCACATCACCAAAAGTCACCAGAGATGGATTTCCCAGCAAATGTTGCTTTATTCGCCAGTTCAAACCTCCCACAAACTTGGAGATCCTCTTCGATTCTGGAGTTACCTCATCCGGTATAAAATTGGCTAACCGGGTAAACTCTTCCTCATACTCAGCCAACTGACCTCTCCCCTTGAACCAAATCCTGCAGCTTCCTCTGCATTTCCCTCTGAACCGCGGGAGGGAAATACTTCCCATCAAACAAAGCCCAAAAATTTGTAATGGACATGGTATCCCTTTGCTCGGGTGTCATCATTGACTCCCACCAATGTAAGGCCGGTCCTACCAGCTTGAAAGTAACGAGAATCTGCTTCTTCTCCTCACTACATTCCACCATCCTAAGATGGCGTTGCATATCTCTCTTCCACTGGTTCGCCTTGATAACATCTGAACCTCCCTCAAATTCCGGGGGATGTCCCTTAAGGAAAGATTCTTTCACCCGTTCCCATTGAGAAGGTCCCGTAGGAACTTGTGCTTCTTGTCCCCTAACTTGGGCTTGTGGCATTTGTTGGGCCACTACAGTCATCGCGGCGTTGACAGCTTGGGCCACAATATTTGCCACTTCAGCGGCACTGATACTCCCCTGCTGCGGTGGAGGACCAAACTCATCCTCAACGACCCTATTACGTCTAGCGGGACGTCCTCTCTTCGGCGGCATCTGAGATAAAGACGAGAGAGAGTTAAAACATAATGTAAGACAATCTATTTAGCAGAAGATCGCATACATAGGCAGCAAAACAATCCTAACATTAAGTTCTATATCAAAGAACGCTACGGTAGAACGTGACAAGTCCGCATAGATCCTAAAGACTCTAGAACCTGATGCTCTGATACCATCTGTGACAACCCACTATCCGAAATAAAGGGTGGCCAACCCTATACCCCGATAAAATAGGAAATCATGGATTATATCATCCTCAGCATCACAACAATATACAAAGTATAAGGAATAACCACTCTATATTCCAGAAACCGGGTTATCAAAAACTTTGATTTGAAATAAAAGAAAACATTTTCAACAACCCATAATAGAAATAGAAGGTGGAAACCCCCACAAGCGCATATAAGAAATCCCGAAAGATACAAAGGACCGAATAAAACTTCGGTCAATACCATCAATACAACATACATATAGTACCAAGTGTTGCATAATAAATTCATTACACATTTACAACAGTTTGGGCATCAAGCCCGAATGAACCGAACATAACTAGAAACATAAACAGAGGCGTCTACGCAAAATCCCGTGAAACCCGCACAATGTCACGGCTCCTCAAAGACATGTGGAAGGAAAGGTCATTACGGGCGACCGTTCGGCGGAACACCTGAACGGATAATATAGATATACATACACAACGAGAAAAAGAAAACCGGTCAGGGTCGGGTATATGTGATCAATAGATAAATGACAAGTATGATAATGATGCACAATGAAGCATGGATGATAGTCTATCATGTTGACAGCATAAGGAACTGAAACTGGTGAAGGACTACATAGAGTGAGATTCATAATAAAACAGAATTAAAAGTGCTTATGAGCCTTTATCATCTTTAATCATATTTCAATTCAAATATTCATTTTCCATTCCTTATCAGGAATATGATTGTCATCATGTGCTCTATATGGCACTAATCTCAATAACATGCTCTTTGCGGCATAAATTTTCTCTTTATGGCATTAATGTTCCATCGAGTCCAACTCGATTATTAGAATAGTCATAATTATAAATATAACACTTCTAAGACCGCCCGTCCGGGTTTCCCCACTGAGCGCGTCCCTAAATAACCATCATCTTCCAGGGCCTAACATAAGACAACCTGGGATCCTATCGAAAGCGTCGGGAAGCGGCCATGAGCCTGCGTGGTAGCCAAGACCACACCCGGAATCTCCCTACCCCCGCATAAAATATATAACCATAAGCGCTCCCATGGCCTAGGACTATATCCACCCTGCATTCATTAGCCAGGGGGCTTCATCTATCGTGCGGACTTCCCTTAAGATGGTATTTAGAGAGGTGTGTACCATCCATTTTATTAATTTCCATTACATGATTAGTAAATTATCATTTACCTTAACAAATTTTCCCATTTTAAATAAATGTATAAGTTAAATCGGGACTACACATGATACGTACCGACATAACATCCTTGATAAGGAATTCAGACTCCAAAGTTATCCCCAAGGCCTCTTTTAGGCTTTAATATAAACCATCAAGTCAAAATGTAACTCAAGTTGAATTCTAAAGTCTCCAAAATTGATCTTAACACATTCTAGACCCTTATAAAACTATAAGACAAAAGAAATGCCTAAGCATCACTTTAAATTCCCCTTTGAATGAATCCTAGATGAACCCTTTCGAGTCTAGGATGTCGACCCAACTCAACTAAAACTCTAAACCCTATGTTTACTTCATTTAAGAAGGTCCCTAATCAGTAATCCTAAAGAAAAGGGGTTAAAAATGAAAAAAGAAAAATTGAAAAAAGTGCAGGGCTACCGAATCGATTCGCCCCCTTGGCCGAATCGATTCGGCCAGAAAGTTTGAGATTCTGCATAATAGCCGAATCGATTCGCTCAGAGGGCCGAATCGATTCGGACTGAAAATCTGGGTTTCAGCATAACTGCCGAATCGATTCGGATAAATTTCGAATCGATTCGGTCCACAAGACCTGGGCACTGGAACTAACCGAATCGATTCACCCAGGGGGCCGAATCGATTCGGGCCTGCGATTTTGCCAAGAAATGGCTATGGAGTCTTGGACTCCATTTTCTACCCAAACCCAAATTTCTCCAAACCAAACTCATATACCAACACTATAAGAACATCAATGATGCTATTGATCATCTAAAACCTCATGAATCATCTTTGAGTAAATCAAAACCCAAAATACATAAGAAAACCCTAAGTTTTCTAAACTAAAATCAATACACCATTATCATAACAAATCATCTATCTCAAGACACAATTAGCAAGTAAAAACTTGCCTTGATTCAGCAAATATGCAGATTCCTTGGTGTAGTAGCAATCTCTCTCAATCTCCAAGGCTTTCTCTCTTCTCTTCTCTTTTCTCTCTTAGGTTTAGGAAGGGATTTTGGGGAAATAGAAGACTTAGTAGGCATAAATCGTGACTTAAGACCAAATGCACCACATAATTAATCAAAAGTGCGATAAAATAATACGCAATAGCATAATTAAAGCACAATCAGTCAAAAATGCCCAAAACTACAAAATACAATATGGTACATTATTTGACTATTTCGCACGTTCCGGAATCAACTGCAACCTCCAAATTATCATTTGGACATTTTAAAATTAAATTTAGGTTCCGGACTCATAATTAAGCCAAATATCATTTTATATTCAGATGATATTAATAAGCATGACATAGCAATAGTTCCCATGATTATGATATGTATGCAACCTCATAATAAATATCAACTTTTCTAATTGAATTAACATTCAAATCATAACCCAACACTGGTCTCTAATTACTATACTAAGTAATTACTATAAAATACGGTCTCATAAGCGAGGGTTATTACATGCTCCTAAGGTATGAATGCACTTTGAATATATATATAGGAGCTTGGAACATTTTATATTGGGTGTACTATGTTTTAAACTGCTGTTTATTTTCAGAAAGATTTTATCAAAACTTTAAAATAAAGTATATAAAGTTTCTGGACTAAAAATCGAATTTTCCAACTTTCTGGAAGTTCGTTCAAACGAGTTTGTCGTTCGAACGAGTTTGCCAATAAGTTCCCATATAGGTCAATGGAATGTCGTTCGAACGAACATGATGGTCGAACAAGATTTCTAACGAGTTCACACTGGAACTTCGTTAGAAGGCTCGTTCGAACGAGACTTCGTTCGAACGAAAATGTCGTTCGAACGAGTTTTGGCGGGAACAGTTATTTGGCAGTTTTGAGCAGTTTTTTTTTCCACTTTCCCACTAACTTTTTGGGCAGACTTAATATGTGCGGGAATCAAGTTTTCTAACTTAACTTTTCATTCTATTTCAACTCCTAGAGATAGTTTTTGAGAGAAAATTCTTCCAAGAAAAGCTCATGATTTAAGTGTTGTTATTTTTTAAGAAAAATATTTTAAACACTTGTTTTACACCCAAAGTTTGTTTAATCTAAGTTCCTTTATATATATATATATATATATATATATATATATATATATTGCTTGGAGTTTTGGCACCGGTTTACTCTACCTATTGAAGAGTTCGTTTGGTTTTTCTTCTAAATCCCTCAAAGAAGACGAAGCTGGTTTTGCTGCGGCATTCTCACATGATGAAAGGCACCATGTGTGGTTGACGGTGTACTTATTGTCTCATCGGTGGATTCCGAGATCGCGGTGGAGCTCCAGGGTTGTCTACTAGGCGGAGGTATTTACAAGAAGAAGCGTAAAGGCTTGAAAGGGGTCGAGTCGAGGAAGTAAGTCTTAGTGTCTTGTAATTGTAAAACCATACTTAGTGGACTTAAGGCTAGGGTTGTCCGAGGTTTTTTTTTCGTTGTGGATTTTTTCTCGTACATCGCGGCGTAGTGATTCATTATTTAATTTTATCTTGCTATATCACCTAGAACGCATGCTTAGTTAAAAAGATAAAATTTGGTTTAATCACTACTTGTTTAATTGGTGCATAATTAAATTTAGGTAATGTGTAGTTAATTCAAGTCATGAAGTTAATTTGTTAAAATTTGGTTTGGCCTAATTTGATTAAATGAAAAATATGACTTAGGCAAATTTCTAGGACTTGGGTTAATTAATTGTGTTTAAGTGAAAACTAAATTGTGTGTGTGTTTAATTCAATTTCACTTGGTTTAATTTTAATTTTAATTTGAAAAGAAATTAAAATTTGTGTATTCGTTTTAATTGAACCATCATCCTCACTTTCACGTTTTTCAAATTGGTATCAGAGCCAAAACGATAAATTATTTCGTTAAGATCCTTTAAAATATTTTGGCTAAAATGGAATTTTCCCCATTCTCAAAATTTTCTATTTTCGATGGTTATAACTACGCGTACTGGAAAGAGCGTATGAAATAGGCACTTAAATCTATCGACGAGAGGGTTTGGTTATCTATAGTTAAAGGGTGGTTTCCACCAACTCATTTAGTAGATAATGTACGTGTTCCCAAACCGGTCGATAGATGGAGTGAGAGTGAATTTAAATTATTAAATTTTAATTCCCGAGGTTTAAACACCTTGTTTAGAGCTGTCACACCGGATGAACTCCGATGCATTATGACGTGTGATACCGCTAAAGAAGCGTGGAATATTTTACAACTCACTCATGAAGGTACAAGTGTCGTAAAAGCTTCAAAACTCCAAAACCTCACAACCCAATTTGAAACCATCAAAATGAACGATAAAGAAACTTTTGATGAATTTTATGCTAGACTTTCCGATATTGTTAATTCATCTTTTAATTTGGGAGAGAAAATACCCGACAACCGAGTAGTTAAAAAAATTTTAAGGTCCCTACCCGATAGATTTATTCCAAAAGTGACCGTTTTAAATTTTTTATCATCCTTAGCCTCTACGAAATTAGAAGAGCTCGTAGGTGATTTACAAACCTATGAACTGGACATGTTTCCCTTTAAAACTGAAAAGAAAATAGAAAAGGGCGTTGCTTTAAAATCCCGAAAAGAGGAAAAACAAGTAGTAGAGTGTGATAGTGATAGTGACTCGGATGACATGGCTATGTTTGCTAGAAAATTTCAAAATTTTCTTAAATTGAACTAAGATAAATTTAAAAATGATTTTAAGAAATTTAAAAAATCTACGCATGACAAAGCCGAGAAGATCCCTAAAACTATTAATGAAAATTTAAATAGGGACGAGTCCAATAGGTATTTTGGTTGTGAAGGGTATGGCCATAGGTCTTTTGAGTGCCCCACTAAACTAAGGAGAGAGGGTAAGCAACCAAAGTCTTTAATACAACCCTTAGTGATAGTGATAATGAAGAGGGACCCGATTCCTCCTCTAAGCCCAACATTGTGGCTCTTATGGCTAGTCATGTAAGTGATAGTGAGCATTCTTCTATTGATGAAATTTCAACACATTACACTTCCAAGGTCAAAGTTTATGATTCCCTTGTTTTTTATGGTAGTGAGAGTGAAGAAGAAAGAGAGAGTGAAAATGAAGAAGAGGTTGATGTGAGTGAACTTTAAAATGCTTTTCATGAACTTTATGAAGAATATATTAAATTAAAAAGAGCTAATTTGAAGTTAGAAACGAGTTTAAGAGAGCGTGCCAAGGTCGTTGATGATAGTGCATTAGTGGAAGACCTTAGGACACGAGAGAGAACTCTTCGAGAGAAGCTTGAATATATAGAAGGCGAGAGGGATAGACTTAGAGGTTTAATGGAGTCAATGAAAAAGGACATTCTCGAGTTTGAAGAGAGAAATGTTTTATTAGAGTCTAACATTTTATAATTACAAAATAAATTAAAACACTCTAAAAAAGTCAAATTTGATTTGGAGTGTCGTTCCGAATAACTAGATAAAATCTTAGGCACGGTCCAAATCAAAAATGACACTTGTGGTTTAGGCTTCGATCCTTGTAATGAATCAACTCATAAAGCCAAAACCAACATTTTAGGAGAATCGCCTAGGAAAGCCTTTAGAGATCACTCCTTAGGTAAATCTTTTCGCCGTGGGTTCAAGTGTTCACATTGTGGTCAAAAAGGTCATCTTAGGAAATTTTGTTTTGATCTTAAATGAGTTCCTAGAAAATCCAAAGGTAAGGCAACCGAGGTAGTCAAGATTCCTACACCCCGAGATCGTCATTCGTCATTAGTCATTAGTTTGGGTTAGGAGATCCGACTTGGTAGTTTTACAAGATAGGGTTTTTTATTCACATTTACTTTCACATGCTTCTTCCCTTGCAAAATCAAAAGGTTGAATGTGTTAGTTTTATTTGCATACTTTAGCTTTTTTACTTCATGCTATATTATCATGCTAAATGTATGCTTGTTTAGTCATTTTCTAGTCATTGCTTTATTTTATATCTAATGCTAGAAATCATGACTTGTTTTTCTTTTGTATTATATTTCTTCCTTTTTTGTTTGCATTAAATGAAAAATACAAAAATATTTTTGTTTATCATTTGGGTTTTTATCTCTTGATAATTTAAGCTTAATGAAAAATTCAAATGATATTTGTTTGTCTTTTGAGTATATATTTTTATTTTTTGTTAAAAATTTCAAAAACTCAAAAAGTATTATTTTGTGTGTATTTTAGTTTGGCACACTTTATGTGGCATACACTTGTGTTAGAATCCCATCTTTTACGCTCCCATGTGGCTAGAACTTTTGGTTTAGATTGTCAATCCTTATTATGTTTTTTACCATGCTTACATGGAGTAGTTGGATTTTGTGTTGTTTAAATGGATTCTGTTTTTATATGCCTCTATTCACACATGCACGAGCTCTTTTGAAATTTAATCATCACATGTTATATTTGAGCTTTGTGAGGTGTTCTCCTACCAATCCTGTCACCTACATATTTATGACCTAGGAGGACTAGTGCATGTCAAAATCCGTTGCACGTGAGATTTGTGTGAGATGTAAAAAATGTTATATATAAATGTGCACGGGGAAGGGCTCCGAAAGGATTTATTATCCTTACGAATAGTAAGCCACCGTTTGCAATGGACCTAAAAAAAATACGAGGTCCAAAGGCCTAAAAGAAAATATGGCATTAAAAGAAAAATAATTGCCAAGGCCTATATTTGATTGATATTATCATTCAAAATTAATATATGCTTATTGAGGGAGATTGGATGGTATATCAACTGTTTGCACAATGTTCATTTATCCTAGTTGCGTTTTCAATGTCATGACTCTATTGGTTTGTAGAATCATCAACATGCTAGGCTTGTATGCATTGTGTATGTTTGTTCGTTTAGTTCAATTTATATTGTCATATGAAGTTATATTCAAATGTGATGAAGTTTGCAATCAATTGAGAACTCCATGAACATGTTTTAAGTGATTGGGTCTAAATTTAATCATTACTAGTTCACACCCCAACAAATCTGTTTCCATATGACACATTTTTGCCATACGAGTGTGAAAAGCTTATCTTATTTTGTGTCATTTGTGTGTTTATATCTATATGTGTGTAGTCATGCTTAATTTGTGTCTATTGTGTATACATATATATATGATATTTTATTTGGTCTTTGCTTTGCTTTCTAGTCCATCTATGCTTTAATTCGTAATTGGTATTTATCTTGTTGCATTCTTTGTTGATATCACATGCTTAATACTTTATGTATCCTATTGGTATCATTTTTCTTGCATCTTAGTTGGTATCCATTATTATTTGTTGGATTAGTTGTGATTTTGTGGCCCATGTGCTTTAATGTTCTCGTCACTTTATGCACAATTCAATGTTTAGCTTGTTATCCCATTCTATTTATCCCTTGTTTTAGTTTAAGGGTGTATATGCTTTAATTGAGGGAGATAAGTTAATGTTTTGACTCTTAAGCCTTTGTCTATTCCTGAACAAAAAGGGGGAGAATGATAAGGGGAGAAATGGTATCTAATCCTATTGTTATCGTATCTTAGTTTGGGAGATTTTATACTTAGGGGGAGAGAGCTATCTTCTTAGGTTGATCGTGTTTGATAAAGGGGAGAATTAATTTAAGGGGGGTAATTATTATAATTGCATTTAATATTCTTGATATTCCCTATGCGTTTGATAGTTTGCTTAAGTGTGCAAGATTTCTTTTAAATGGCAACTTTCATCATCGACAAAGATATTAATACTTGGGTCGTTTGAGTCAAGCATTGTATTTTTATTTTGTGGGATGTTTTTGAGTCTAGTGAGATTGACGGCCCTTTAGGATTTTTGTTTGGTTTTTGTCCCGGAATAGCCAAAGGGGAAATTTGTAAGGACACGAATTTTCAATTGAGTCCTTTGTAGTTTTGGCTCAATTCCAGACAAAAACATTTTAGTCATAGGATAGAGTTCAAGTTGATCCATTCAAGCCTATGACGTGTTTATTGAAGACGTAGCGGCCAAGATATTAAAGCTTCATCAAATGACGAGTGTGGCCATCCCCGATCCTCACCAAGCGGGCGGGAGCGCAAAGGGAGAGGATCCTCGGGTCCCGCGCATCCCTCTCAGGAGCGCTTCGACCAGCGTCATTTGTGATGAGGTGTAAAAAAATGTAGAGAGGTTCAGAGTCGCCAGTCTATATTACTCAAAACAGACAAAAGAAAAAGGGGAAGCCATTCCGAAGGATGGCATCCAAAGACATACTAGTGCATGCGAAACCAAAATGATTCGAGAAGGGTTCGGAGGCTAAGTTACGAAATGGGAAGTTGTTAGGCACCCATTCCTCCCTTTCGGTCTCTCAAGGATATTTGCTATTTTTCTTTATATTTCCCCCCGTGATATGTGTGCATGTGTATTGATTAGGCACATATTCTTCGTATTTATCCCCTTAATTTCGGTATTTTTATGATCCCGTGCAGTGTAATTAGCTTGGATTTGTCTCTTATTTATGCTACTAACCTTTTTTAGCAACTATTTCGTGTTTTGTGTATTTCTCATGTGTTTTACAGGTATTTCATGTAAGTTAGTGCGAAGGAGAACTCAAAACAGTGAAAGAAACCAAGAAATGGAGAGTTGAAGGGCATTTTCGTAATTTTTCATCCTTATTCCAGAGGTGGGGCCAACTAGAAAGTTGAAGAGCTCTAAATTACAAGAATACTGGAAAACATGGCACCTCAATCCGAGCTACGGTGAAGAAGTTACGATGTTTTGAAGTTGCGCCATAATGAAGAGAAACGGACTGGTCTGGATGTGCGAATTTATGTCATTAATTATGCAGATTTTATGGTGATTGGTTGGCAAAAACTTGTGCCACAAGCGAAATTTGATGTCAAATTCGTGCAACTTGGATCTATAAAAGACCAAGCCCTACCTCATTCCAAGGGGAGTCAAATTCTAGAGAGTAGAATAGAATTTTAGAGAGAGAAAGTCAGATTTTAGAGAGTTTTCTTAGTTTTTCTTTACATAGAAATTTTCATAAACCCTAGTTTGTAAGGTTGAAGAAGAAGAATATTTCTGGATTCAATCATCTCTCTTCCCTAGTGCAGATTTCAAGTATCAAATTCCATTCTCTTAGTTAATCTCAATTTTTATTTTCAATTTAATCATCTTTTCTTGTTTTGTAATTTTTGTTTTTACCATGTTTCTTAGATCTACAATTATATGCATTGTTATGAAATTGTTTTCCCATAAAATCATGTCTAGCTAAATTTTTAAGGGTTGGGATGCATGAACCCATCCCAATGTAAATTACTTATGTAGAAAATAGAATTTAAATTAAAAATTTGAAAGAGTCGTGTGAGACAATTTTATAACTATTGTAGATCTTTTAATCTCTCTTGCCCTAGGTACTTGGGATGTTTAAGAATATGATGTGCGTAAAATTATTTATCACCGCTTTATATTTACCTTTGATTTCATATGGTGCGGGCTTGTTCCTCATATATGTAATGCTTAGGATCTATAAAGACTGGATTCATTCAAATTTATAATTTACAATTCTAGGATTCTATACGGTAAATTACTAGGGTTAGGGGGATTGTATTCCAACCTACTTTCTCATTCATCTTAATTAGTTTGCTCATGCATGCATAGTTAACTTTTTTATTTTTTTCGTCTTCAACCATCATCATCTTTTTCACTTTTATTTTAGAAGTAATAAATCAGTTAGATTCTATCAAACATTCCCTGTGGATTCGATACCCAGACTCGACACTATACTCCTTAAGAGTGTAATTACAAGTTTAGGTTTTTTTGTATTGAGGTTGGAAGCCGATAACAACGATTAGCGTATTACACGGACGCTCGGTTTTCCACTCGATCATGTATATATATAATGGAGGTAGGAATCCTCGACTTATATCATGGAAAAGATAAAGTGAGTCATCCATAGGAAGATATAAGAATAATATTAGAAAAATAAGATTTACGCGATTACCCCTACGTTGATCGTTATAATGGAATTATAACGCATGTGGAGTAATACGTCACTAAGGGAAAGCATATAGAATATAAGAAGATTATATTTAGAGAAAATAGCAAAATAAGAGAAAAGGTGAGAAAAGGACTTGAGTCTCGGGTTTTACCCCAAGACGCCTACGTAGCCTATAAAGGCATCAAAGTCCACGTAGTTCGCATACAAAATGAGGGGTGGGGTTTATCCCATAAATCCAAATGGGGGATCTCTTATTTGTGAGTGTGTGTGTGTGTAGAAAAAGTGTTTTAGTTGTGAGAAAAGTGTGAGAAAAGTATGAGAATCCCTATTTGGAATTTATGAGCAAACCCTTTTTTTCTTATTTTTTGGGTTTTTATTTATATGAAATAAGATATGTGAAATAATACTAAATAAAAAGTAAACTAGGATGTGTGAGATGAGATAATAAAAAGTGCTAAGTAATAAAATAAGTTATTACGAATTTAAGAGAAATTAAGAGAAAATTGAGAAAGTTGGACCTTCTTAAAGATCTTGAGCTTGATCTTGAATGTTGGAGAGTAGCCCTTGCACTTGGATGATGAAGGAGATTTTCTAATTCACCAAGCTTGATGAAAAGGATGATGAAAAGTGGAAGTAAAAAAGGGATTTGGATGTTGAAATCACGCTGCCTTCGAGAGAGGTTTCTGGGATTCGTTGAGAGTGAATTTTATCAGATCTGGGGTCTCCTTGAAAATGAGGTGAAGGCCTCCTTTTATAGGCCCAGGTCACTGCCAATCCTCATAGACCTGGTCCTGCCTATCGACAGGTGCCGATAGGCAGAGTCTGGGACCTGTCGTTTAGCACTTTGTTTCAGGCCTTTTAGGAAAATTGGCTGCTGAGGGAAAACCGTTGGTCTGAATCGCACACGGGGCATACCGTTGGAAAGGTAATTCAGAGACCTTTGAAAGTCCTTTAGACCTCTCCCAGGTTCGAGAGTTGACTTTGGGTCAAATATGGCTCAGAAGTGTTTGTCGGTCCATTGGAAATTCGGACGCAAATGGATCGTTTGTCCGCATGGTAAGTACGAATCATGCACGAGGTGGGCCATTGGAAAGGTTAGGAGATGTACTTCGACATCCTAAAGAGTTTGACCCAGTTTGGAGAGTTGACTTTGGTCAATCGGTCCCTAGAAGCATTCGGTGACCTCGTGGAGTCCAACGGATCATTCGTCTGCATGGTAAGTCGGAATCATGCACGGGATGGACCTTTGGAAAGCGTATTCAGTTACCTTTGAAGATTCATTCAGCCTCAGTCGAGCTAAAGAGTTGACTTAGGTCAAACAGAGCCCGGAAGCGCCCGGTGGCCTCTAGGACAAGTTTGGGATGCAAACGGATCGTTCGTCCGCCTGGTAAGTTAGAATCGTACACGGGACGAACCGTTGGAAGGGGTATTTAGTGCCCTTCGAATATTCATGCAGTCTCAGTTGAAATGAAGAGTTTGACTTTTTGGTCAAATTGAGTCGGGGAGTGCCCGATGGCTTCTAGGTCAGTACTCGGGACATGACCTGGTTTGTAGTGATGAAGGGAGGTACTAGGGACCTAAGGAGAGTTGGGGGTAACGGAATGGGGTGTCTACAAAGCCCCTCAATGGGTGAGTTTAGAACAAATGATGACTGTCGAATAGACACCATGTGATGCTTTTGAGGGAGTATGACTAATTCAGAGGGTCGAGGACGATTCTGAGGACCTACGGAGTGTGCTGGGGATGGAATGACGATCAAAGGTTTAGGTCAATTCTGAGGACCTAAAGTGGTGTTAGGGGATGACCAATTTTGCGGGTCAAAGCCAAATATGTGGGCTTAGGGTGAAGATCCAATAACCGAGGTCAATTCTGACCTAAAAGTGGTGATGATCGAGGACCGGGGTAAATTCTGACCCAACTCAGGTGACGATCCAAGATCGAGGTCAATTATAACCTAAGAGTGGTGACGACCAAGGACCGGGGTCAATTCTGACCCAACTCGGGTGACGATCCAAGACCAAGGTCAATTCTGACCTAAGAGTGGTGACGATCGAGGATCGGGGTCAATTCTGACCCAACTCAGGTGATGATCCAAGATCGAGGTCAATTTTGACCTAAGAGTGGTGACAATCGAGGACCGGGGTTAATTCTGACCTAACTCAGGTGACGATCCAAGACCGAGGTCAATTCTGACCTAAGAGTGGTGACGACCGAGGACCGAGGTCAATTCTGACCCAACTCAGGTGACGATCCAAGACTGAGGTCAATTCTGACCTAAGAGTGGTGACGACCGAGGACCGAGGTCAATTCTGACCCAACTCATGTGAAAATCCAAGATCGAGGTCAAATCTGACCTAAGAGTGGTGATGACCGAGGATCGGGTTCAATTCTGACCCAACTCAGGTGACGATCCAAGACCGAGGTCAATTCTAACCTAAGAGTGGTGATGACCGAGGACCGAGGTCAATTCTGACCCAACTCAGGTGACGATCCAAGACCGAGGTCAAATCTGACCCAAGAGTGGTGACGACCGAGGATCGGGGTCAATTCTGACCCAACTCAAATGACGATTCAAGACCGAGGTCAATTCTGACCTAAGAGTGGTGACGACCAAGGACCGGGGTCAATTCTGACCCAACTCAGGTGGCGATCCAAGATCGAGGTCAATTCTGACCTAAGAGTGGATAAAGATTGGATTTTGATTTCGCTGGAGAAAGTGCCTTTTGATTTGAGTTGGGGAGCTGATAGCTGGGGAAGCTTTTATTTCTGTAGGAGACCTCGCGGGGGGGGGGGGGGGGGGGGGGAATAACCTATTTTGGTGCTGTAAAAAACTCCGTTGGGGAAGTGATCAGGCGATCCTTAGAGATCCTTCGGTGCTTTGTCGGGAGGAGATTCACTTGGTTTTTGAGGATTCCACTAGGAAAGAGGGGTTTCGCTCGAGGGAATGCGAAATTTTCTTGGTGAAAATGTTATAAATCCTTCCTGGGATTTTTAGGAATTTTTCGAGGATTTTTCTGGGCTTTCTGGTATTTTCTAGGAATTTTTGTACAAAATTTAAGGGGGGTGCCGGTCGGCATGGTATGAGGGGTGACATTCAGCAGTGGCATAGACTTTTGGGTTGCCTCGGAAAGGTAAGGAGTCAGTGCCGATCGGTATGGTGGGGGGAGGTGCCGATCGGCATGGCGCTTGGCATCCTATAAAAAGGGGGTGAATTCCTTCATTTTTTCACAGCTTCTTTGCCTTCTCTCTTTCTGCGATTTCTCTAAAAATCGTTCTAGCATTCCGATCTTCAAGAAAATGGCCGCTTTTGTGAGCATTGCAATCCACCGGGAGTGGTTGACCGTTGATGACTGGGTGAATGTGGAGTGGAGGGCCAGGGCGCCTCTTGCTTTGGGGAGTGAGAACTCCTTTGATGCGTTTGAGCCTGTTGCAGATGAGCGGACCTTGCTGCGGGAGCCATCGCGTCATCTCTCTTCGAGAGTGAGTCCCGGCGGTTATGTAAGTAACCTGACCTTTGGCATTCTTCTCTTTTTGGTGATTTTTCTTTCTTTCTTGACTTTTGATGAGACTTTTCCTTTTTACTAGTCTGATATTTCTTTGAAGAATATGCGCGCCCGCCGGACGACGGGGCTCAAGGATGTCTGGGAGCATCTCCCACCTGTGGTGTGTTGGGTGGTATCATCAGCGGGTTTTGGGAAGTTGGCATCGGTGATGGATGAGACGCCTCGTTCGATAGTGGTCCTGTGCGCTTTGGGAGAGAGGTGGTGGGATACTACCCACACCTTCCATTTCGGCTTCGAGGAGATGACTGTGACTCCCATAGACGTGCAGCAGCTGTTGGGGATGGATTGTGATGGAGAGCAGATAGAGGTGGATCGCTCTTTGCGGGTGAGACCGGAGGCAGTGCGTGCGGCACTGGGTGATGTAGGGAGGATAGTTTCTGGGGATTCTATTCAGCTGTCCCTGCTGAAGGATGTTCTGTTGAGTAGGGTGATTGATGTGGAGGACGGGCTGCAAGTGAGGCAGATGGTCCAGTTATTCATTTTGCTGGTGTTGGGAGGTTTCATGGTGGCCGTCCATTTGTGGTTCTTGCCGTACCTGAGGATGTTTTTAAACATCCCTTTAAATGATTGGGGGAGTTTGACTTTGGCGAACCTTTACTCTTCTCTGGATGCATTCAACCGGTGTTACCGGCAGACCTTTACTGGGGCCACGTACCTTCTTGAGGCATTCTTTAGTTTGCACATTCCTTTCACGCATCCACATTTTCCTTATGCGTCTCTTTTTTTGTTTTGTGAATTCATACGTGGTTCTATGAGGTGATTGGGTGCAATACCCCGCTGATCGCTCTTAAGGACGACACTGTTGGGAACTTCTGCTGATTGTATCGATGGCGTAAGGCCAATCGGCAGTCAGAGGGATCTTTCTCTCTGGAGGCGGTGCGTCGGGTCTTGAATGACCTGACCAGTGGTAGGTAAGACTCTTTCTATTTCAGTCTTGTTTTTGCACCTTATGATCTTGTATTGATTTATACCTGCTTGGATATTTTCAGGTGACCTTTTATCCCTGGGGGACAGCCATTCAGGAAGTGGGGGCGACTGGGGTGAATGCGCGGATGAGGCATTTACTGGCACATGAGTTCGGCCATTCCTGGTACCTCGGGGAGCGGGTGGTTCGTCAGATTGCTGAGGAGGAGGTAGCAGTGCCACCTGTGCAGCCTCCTACGTCTATGAGGTGGGAGCGACTGTTGTCGGAGGAAGAGAGGATCGCGTCGAGGATCGGCGAGTCCTACTTGCTATACACCGATACGGCTGCGCCGTATGACTATATGGACTTTGTGACGAGCTGGTTGATGGCACCTAGCATATATGATGCCCTGCCTTTCCCTCCTGCGGGTTCGAGTCAGGCGGTGGGATCTTCCCATAGTGGCGATGGTCCGACGGCATCTGCGGCGGCGGTGACTTCAGAGGTTCCTTTTGTGTGGTTGCATACCCCCTCGTACAACATTCGGCGGGCTGATTGAGGGATGGTGCCTATGTTGCACCATCCTCATGCCATGGATCCGAAGGAGTTGGGTTTGACGAAGGAGGTTCTCCGACCTGCGGTATACCTTTATGTTCCTCTCTTTCTTTCTTCTCTGTTTTGATACTGATTTCGCCTTTTCTTGCAGCAAGTTCGGGTGTCGACCACTTAGCTAAGGGACATCAGAGACTGGATATCCTCGGCGACTGCCCATATTCGGGATGCGGTTCCTATTCCTTCTTTCTTGGTGACATCTGCTTCATCCGGAGAGGACTCTAGCTCGGGTAGTGGTGGTACGTCGTCTCGCCGTAGGGGGAAGAGAGCACGTCGCATGGGTCGAAGCTCTTGAGAGAGAGAGAGAGAATGTGGGTTCGGGCTGAGTCCCATTATTTTTGCTTTTTTTTTCTTTTTTTTTCCTGCAAAATGATGTAACACAGAAAACAAATATATGCAATGCAATGGAGTTTTTTTATTATCTTTTATTAATGATGAATGAATGCATGTACATGCGCTTTTTACTTTGCTGCTGAAATCGTAAAAAAGGAATATTTTTGAAATTTTTTGAAGGAAAGTTTTTTTTAAAAAAAAGGGAAATTTTATAAGGAAAAAAAGGGATTTTGAAATTCTATTTGAGAATATCAACTTATTTTTATTGAGTTTTCTGATTTGACAAAAGAGGAAAAAAGGGAAATTTCTAAAAATGGGGGGTTTCCAATTGGCAAGCACCCTGACCTGCTTATTGGCAGTTCAGTCCAGTCCCATCAATTCAAAGCTTTGATTGGTACCCTCTTCATCCTTTTGCACTTTGTGGGGTAGGATTCCCTCCGATTTCTGCAGGGATTATGTCTCTTGTGAGGGTTCTCAAGTATAAAAAGGGGTAAAGGTGGAGTGTTTTCATCACACCTTTGCATTCTTACCTACTTGCCCATTATCTCTTAGTTTTGCAAGATGGCTCTCCCTGGTAGCATTGAGTTTGCTAACTACCTCGAAGCTTTGGAAGAAATGTGCTCCTATAATGTCAACTATGATGCTTTCAACATGCGTCGAGTCTCTTTGTGGCGCAATTGGCCTATTGAGTGGAACGTGCTGATGGCGGCGGTACAATTCTGGTACCCCGAAGGCCATGTATTCCGCTTTGGGTTAGAGGAAGTTTGTCCTACCTACGAGGAATTTTCTGCCATGCTGGGTGTAAATCCCAGTGTTGTCGTGGCTTTTCCCGAATTTTTCCATTCTCCTAGGGATTTGTTGGTCGGGCTTCTTAATATTTTGCCTTCGGCGGACAGATCATTTATTGTTGGAGGAATGATCTCCCTCCCGACGGTGTTGCAGTCCGTGCATTTTTGGGAGGTAGGTGATATTGTCTATGCTGGAGCTGTTGCTCTGGGCTTGGTTTCAAAATTATTGCTGGTGACTAGAGAACTGTTGGTGGACCCCCAACTTTCAGCCATTACTTCGTGGATGTCATATCATCGCAATCCTGCGGCAGTAATACTGGCGAAGACCCTGGATGCCTGGAGAGAAGGTCGTTCTGACTTTTTGAGGAGTAGCCCCGTGATGCTGTTCATGTGGTTGTCTGAAATATTCTGCTTGGCGACTCCTCCAGAATATCCCTTGTCGGTCGTACCTAACTTTTTTTCACGCTACTTTATCAGTGTTAGTTTGTATGTTGAGAACTAGGAGCATTGGCTTGTGGAGCATTGGGCTCGTGGTCTGTATTGGTAAGTGCCTTGGTGGGGGCAGTTGCAGCCTATTTTGGAGCTAGGAGAGTATTCATATGTGCGGCTGGTTGGTCTCAGGCAGACCTCCTTTTATTCCCCTTGGAGGCTTCTGCGCCAATTTGACTGGGCACAGGTCGTGCCACCTCGGACCTCAAATTTCCTTTCGGTAGAATATTTGACTGAGCGCCTGCGTCTATTGCTTGGATCTCTGTGGGAAAATTGGCGTCCGTCAACCCGTCCCTCCCAGTCTGTCAGGAAAGTTTGGCATATCTCCAAAGATTATATGAAGTGGTTATGGAGGAAAGTAGTCAGCAATATGTTGGCAGTGGAGAGTGGACAAAGATGGTATGTTTTATCCAACACCATGGAAGGGGGTGTTGTAGTCTTTTCGAAGATGGTTCGGGCTCATCGGTCCATGGAGTGTTTACGGCACTCTATTCAGGCAGGGTAAACTTAGGGACCTCAGGATGTAGATGATGAGGGTGCAGGCTTCTCTGGTAGCTATGGGTAGGACTCTTGGAGAGTTTATTTGTGTAATAGATGCGGGGATTTTATTTGGATTTTTATGGTAGTAGGGGAAAGGGAGTTATCCGTTCCTTTTCTTATGTAATCCGTGCTGTAATTTCTTATTAATGAAATACGAAAGTTTCTGATCATCCAGCTGTGCCTTCCGATGAATTTTGTAATTTGAATTATCTATACCGGTCGCTAAGGCATACATAATCCTTTTTTTCAAGTATTCTTTAGAATGAACTTCCATTCTCGGAGATAGGAAGAGAATAGTATTTTGTGAAAAAGAAAGGGCCGCACTCATGTGAGGTGTATGATCTGCCTATGTACCTCTGGGGTTTTTGAAAAGGTTTTTATCTGTTTGAAAATAGTTTTTTGGCAGAGGATCAGGCCCACGTAGTTCTGGGTGGAGGAAAATGAAGAGTGTTTTTTTAGAATAGAATGGGGGTGAGAAGAGTCGTAGCGCGCCAAGATTTCGGACTAGGGGTAGAATTTCTTGAGACGGTCCAAGTTGACTGGACGAGCCATCTCTTCCCCCATCTAGGTCAGTGAGCATGGCGGCACCGCCGGATAAGGATTTTTTCACAATGTAGGGGCCGCTCCAATTGGGCTTGAATTTCCCTCTGGGTCCCAAATGAGTTCTATTATCTATTTGAGGGATAAATCCCCCTCCCGGACACCGCGATCCTTGACTCTTTTATTGAATGATCGCGTTATTCGGCGATGGTACCCCTGTACGTGGTAAAGAGCTTTCAATCTTCTTTCATCTAGGAGGGTTAGCTCCTCAAGACGGATTTGGCACCAGTCTTCTTCGTTAACTTTACTTTCGAGCATGACGCGTAGCGAGGGTATTTCCAGCTCCACAGGTAAGACTGCTTCCATACCGTAGATCAGGGAGTAAGGGCCCCAATAAAGGTTCGAATTGAGGTTTGATAGCCCCAGAGGGCGAACGGGATCCGGTCGGCTCAATCCCTATAACTTTCGGTCATCTTGCTGATGATAGCTTTGAGGTCTTATTGGCGGCTTCAACTGCACCATTAGTCTGAGATCGATAGGTAGAAGATTTGTGTCTCTGAATCCCGTACTCGTTGACTACTTCTGTGACTTCTGCTTCGAAATGCAACATGTTATCTGACACTAGCTCGTGCGGGACCCCATATCGGTAGATAATATTCTTTTTGAGGAATTTGGACACTTTCTTGGCGTTCAATACTGCGTATGACTCAGCTACGACCCATTTGGTGAATTAATCAATGGCGACTAGGATGAATTCATGTCCGTTTGAAGACTTTGGCGTAAACTTCCCTATGATGTCGATACCTAAGGTGGAGAACGTCCAGGGAGAGCTCATGTTGTATAATTCTCATGGAGGTAGGTGTTGAATATTGGAGAATTATTGGCATTTGAGGCATCTCCGGACATAGGCGGTGCAGTCCTGGGTCATGGTGGTCCAGTAGTAGCTCTGTCGGATGATCTTCTTAGCAAGCATGTGACCATTCATGTGGGGTTCGCATTCCCCGCTGTGGATTTTCTACATTATCTTCTCAATATCAGCTCCTACAATACAGTGTAGATGAGTTCCATCGAAGTTCCTCTTGAGTAAAGCTTTATAACAGATGATGTACTGGGCGTCCAGTCTTCGGAGGGTTGTTCGGTCTTGCTTGTTGGAACCCTCGGGATACCTACCATATTTGAGGAGGCACCAGATATCATAGTACTAGCAATCGACTAGTTCGGGATCTTCGGTGGAGACAAGCTCAATATGGTAGCAGTGGGTTAGTTTGTCTTGCTTTTGGACTAGAAAGGGGGCCATTGTCATTCCCTCGTACATGTCGACCATGGAGGCCAAGGTGGCGAGAGCATCAGCTAGGTTATTCTTTGCTCGGGGTAGGTAATGGAAGGTGATATCTCGGAATCAGGAGGCTAACTCTTCTAAGTGGGCATGGAAGGGTTGGAGCTTTTCGTCCTTGACTTTCCACTTTCTGAGCACTTGACCGATGATAAGGGCAGAATCCCCATAGACATCAAGGTATTGAATACCTTCCTTGAGAGAAACTTTGAGGCCTACTGTGCATGCCTCATATTCCGTCATGTTATTGGTGCAGGGGAAATCCAATTTGATGGCAATGGGAGTGTGGGAGTCATCTGGGGTGATCAGAATTATCCCAATGCCGTATCCCTTTTTATTGGCAACGCCGTCAAAGCACATTTTCCATCAAAGGCGATCTTGAGAGGTGCAAAGGATTTTTTCATTTGGGAATTCAGAGATCCAGACATCTGCTTCTTCTACGGGGTAATCAGCGAGATAGTTAGAGATAGCTCTTCCTTTAACAGCTTTTTGTGTGATGTACACGATATCGAACTCGGTTAGGAGCATCAACCATCGGGCCATTCGACTGGATAAGGCGGGTTTTTCAAGCAGGTATTTGATGGGATCCATTCAGGATACAAGTGTCATGGGGAAGGCGAGCATGTAGTGCGCAACTTTTGGGTGACCCAGACAAGTGCGAAACACGCCTTTTCCAAAGCAGTGTAGTTGATCTCGTATCCGGACAATTTATGACTGGCGTAATAGATGGCTCTTTCTTTACGGGAGTCCTCAAGGTATTGGGCTAGTAAAGCCCCAGCGGAAATGTCGGTTATGTTTAGGTATAGGAGCAAAGGGAGACCCGGCTGTGGTGGCATGAGCACTGGAGGTTGGGTCAGATATTATTTGATTCGGTCAAAAGCTTCTTGGCAGGCCTTATTCCAAACCTTGGTTGAATCCTATCGGAGGAGCTTGAAGATCGATTCACAGATGGAGGTTAGCTGGCTGATGAATCGGCTGATATATTGTAATTTCCCAAGAAAACCTCGAACTTATTTCTCTGTTCGGGGTGGTGGCATCTCAAGTATGGCCTTAAGCTTTGCAGGATATGCTTCTATCCCCTTCTCACTAACCACGAATCCTAAGATTTTTCCCTTTGTAATGCCAAAGACACACTTCTGTGGATTAAGTCGCATCTGATACCGTCGCAGTCGTTCGAAGAACTTTCGGAGAGCGGGAACATGACCTTCTCTAGTTTTGGACTTGATAATCATATCATCCACATAAACCTCGACCTCTTTATGAATCAGATCGTGCAGGATGGTTATGGCAGCCCTTTGGTAGGTAGCCCCAGCATTCTTGAGACCAAATGGCATAACGGTGTAGAAAAAGGTTCCCCATGGGGTGATGAATGCGATTTTTTCTTGGTGGTCTGGGTGCATCTTAATTTTGTTGTATCCAGCAAACTCATCGACGAATGACTTGAGAGCATGGCTGGTTGTGTTATCCACGATCATGTCGATATTAGGTGGCGGATAATCATCTTTTGGAGAAGCTTTGTTTAAATCTTGGTAGTCTACACAAATTCAAACCTTCCCCCTGATTTAGGCACAAGTACTATGTTGGCTAGCCATGTGGGATATTCGATCACACGAATGAAGCCCACGTTCAATTGTTTGACCACCTCTTCTTTGACCTTGAGCGACCATTCGGTGCGGAGTTTTCTCAATTTTTGTTTAATCGACTTGTAATCTGAGAGGGTGGGGATCTTGTGCTGAGCTATTTCCGGATCAATGTCGGGCATATCATCATAGAACTATGCGAAGACATCCACGAACTCCTTCATCAATTCTTTGAGTTGTGTGCGCTCATGCTCGTCAAGGGTGGCCCCTATCCTAATCTCGTGTAGTTGGCTACTAGAACTGAGATTAATAATAACAATCTCTTCTTCATTAACTTGAACACGGTTATGTTGTTTATTATTAACCTTATTTAGATCAGTTAAGAATTGTTCATTTGCAAAATCATCATCATCAAAAGTTTGATTAGAATCCAAGCATTTAATGTAAGGCACAACAAGATAATCAAAATCTTCGTTTATTTCATTGATAGGAAAAACAGCATTGAGAACCTTATCAAAAGAGGTCTCGATTACATTTGAACAAGGATAGACAATAGAAGAGGAAATAGGGTAAACATTGGGGTTAGGGGAGATTTCAAGAGGTAGAACTGGCACGGCATTCTAGTTGAGGAGGGGTGTATCAGCATCTTTAATCAGATGGGATGGATTCATTGATGTAGTGCCTGAACGAACCATGCAGAGTGCCAACTCCAGTGTCTGTAAGTTGAAGGAATCTTCAGAATCACTTTCCTCAGTCTTTTCGGTATCTTTGATGAGCGGTTGTACTCGGTGTTGGAAACTTTCGGCCCATGGGTAGCTATCTTAGAAAAAGATCTCCATTTTGGGCTTCATCTTCTTGTCTGTGTGGTCATACCATGGTTTTGGAAAACCGCAAAAGAGGAAGTCTTCGCCTTCTTTGATGAATCGTCCATTCAAGGAGTCTCCTGGGATAGTTAGGATGCAATCTAATCTTCTCTTTGGTCGAGACTGGTGGATCATTTTGAGCTCTTGTTCTGATGGTTGATACCCCAATCCACAAGGAGGAAAAATTTTCTTCAGTTCGATGGGCTCAATTATCCCTTGTTGCCTTTGCCCTAGCCCCAGTCCGAGCATGAAGTGCATGTTTCTGAACATCTGAATCACATTGATATTGCCATGAGGGTCATATTCTGGGCAAACCCTTTCTTTGAAATCGTCCCCTGTCGGGAGTAGGAATGGCTCAACTCGGAATCCTAATAGGAGCATATCATTTGACGCGTGCTGTATCTCAAGGATTGGACTGCTAGTGCTTGCACCCTCGACATTTTCTCCGTCGCCCAAAATGGTGATGACTCACCCATCGGCAAAGAACTTCAATTTCTGATGGAGTGAGGAAGACACACCCTTGATATTGTGGAGCCAGGATTGTCCAAGCAATAGGTTGAAACAAGCAGGGATGTCTATGACTTGGAATTCAACGATAGGGTTTATAGGGCCAACCCCTATTACAAGTTTTATGGATTCCATCACCTCACGACGGGTATTATTGTAGGCACGTACAGCGACAGAGGTGGGAGAGGTCGCTTTCTTTCAGGCCTAAACACTTGAAGGTTCTCAGAAGGCAAACATTCAAGGTGGATCCGTTATCGACAAGGGAGAGTGGCACGGCCTTCCCCATAACTTCGACGGAAATTTTGAGTGCATGATTATGATTCAGCCCAATTTTGGGGATTTCCTCTTCAGAAAATGATAGCATTTGGGTAGAGGTCAAGGATCCGACCAGATTTACCGCTTCTTTATGTGTGGTAGAAGGAGGAACTGTGGGTCCAGTGAGCAGCTTGATTAAAGCATTTCTATGCAGCTGGAAAGACATGAAAAGTCCCCATAGAGTAATGTTAGCTTGAGTTTTCTTCAGTTGATCGAGGATCTTGCTCTCCTCAATGGTCATCTCTGGCATAGGAAGGTTTTCAACGCCCTTCCCCTTGTCATTTTCTGGTAGTGAGCTTGGAACCTGGTAATGTCTCCCTGATCTGGTCATGTGATTTACTGAAGAGGGAAAGAACATGAATCCCATTTCCTCGTCAATCTCATGTTGTTCTGCCACCCTGTTTATTTCTCCGAGGAGTTCTTCAAATGATATCATCGCACATATGTCAGCTACTGGGCCAGCTCTTCCTAAAGCTTGTTCTTTGCTCTAATTTTTGAATTTTCCCCCCCCATCCGGTGGAAACAATTCTGTCTTTCCATGTAAAGTCAATGCATTCCACAACTTCAACGGCTTCTTCATACAGGTTCCCCCCATTCTGAAGGGATATGTGTGATTGAAGGGACCAAGCGCCCTTGTAGCTTCAAAATATCAAGTAACCCGGTGATACTACAAATATTATTGGTTTGCTCGAATAATTCAGCCATAATCTGGACAACATCATCTAGGCTCACTTCGTCGATAGGTACCACCCACCTGTATGAATCTCGGGCCCACTTTCGTGCTTCCAAGAACAGTGTGATGTACCTCTAGCAATCGATGACCATCTGTGAGGGCAATTTCAGCTCGAACTCTAGGAGTTGGTTTAACACCTGTGACAATTCCATATTTTTATTTTCAGAACGGGTACGGACAGTGATGCATGCTCTGGTAAGGAGTAACAGTGCCTGATCAGTGAGGCTAGTAGGGTGTAGGAGGAAATACGGGCAAATTTGAAGATGTTTAGGAGAGTATATGGGTGTGATTTGAGTTGATGGGTCGAAATCTGGGTTTTCTTCTAAGAAGATGGCATTGGTATGATTTGGGAGTGGATTATGAGTAGTGTTTGGCTTAGGATTGGCTGGTGGGGTGATGGTACCCTGGTCAATGAGATCTTGGATTATGTTTCGGAGGTGAAAGCATTGGTTGGTGGTATGGCCGACAGTTTGGTGAAAGGCGCAATGAGCATCGGCCTTGAAGTTTCTTGGGATTGGATTTGGAAATGGACGTGGATCCAAGGGTTTGATGAGGTTTTGGCTTAACAGGGCTTGGTAAACTTTGGAGAGGGGAGCATGGAGCTTAGTGTATTCCCTTCGGATGGGGGTAGGGCGGCTTTCTGTTGCCCATGATGTGGTTAGTTGATAGATGTTGTTGATGGTTGAGACTGTAGCACTGGCAGGCTTGTCATACATTATAAGGGTGAACTGTTCGGACACCTTATTCGGTTCAACCTCTGTTTTAACAAGGCTTTCCTCGATTTCTACTCCTGCCTCTCTGAGAGCTCGGAAGTGGGGATAGTATTGTCCTCCCATCATCGCTTGGATATGGGGAAAAAAGTTCTTCTTCACTATGTTGACCTATTCTTCCTCAAATGGTCGATTGGTTATGGTAGCTGCTTGTTCCCTCCAACGGGTTATGAAGTTACTGACTGATTCCCCAGGGTTCTGTTTGAGTAGCTCTAAATCACGACGGGTGACCTCAAGCACTTCGTTGTATTTGTACTGCGATATAAATTCTCGAGCTACATCCTCTCAGCTACGGATTCTAGATTCCTCAAGAGATAAAACCATCGGAGGGCACTATCCTTTAAAGTTTGCTGAAATAATTGGGCCATCACATCTTCAGAAGCCCCTAGTAGAGTCATGGAATGATGATAACTGCGAAGATGAACAATCGGGGTTCCACCCCCTCCGAACTTCTTGATATTTGGCATCTTAAACTTCTCGAGTAACCTCGCTTTAGGATAAGGAGACATGTGGGTGTAGTCCGTGCAATTCCCGAAGATCCTGACTTGGTCAAACTTTTTGGCGAGCCTCTTGAGATCCTCTTTGACTTTATTCAACTCCTCCTCCTTCGGATCAACGACCATAGGTAGGTTAGCCATAGGCTGGGCAATGTTTGGCATAGGAAGTTGGGCAGGCGGCGGCCCATTGATAGGAGGGGCATGTGGAGCGTGCTGATATTCTTCGAGAACCCAGATAGGCTCGGGTGGACCCATAGCACGAGGGAATAGGGCCTCGAGATCTTGAGGAATAGGAACCTGGTTTCGTTGCATCTCTCGGACTTCAGTTTGGAGGTTGTCAATCTTGGACACAAGCTGAGCCAGGACTGTCGTCAGATCTGGCTGTATGACTGGTACTTGATCTGTATTCTCCATGGAAAGTGGATGGATTTCGGACTCGAAAGAAGTAGTAGAGGAACGGATGAAACTTCAGGGTGATTTGACTGAAGACCGAAGCCAATAGGGAGCTAGGCCAAGGGCTTGCGATCGACCTGAGAAGGCGTAGGATGAGACTTATTTTTGAGAAAAAGGGAAGAAACTATATTTTTTTTTATTTTTATTTTTGATAAAGAAAGGAGAAATGTTTTTGGATTTTTGATAAAGAAGGGATAAATGTTTTTGGATTTTTGATAAAGAAGGGGAGAAATGTTTTTGGAGACGAAACTCAGCATGATTATTATGATTATTATGTTCTCACTTGTATTTAATTCTCCTAAATGCAATGTCGGATGCGACCCGAGCCTGGACAAGTGGGTTTTTTTAATATATGCGAAGCTACGACTGGACTTGTAACCAGGCTCACGGATAGGGTCCCCTTTTAAAAATGCGCAAAAATTTGGGCGACAGATTGACTCAGAATTTCGGCAGAGTTTCGAGTCGAAATCGGCAATCTAAAGTGCGTGTCCTAGGTTTGACACCTATATGCGGGTATGCAGTTTGGTTGGGTGAATTAGCATGGGTTCCCCCCTTTGGCGTGACTTCCACGATATACGTCTTTCTCTTGTGGGCAATCGGTACGTGTGGATAAGCCATTTGATATACCTGAGTGTACGTGAATTGCCTCGCTATATACCTCATGGGGACGGTACGTGTGAGAGCGAATTTGATATACTCGACGTACGTGAACGAATTCCCTGCGATATACCTCCCGTCATGACTTCGGTCATGCGGTACGATGCGGGGGAACCGTTCGATATACGTCGAAGGTACTTGGCCAATGGAAGATGAGAGTCATATCGCTTAGGCTAACTGCGACCTGTCGGACCAGCGCCCATCACGAAGTGACCCTCCAGTTACTAGGTAAAATTTGGTCAATAACAATGCTCTTTGGTGATGTCGTGTGAATCATGCATGATTCTCTTATTAGTATATTATTATGAGAATGCCTTTCTTGATTATGCCAAACAGGGAGCAAAGTACAAGTACCCAAGGTACACCAAGTATGGATAGGTGATGCGTGCAACATGGGGATATATGTGATCCTAGGTGCACGTGGTGTGAAGTGTACATGGAGAATTTTCTACAAGTGTGTGAACATAACTATAAGCATGGGATACACATGAAAAAGGGGGAACATGCAGATATGGGGAAAACATAAACAAATATAGCATCCATGCAAGTAGAGTCAAGCCCTCAAAATACACATAAACAATCCCCAACGGAGTCGCCACTGTGGCCATCCCCTATCCTCGCCGCATGGGCGGGAGCGCGAAGGGAGAGGATCCTCGGGTCCCGCGCATCCCTCTCGGGAGCGTTTCAGCCGGCGTCATTTGTGATGAGGTGTAAAAAAAATGTAGAGAGGTTCAGAGTCTCCAGTCTATTTTACTCAAAACAGACAAAAGAAAAAGGGGAAGCCATCCTGAAGGATGGCATCCAAAGACATACTGGTGCATGTGAAACCAAAATGATTCAAGAAGGGTTCGGAGGCTAAGTTACGAAATGGGAAGGTGTTAGGCACCCATTCCGCCCTTTCGGTCTCTCATGGATATTTGCTATTTTCCTTTATATTTCCCCCTGTGATATGTGTGCATGTGTATATATATAATGGAGGTAGGAATCCTCGACTTATATCATGGAAAAGATAAAGCAAGTCATCCGTAGGAAGATATAAGAATAATATTAGAAAAATAAGATTTACGCGATTACCCCTACGTTGATCGTTATAATGGAATGATAACACATGTGGAGTAATACGCCACAAAGGGCACCCATATAGAATATAAGAAGATTACATTTAGAGAAAATAGGAAAATAAGAGAAAAAGTGAGAAAAGGACTCGAGTCTCAAGTTTTACCCCGAGACGCCTACGTATCCTATAAAGGCATCAAAGTCCACGTAGTTCGCATACAAAACGAGGGATGGGGTTTATCCCATAAATCCAAATTGGGGGATCTCTTATTTGTGAGTGTGTGTGTGTGTGTGTGTGTAGAAAAAGTGTTTTAGTTGTGAGAAAAGTATGAGAATCCCTATTTGGAATTTATGAGCAAACCCACTTTTTCTTATTTTTTGGGTTTTTATTTATATGAAAATAAGAGATGTGCAATAATACTAAATAAAAAGTATACTAGGATGTGTGAGATGAGATAATAAAAAGTGTTAAGTAATAAAACAAGTTATTACGAATTTAAGAGAATTTAAGAGAAAGTTGAGAAAGTTGGACCTTCTTGAAGATCTTGAGCTTGATCTTGAATGTTGGAGAGCAGCCCTTGCACTTGGATGATGACAGTGTAATACCCCGTGATTTTAATGACTTTTAAAATGGGTTATATTTTAAATTAATGGATTAATTGGATTTTATTATTAATTAATTCATTTGGGTTTTATCCGAATTGTGGATATTAAAATGTATGATTCTGAATATTACTTAAAGATATTTAGGTAATATATATGAATGTGATGCTATTGATATGGCTGTGTGATATTAATTCAGTAATTTGGATTTTTAGTCGGACGCGGTATGGGACATGTCGGGACTAATTTGTTAAATTAAAAAGTAAATTTATTTTCTACCGACCTTATAGTCATTTTGACTGCGTCATTGCGTCCGGAAGGTTTGAAATAGTCAAAAAAGTCTATTTGGATGTTGGTTTTGGGTCTCGGGTCATTTGAAAATGAAAAGACAACCCAAAAGGGTATTTTGGCCATTTTTATAGGAGGGGTGAATAGTGATTTCGGGTTTAGTTCTATTATAAGTATTTGGAGATTAAGTGTACGTGGGTTATTCATCTCTTCTACACAAAATATAGAAGCCATCTTCCTAGAGAGAGTGAAAGGTTGCTTTGGAAGAGAAAAGTTTACTTGGGAAGGAGAAGAACAAAGACTTAAGATCACCACCACCCACCACCACCGGAAGTTGACCGGAAAAGGGAGAACCGCCTGTGATATACTACACTAAAGGATCAGAACTTCATTAGAGGCAAGTGTTTGATATTTGCAATTTAAGTTTGTATATTGTCCATGTTAGAATAGTTATAAAAAAATATGATTTTTAATGCTTGGAAGATAAAGATGGAGTTGTAATGGATTTCTGGAAATATGAACATATGTAGGAATCAAACTCATGTTGTAGGTAGTTAGTAATCCACGAAATAATCATAAACCTGTTGAAGAAATTCTGAAAACCATTGATGTGTTCTTGAAGATATTATGTTGATAATTTTCTGGAAAAAGAGGATATAAACATGCTTACAATTCAATCTCTTGATGATTCTAGGATGTTTAGAGCATTAGAAATCATTTATATATGTTGATATATCATGTAGTAAGGTTTATAAGTCATTTGGGATGTTAATATGAAGGTTTGAATGATCAAAAATGATAAAACCCGTAGTAGAAGAAATGCAAAAAACTAGGTTGTTTCCTAGGCGATCGATCGATCGACCCCCTGCCTTCGATCGACCTCCCCAGGATTGTTAAAGTTGTTTCTTTTTAATGTTGGTTCTTATCCCAAAACTTTTGTAGATCTTTGGTGATCTTTAATTGGATATTATGGGACTTAGAGAAGATCAGTAAGCCCTAGATATTCTTAAATTGGGATTTAATTGATTAGAATTATATTAATTAAATTGGAAGAAATTTCGGTTGCTAGATTCACTTGTTAGATTCTAATTGGTATGCATGAGGATTAAAGATAGGACCATTAGGGGTGATTGAATATAACACCTGGGTATCCTTAAGTTTATAATAGGGTTTAATCCTAAGTGAAAGAAAATGTGTTTATGAGAGATTTGAAACTATCGGTTTTAACCCTAATTAAAGGGAGAGTTTAATTCGTAGTAATTCGGGAGAGATGACGATATGGATCAGTAGGGTATTAGTGACTTCTTACTGAATATATGTTGAGGAAAAATATATTTTAACCTTGAGTATTGAGTGAGGCTCGGGGAAAATTAAATTAAGAAGTAAAGTTATGATATTTTAATACGTGGGATTTAAAGAGATATAATGCTACGTATGGGAATAATCTAAGGGTAATGTGAGTATCTTGTTGATAGTATATTATAGGTATGATAATGCCTATTTTATTGATTAATAAATTATGTGTATGACATACCTAGCTTACTTGCTATCGATGTGGAGGTTTGCGCGTGAGGGCGGTCATATCCTGATGAATCTATGGGATCTTTGATTTGTTGCTCAAGAACATAGGTCTATGAAAGACTTATCGAGGAGTTGATAAGTTCGCTGAATGTGGGAACGTAGGTATGTGCGTGACCCATGGATACGAGAACTATGTTCACCTCCAATTTTTTTGTTGATGTTTTTGGTTCGAGAAATCCTTACCGAACCTTTAGTCCCCTATTCGGCGACCAGCGATGATGGGACATGATAACAGAGTAATGCATTGCACCTCAGTTGTGACTCGGGGTGCCGTATTATATATGAATATATATATAATGAATTAAATGAATTTTTATAGTGGTTAAATCATCTACTGTGTGATAATTGTAGAAAATGGTGAATTGAGAAAAGAAATGAAATAAGTTAATGAATATTTATTGAAGAGCTTAATTCATATTATGAGAAATGAATCATATTAATGAGAAACGTATAGGAATGATTATATGACGTATGGTATGGGACATACGGGGTAATGATGTGGGATGGAAATCATATTATGGAAACTAGTAATGAGGAACCATTAACTAGGAGGTTAATAAGTTTGCACTCTAGATGAGAGGTGAGAATAGCAAGTGAGAGTTGGATACTAACATGTACATAATAAATGCTTTATTGAACTTGTTAAATACTTGTTGTTTTAAAAATCATTTTCACAATCGGGCTCTGACCCGTTTCCTTGCATATTTTCTTTTCTATTGTACCTTCTATATCAGGTGTCCAGCAGCAGGGATGCCAACCTTAGTTGATTTTGACGAGCTATGGAGCTATGGAGTATTGCTTAGATGCCTATATTCATTTGATTCACAGTATTCTTATAGTTAGGGCATGTTGCCCAAAGGATTTCAGTTAGCACTTTCTATCGGAGTCAAATACTCTTCTACTCGTGTTATTTTAATACATTTAATATTGTTGGGATTACTGTATTGGATTATTATTTGGGAATGTTTATTCCATTTACATTTAAATTATTTTGTGTTATCTGTTCGGTTATCAATGTTGTAGAATAATATTTGTTGTGTTATTTGTAAACTAAAAATGGATTTTGTTGAATTAAAATTTGGAAAGTTCTTAACACCAGCTTAATTGGGTATTGGGTGAGTTGTAAATGTTTTCGGCAGTGATGCTAAGAATGAGCCAACTGTATATTCTGTTTTAATTTGGAATGGGACTGGCCACCCGGTATTTAATTAGGTGGGGTGTTACAGATGGAGAGTGGCTAATTCACCAAGTTTGATGAAAAGGATGATGAAAAGTTGAAGTAAAAAAGGGATTTGGATGTTAAAATCACGCTGCCTTCGAGAGAGGTTTCTGGGATTCGTTGAGAGTGAATTTTATCAGATCTGGGATCTCCTTGAAAATGAGGTGAAGGCATCCTTTTATAGTCCCGGGTCACTGTCGATCAGCATAGACCAAGTCTTGCCTATCGGCAGGTGCCAATAGGCAGAGTTTGAGACCTGCCATTTGGTAGTGTTTCAGGCCTTTTCAGAAAATTAGCTATCGAGGGAAAATCATTGGTCAGAATTGTGCACAGGGCATACCGTTGGAAAGGTAATTCAGAGACCTTTAAAAGTCCTTTGGACCTCTCCCGGGTTCGAGAGCTGACTTTGGGTCAAATATGGCTCGGAAGCGTTTATCGGTCCATTGGACGGGGAATCATTCGGACGCAAACAGATCATTCGTCCGCATGGTAAGTCCGAATCGTGCACGGGGTGGACCGTTGGAAAGGTTAGGAGATGTACTTAGACATTCCAAAGAGTTGGACCCGGTTTGGAGAGTTGACTTTGGTCAATCGGGCCCTGGAAGCATTCGGTGACCTCTTGAAGTCAAACGGATCGTTCGTCCGCATGGTAAGTCAGAATCGCGCACGGGATGGACCGTTGGAAAGGTTATTCAGTGACCTTATAAGATTCATTCATTCTTAGTCAAGATAAATAGTTGACTTAGGTCAAACAGAGCCCGGGAGTGCCCGATGGCCTCTAGGTCAAGTTTCAGACACAAGCGGATCGTTCGTCCGCCTGGTAAGTCGGAATCACGCACGGGATGGACCGTTGGAAAGGGTATTCAGTGACCTTCAAAGATTCATTCAGTCTGAGTTTAGATGAAGAGTTTGACTTTTTGGTCAAACTGATCCGGGGAGTGCCCGATGACTTCTAGGTCAGTACTCGGGACATAACCTGGGTTTGTAGTGATGAAGGGAGGTACTAGGGACCTAAGGAGAGTTGGGGGTAACGGAATGGGGTGTCTACACCGAGTTTAATGTGCCTGATTTCTACGTCATCAACAATGTTCCATTGCTCCTAAGGTATGAATGCACTTTGAATATATATATAGGAGCTTGGAACATTTTATATTGGGTATACCATGTGTTAAACTGTTATTTATTTTCAGAAAGATTTTATCAAAACTTTAAAATAAGTATATAAAATTTCTGGACTAAAAATTGAATTTTCCAACTTTCTGGAAGTTCGTTCGAATTGTCGTTCGAATAATAATGTCATTCGAACGAGTTTGCCAACGAGTTCCCATAGAGGCCACTCGAATGTCATTCGAAGTGTCGTTCGAACAAACATGATGGTCGAACGATATTTTCAAGGATATTTCTGACGAGTTCACACTGGAACTTCGTTAGAAGGCTCGTTCGAACGAGACTTCGTTCCAACGAAAATGTCGTTCGAACGAGTTTTGGCAGGAACTGTTATTTGGCAGTTTTGAGCAGTTTTTTTTTCCACTTTCCCACTAACTTTTTTGGCAGACTTAATATGTGCGAGAACCAAGTTTTCTAGCTTAACTTGTCATTCTATTCCAACTCTTAGAGAGAGTTTTTTAGAGCAAATTCTTCCAAGAAAAGTTCATGGTTTAAGTGTTGTTATTTTTCAAGAAAAATCTTTTAAACACTTGCTTTACACCCAAAGTTTGTTTAATCTAAGTTCCTTTATATATATATATACATTGCTTGGAGTTTTGGCACCAGTTTACTCTACCTATTGAAGAGTTCGTTTGGTTTTTCTTCTAAATCCCTCAAAGAAGATGAAGTTGGTTTTGCTGCGGCATTCTCACATGGTGAAAGGCACCATGTGTGGTTGACGGTGTACCTATTGTCTCATCGATGGATTTTGAGATCGCGGTGGAGCTCCTGGGTTTTCTACTAGGCGGAGGTGTTTACAAGAAGCGTGAAGGCTTGAAAGGGGTCGAGTCGAGGAAGTAAGTCTTACTGTCTTGTAATTGTAAAATCATACTTAGTGGACTTAAGGCTAGGGCCATCCGAGGTTTTTTTTCCGTTGTGGTTTTTCCTCGTACATCGCGGCGTAGTGATTCATTGTTTAATTTTATCTTGCTATATCACCTAGAACGCATGCTTAGGTGAAAAGATAAATTTTGGTTTAATCACTACTTGTTTATTTGGTGCATAATTAAATTTAGGTAATGTGTAGTTAATTCAAGTCATGAAGTTAATTTGTTAAAATTTGGTTTGGCCTAATTTGATTAAATGAAAAATATGACTTAGGCAAATTTCTAGGACTTGGGTTAATTAATTGTGTTTAAGTGAAATTAGCATGTGTGTGTGTTTCATCAAATTTCACTTGGTTTAATTTTAATTTGAAAGAAATTAAAATTTGTGTATTTGTTTAAATTTGAACCATCTCACGCTTCTGGATATCTAACTAGGAAATTGATTTTAAAGTATAAGAAGATTTTTCAAATTGGTATCAGAGCTTTGATTGAGAAAAGCTCCGCACTTTTCAAATTGGTATCAGAGCTTTGAATGAGAAAAGCTCTCGTTTTCATAAACACAACCCAAGTAGAAATTGGGCAGTTTCATGATTTTGAATTCTATTACTATTCCGGATAAAAAGAAAAATAAATATATAAGAATGAAAATAATAAGGAAATTTATAGATATTTTACCACTCCTGGATATCCATGATACAATTGGAAATCGCCATAATATCTTACCATAACTCAATTGAAAATATGTTGTCGGAAGATAACACAACCGTGCAATGTCATTTCTGTGACACCCCGACTAATTAAATATCGGGTAGCTACTCCTTTATGAAATTAATATAGAATATCAAGTTGGTTCAGTCTTAGCATTACTGTCAAAAACATTTAATTGATTACTAGCCACCTAATATTTAAAAGAGAAATGCAAATATTTTTTTAATTAAGTTAACAATTTAACAAGTAATTAAATCATCATCCAACAATCGCATAAACAATATCATATGAATAACCAACAAAATGAAATAAACTGAGTCTGGAGTGAACACTCCAATAATAACACCCGAGTAAAATAAAATTCCAATACAAGAGCCAGAATAATTAAACCAAAATCTGAAATAAAACTGAAAGTCTGAGAATGTTATCTCTAAATGGAAATGGGCGACATGCCCTAACAGATGAGTAACCCTGAATAGATTCAACTACAGAATGTGAAGGAGTCTAATATAGAGATCCTGTAACTTCCACAGCAGCTACAGCACGTCAATGTAATGCAACTCCTATGCTTAACGTCCGTGTGGCTGGGCACCTAAAAGGTTTTTGCAAAAATAGATTTGGAAGTAAACGGGTCAGAGCCCAAGGTCAAAACATTTTAAAAATATAGCAAGTGTTTAATTGCATTAAACAGTAAATATTATATATATGTTAGTTGCGTACTCTCACATGAGTTTCTCACCTCTCAACTAACATGCACGCTTAACGTATACCTTTAACCCATACTAGTTATACCACTATCTAACTAGTCCGTACTAACCCCTGCTTTCACATCCTAATATAAGGTGTCTACTCGTATATCACAAATAATTTATATTTCTATCTCACATTCAAATTCATTAAATTTCTAATCACAAGTGTTATTTAAATTATCATTTTCGTAGCCCATTCAAATATCTTAGTTATTCACATCTACTAAGCAATGGTGAACCAGTCACAAGGATATATATATAAATCACTCTCAATAAATTTATACATCTATAGCACCCATAGGCTAAGATGTGGTGCACACATACTCTGTTATTGAATCTCGGTACATCACATACATAAGGATTACGCGTTCCGAATCACTCGGGAATTGTTTCAAATAACAACATCACACATATTGGAGGTGAACATACTTCACATACCCATGAGTCACGTACATACCTACGCTCTTGTGGTCAGCTGACTTATAAACTCACAAATAAGTCACTCACAGTCCTCTGTCCTTAAGGTACCACTCTAAATCCTTCGTAGTCACACAAAGATCAGATGGTCCTTTTCCTAAAGTCGACCTCCCGTGATAGCAAGTATGGTAGGTATGCCATACAGAAAAGAAATCCATACACTAGGCATTCACACAACCTAAGTAATTATATATCAATATAGGTATTCACACATTCCATCATATGAATCTCATACGTAGTAAGTTTATCCCGAACATTCCACGTAATATATATATATATATATATATATATATATATATATATATATATATATATATATATATATATATATAGCTCGATAAGCCTCTCGTCGTATCAATTTGAGAACCTAAACCTATCCTAAAAGGTTACTAGGCCTCCTATTAGTTTCTAATGTAATCTCAGTAACTTAAAGTCCCTATGTTACTGTTCCTACCCTTTCCACATCATTTATTCCCATTATAGTCTCAATTCGAACGAGTTCTAACAATACCTCACTCAGTCGACCCTCGTAAGCGATAATATTCAATTCCATAGGGTAAACCATTTTTCTCGGGCATCAACTAAAACCCTACTGACCTTAACTAAGTCCCACAATGCTATATTAATCACCCTAAGAATCGTTAAGGTTTGGGATTTATTTTAAACTTTAAAAGGGGAAACTTTCAAAAATCAGGAGGGGTTGATCGATCGAAGGAAAAGGGTCGATCGATCGACATTCTTGAGTCGATCGATCGATCAAGTAGGTATTTACCCAAAAATTCTTTTTGGAGTTACGGGTTCTCCAAATTTACACCCCAAATCTTCCATTACAACGTCCCAAACTCCCAACCAAGTATACTACTCATTACACCAACATGTTTCCATAATCTCTAACATTTAAGAATCATTAAACCATCGTGAATTAATAGTTTCTTGGATCAAAAGTCATAAATATTCCTCTAACCCAAGTTTTTCAAAATTTCTTCAAGAACATCAAATTTCTCAACATTAATTCGTGAATTTGTACACATGGATTATGATTTCGTTGTCTCTACATACCAAAGTTCATCTACATACAAAACGTACCCATATTCAATGTTTAATTCTCCCAATTTATAAAATCCTCAATTTTCCAAGTCTAGTCTCCAATTCTAAACTATATGGATAATATATATTTTCTGAATCAAAACAAGTTAAATCACTTTCCTGGGAATGAAGATTATGATCCTCTGAAGACGATAAAGGTTGGTTCTCTTTCTCTTTCCGGTCCCAAATTCGGCGATAATGGTGGTGTGTGGTGGATATGGCCATGAAAACTCTTGGAATTTCTCCTCTCTATTCATGTTGCCCACTCCTTGGTTTCGACAAATAATGGGCATAGTGGCCCTAAGGTTAGCTGATAAATAACACCTAATTTTCGTAGGTCACTATTCATTGAAAAATTAAAATGACTAAAATACCCTCTCGAGTTGTCGGTTAGGACTAAAAATGTCTTGGGACCCAAACTAAAACCCCGACTAGTGTTTTCTAACTATCTCGACCCTTACGGACATGTTGGCACACTCAAAATGATCATACGGATGACATAAAAACAATTTACTTTAAAATTCATTAAATTGATTCCTGACGCGACTAACACGCGCGTCCCACCTATATTTTCGAATTGCTGTATTTATAACTCACAACAATATAAATAAATTCAATAATCACATATTACCATAATCACTCAGTAATATTCAACATTATCATTACTAACTCTCGTCTCGCTAGTTATTTTAAATCCAAATTAATTTCCAATTAATTATCACAAATTAATTTAATTAATCCCGTAATTGAAAGCAATTTATTTAATTAATCTCATAATTAAAACCCATAAAAATACGGGGTATTGCATACGTCCCCCCTAATAATGGAATTTCGTCTCGAAATTTGAAAAAGTAAGGCATACATGGAAAAATAGGTATCTTATAGGGTCACACCACAATAAATAGGGTCACACCTCAATAAACGCACCTCACGTTGTGCTCTTACTAAACAACATTCGATTAAGAATAGCCTAGACATCATTGGCCGTATTATCTCAATATTATTGGGAGATCGCACCTCACTTCGTATCAACTCCCACGTTAATCTAAAAACAAAACTCCCATCCTGGTAGAAACCATAGGACATCTGACTACTTTTGTCCGTTCTTCGAATTTTTGCTCCAGATGGTGTTTATAGGACATAAATTTTCAATTGAGTCCCTGTATTGTTTGACTTAATTCCATGAGCAAAACTGTGTTTGTAATATATCATATGGAAATTTTATTTTGTCACGATCCCACTTGGTCTATGACGTATTGAAGAAAATTGAAGACGTTGCGACAAAGTTTCAAAGAATTAATCATGCCGAAGTTTAATTGGTGCAAGTTTACTCGTCTTCAAAGTTAATTACATTTCGAGATCACTCAGGTATGAATATGTATATTTAATAGTGCTCGGAATTGTTTTTATAAAAGATAAGGATGTATTTTTATAAAGAAAAATATTTTAAAATGTTTTTAAAAGTGTTTTAAAGGTTTACACTACGTTTTATTCTGATAAGCTCAAAATAGAGTTTGACTAATTTGGATCTCTTTTAAAAGAGACGTTTTGAACTAAAAGTCAAAAAGTCAAACTAACACGCCAGCTCGTTAAATGACAACCGTCTCGTTCAAACGAGATAGGTATGTCGCGCGAACGATGTGGCATTTTAATTCGAGCGACATGTTTTTCGAGGCGGCATTTAATTGTTATTTAAAGCGTGGTTTAGTAAGAGTTTCGTAAGTATGCATTCTCGAAAAACAGAATACGATCCAGTACGTTGTTTACACATGTTTTCTAAGGTTTAAAAAGTTTAAACACATCCTTAGAGTTTGCAAAGATTCGAATTATCATTCTTATATGCTTACGTGATCTTATTGCACCAAGTTTGTTGTTTCTACCATTAAACATCGGGGTTTTGCGGTGAAGAAAAGAGATGGACTTCTTGTTCGACATCGTAGACGAATCAAAGTCAATCGGTGGACACCGAGACATTCGTGGAGTCAAGTGTTGTGGACAGGTTTCGTGGAAGACGAAATTTCTGCGTGGGCACTATTGAAGAGCAGTAGAAGATCAGAAGGAGCGTCAAGACCCATGGGGATCGAGTCAATGAGTAAGGCTAATCTGTCTTTGTAAAACCATTGTTCATAGTGATTTTCTGGCTTGGGCCGTCCGAGGTTGTTTTCCAGTTTTTTCTCGTACATTCGGCGTTGTGAGTATTCTTTACTTTATTTTACTTGCTTTAATCACTAGATGCATGTTTAGGATTAATCAATATAAAATTGGTTTAAAGTAAGAATTGGGTTTTCACAACTTGGTTTGGTGCAAATTAAAAGTTGGATAATTTTTTGGCGAAAAATTGGTTTGATTTGAAACACACGCATTTAGGTACCACCCGTTTCTCAAATTGGTATCAGAGCTAGAAAATATATATTTATTTTGTGATCATGTGTGTTTGTTTATCTCTCCTGTGTTTGTTTTCTCTAGACGGATTCTCTAAGCTTTGACGATTTACATCGTTTGAATTTAAAGTTTGCAAAATGTATTGAAGTTTTGGAGAAAGAAAATTACGATTTCAAAAATAGGATTGAATATTTGCAAACGTTTCAAATTCAAAGAGATATTTATCGTGATCACTTTAGTTCCATGTTTAATGATTTTAATGCGTTAAAATTGGTCAAAAAGGAGAGTATTGATAGAATCCTCGTTTTAGAAAAAGGGTTAGAGGATTTGAGAAATTCTAGAGTCTGTGCCATTGAGGAAAATAATTCAATTAATGATCTTGTGGCACGAGAAAAGGCTCTTAGGGAGAAGTTTGCTCACATTGAGGGGGAGAGATATAACCTTCTAGGGGTAATTGATAATTTAAAGAAGGATTCCCTAATATTTGAGGAGCCTAATCGTTTGCTTGAGTCGAAAGTTTTGAAGTTAAAAAATGAGTTAAATGATTCGAGTAGTGATGATAGCGGCTTATCTTGTTCTACTGGTTCGATTGTAAAAGAAAAAACTATAGTTTGTTTTAGAGCGTTAACCACATCTGAGGGTATTAGAAAAGGTCGACCTAAAGGTCCCGTTCCTCATCGTGTTTTCACATGTTCGCATTGTGGTAGGAAAGGTCACCTTAGGAGTTTTTGTTTTGATCTTTGAAAAGACCCTAGGAAGATTAAATGTAGTGTTCCATTGGTTCCCAAAACCCGTTTTGTTAGGTATACACCTGTTTGGGTTAGGAAATTCGTTTTGGAGATGCTAAATGCTTCGTTGGTTGATTCTCACATGCATGCTCATGATAAATCTCTTGTTATTTCTCATGGATAGTAGATTGCATGTTTTGTCATATACTAGCCCTTGCATCATGTTTATAATTTTCTAGTGTTATGACATGTTTATCTCTTTGTATTATATTTTTCACTTGTTCGAGTCTTATTTGAAAAATACAAAAAAAAATTATTTTTGAGAAAACTTTTGAAAAGCCAAAATGATTTTCGGTTTTTATTTTTTAGTTTACATGTTTGATGTGGCATATTGGTATGCTTGGACCCCCCCCCCCCCCCCATTGTTTTCATTATCCATGTGGCTAGGACATTTGGTCATTATTATCGATGCTTAGAATGATCTTAACCATTGTTTATATGGGGTTGTTTCGAAGTTGATATGCATTTTGATTCGACTTTATATATATGCCAACATTGCACACATGCACGAGTTTATATGGATGTTTGACTTCTCTTGCATATTTGAATTTGGTGAGGCATTCCTGTCTCAATCTTGTCATCTATGCGTAAGTAGACTTAAGGAGAAGTGTGCATGTAAGATCCATTTATCATGAGGATTTAAATTGGTAAAAATAATGAGTGATTCACGGGAAAAGGATACAAGAGTTCAAAATTAACTCCTCATGAAAGCCAGCGTTTAAAAGAGACCAAAAAGAAAATGCAATATGCTAAGAAAAGAGACAAATTAGTTTAGTTCATTCCAAAGAAAATATGATATTATTGAGGGAGTTTGGATGAATTAAAATTTTAAACGGGTTTGCACAACTAATCCTAATGTTGAAACATTACAATTTGACGCTATTGTTTGTAGAATCGTTAAAATTCTGGATTTGTGTGCATGTAGTATGTTTAGTTCATTAAGCTCATATTTAAAATGTCATATGGCTATGATAAAGTTTGACGATTTATCGCTATCAATTAGAGCTTCTTGATCTTTTCGATGTGTTGAAATTGTGACTCATTTGTTGTAATTTCACGCCCATTCATTCCATATCCATATTTGAGCACATCGATACTTTGTTTGAATTTAACTCACATTATTAGTTTTTATGAGTTTTTGTGTTTTGTGTTAAAAGCTTACTGTTTGAACACTGTTTTGCTTCGGTCAGGCCTGTAATACCCCGTACTTTTATTGATATTTATTTACGGGATTGATTAAATTAAATGTGAATTAATTGAGAATTAATCCGGATAAAATAATAACGAGATGTGAGTTGGTATTTGATCATAATGTGCATATATGGTAGTATATGAATATTGAAAATATTAAAATTATCGCGACTCTGAAATACGGCAATTTGGAAAATTTTGTTGGGACGCGCGTGACAGTCGCGTTAGGAATGTAATTATTTAAATTAAAAAGTGAATTTTATTTTTATCAACCGTATGGTCATTTTGAGTGCGCCAACGAGTCCGGAAGGGTCGAAATAGTCAGAAAACACTAGCCGGGGGTTTAGTTTGGGTCCCGAGGCATTTTTGGGCCATACCCACATCTTAAAAGGGTATTTTGGTAATTTTGGAATTTTGGGATTTATAACCAACGAATTTTGGGAATTAAAAATAGGGTGTTTAGTAACCCACTAAGCCATTACCAGCACTTAACTAATTAGAGGGCTACGGGAGTTATAAGAGAAGTTAGAAGAAGTTCCAAAGAGGAAACCCTAGCCATCATCACCATCTTTGGAAGAAATTTGTAGAGAGAGGGAGGAGAATGAACATTCAATTCTTCAACATCAAATCAGAACATCTAAGGCAAGTGGTTTAATTACGTTAATTTCAAGCGAATGTTTCCGCCATGCTTAGAAATTTATATAATCGCATTGTTTTGGGAGATTTATAAAAACCCATGAAATTTTGAGTTAGAAAGTCAGGTTTTGATTTAGGGCTTGCATGTAGAATTGTTATTGGGTGATTATACTAAAAGAAATATGACTTTTATGATGCAAAAACGGATTTATTTATGGGAATTGATGACTTTAAATTTCTAGGGTTCATACTCATATGGTTTTGGGAAAATTGGGGATTGATGATAATTTCATGTTGTTTAGGAAGATTTGACCCCTAAATATGTTGAGATACGACCTAAGTATGTTTAGGAATGATTGGGAACATTAAAACACTGTTGGGATAATTTTTGGATGAGTTTTGAGAAGAGAAAGTTTAAGGAAAAACGATTTAGAAATTATGGGCTCGAAACTGGCATCTCGTTAGAAGACCTGCCCAGGTCGTTCGAACGAGCTCGTTCGAATGAGCTTCTAACGAGGTGACAGTTTGCCTTCTAACGAGTTGGATGTTCGTTAGATACCCCTTTCGTTCGAACGAACTCTCGTTCGAACGAGACTTCTAACGAGTTGACAGAATGGCCTTTTTGGCCTGATTTGATTTCTAGGGTCCCGTAACCTTGTTTAATTGTAGAGATATCTTTCTCGTGTTAAATAATTGATATAGTTGGGAGATTTGGGATATATTGAGGAGTAAAATATAGAAGAATGGTTTGAACCAAATGATATTTGTGGATTAGGACGCGAGCGACTAATCACGATGCGAGGATAATTAATGACTTAAATACATATAAACCGGGGGCATATGATTTGTGTGACATTAACAGTTGGTATGAGAATAAGAAGTATACCACTAATAAAATATGGTAATTACTAAGATGTGTGCATGCTTAGTATGTATGATTTTATGTGTATGACATACCTACCATACTTGCTATCACGGGAGGTTTGCGTTCGTTTAGGACCATCTAATCTTTGTGTGCCTACGGGGGGATATAGATTGGTACCTCGAGGACATAGGTCAGAGAAGGACTTATTGTGAAGTTAATAAGTCTGCTGATCATGGGAGCGTAGGTATGTGCGTGACCCATGTGATGTGACTGTGTTCGCCTCCATTGTTTGTGATTGTTGTTATCTGAGAACGATTCCCGAGAGATTCGAAATGCGTGATCCTTATGTATGTGATGTACCGGGATGGATAGCAGAGTATGTGTGCACCGCAGCTTAGTCTCGGGGTGCTATTATTGTATATTTATGTTGAGAATAATATACGGTTAAATGAAAGAATTGTCGTGTTGGAATTGTGAGAATAATTATAGTAACGCATTGAGAAGATAATAAGGGGGATAACCTCTAGAAAATTGTATTGCTAATAATTGAGAATCCGAGAATTAAAGTAAAAATCTCCATTTGATTGATAACGTTGGAATTTATAATGTGAATCGAGTAGAAAGGTTAGAAGTTATTTTGGTCTAGATAGACAGGAGAATCACTTGAATGGGTACGGTACGTTAGGAGTGCACAATTAGTCGAGAGGTGAGTATTTCATGCGAGAGCACGTCCTAACATGTATTTTGCATTCATTGTTTTAATGTTATTAAAGCACTTGCTGTTTTTAAAACTATTCTCCACATTCGGGCTCTGACCCGTTTGCTTTCAAATCTATCTTTTTGTAAACACCTTTTTAGGTGCCCATCCACAAGGACACCATGCACAGGAATTCTATTCAGGTGACGAGCTGTAGCTGTTGTGGAAGTTATAGGGCCTTGACAGTAGATGCCTCCTTTATAGTCTTGACTCCATATTCAGTTTCTTCATTTATAGGGCATGTTGCCCATTTCCTTTTGAGACATTTTATATTTCAGTTATTCAGACTTTGGTTTGAAATTAATTCAGGATGCAGACTTGTTTTATTTATTTTCATATTGGGATTGTTGTGAGGAGTATTTCCTCGAGACTCATTATTATTTGTTGGTTACTCTATTGAGACTTTATCGTGAATGGTTGTGCTACATTTCTATAATTCATTTATTGCATGTTAATCAGATTTAATTTAAATTTGACAACTCACTTTTTAAATACTAGGTGGTTAGTAATCATTAAAATGTTTTCGACAGTGATGCTATTAACTGAACCAACTTGGCATTTTGTATTAATTTAATAAAGGAGTAGCTAACCGGTATTTAATTAGTCGGGGTGTCACAGGTGGTATCAGAGCATCAGGTTTTAGTGTCCTTTAGGATCTGTACGGCTTATTATGCTTCCAGCGTAATTCTCTTTGATGTAGAGCCCTATGCTTAGTATTGTTGATATCTTTGGTGAGATTTCGTTCTCCTGCTTCGATATATATGATAGTGAATCTTATTTCCAATCAGGTGTGTTCGTGTGCCAAACGATGTAGTACGTCAGGTGAAGACAGTTGGACGAACAGCAGGAGGCAAGGATCAGTTGAGATTAATAAATTAATTAAGGGAAGACTGTAGTCGAGGTCACCCATATCAGGGTACGGAAGTCCTGGACGGTCCAGACGGCCATGGCGCGACTTGTGACTTCCAAGCACAACAATAGTTGAAGGTAGGGTCAATTGAGACTCACCCAACAAGGTTGGATTGAGAGAGAAAGAGTTGGGTGGGACATCGAGAAAACCAGCGGTGGAAATACTTGAAAGGCGGAGATGGCGTGTGCTAGCCAAACAAACATAATACACCCGAATGCTTGGATTTGTGTCGGAGTATGGCCAATCGAGAGTGAAAATTTGAGGAAAATTTTTCTTGTCTCGTGAGAGCGGAGGGAGAAACAATCACCACACTTATAAGTGGAATGTGACGTCGAGAGAAGGCGTACACGAATGGTTTGACCATAAGTTCCTTGATCAGATGTTTAGGATGAAAATCGAATGTTGTTCTGAAATCACACGAGAGGTCCGGACAGAGGTCACTTTGTGAGAAGAAATAAAATTATTTGGTGAACCCTACACCGGGTGAAGTAGGTGAAACGGAGAAGGGGATATTAAAGGGAGAATTTACATAGAAGAATTGCTAGTCCTTCTGGCAGAATTATGCTTGGACGGTTAAAGCAAATGGTATTGTCGCATAGTGTTAATTTGGAGGTAAACATCCCCGAGTGGGGAGATACAAGAATCGAAGGCTTTATATAAAGTAAGACTGGGGAAAATAGTGTTGGTGAAGCACCACAATGGGAAGACCCAACGGAGAACCAGTTAAAATGATTCGGATAGCTGAATTACTACCGGGCAAAGGTGATTTCAGTGAGAGAAGTAGAAATTAGTAGTGTGTTCCTTAGGGCCGTCAAAACTAAGGGAACAACGGAGGTAGTCGTCTGAGTCGAGACTACCAACGTCCGAGAGATGAACCACCTTAACATGATTTGTGAGACAAAAGATAAGTGGAGTATGTGTAGAGGTATTTCTGTGGGGAGTGAAACCCGTGCGTTATAAAAAAATTCCCGATATAAGAGTAGGGATCAAGGTATTATGCCTGGCGAGGGCAACAGTTATTGAAATATCCAGTTTGGGACAGACATGTGTGGTAAGTCCAGGAACCATTTGAGCAGCCGGGACGATTATTAGGATAGAAGTATGAGTTATATCCTCAGATGAGGATGCATGTTATTTGTGGCATGAATGAGTTACTACATTTGTTACAATTGTATTTTCACTTGAGAGTCAAGTTTAGTGAGTATATCAGTAAGTTTATTATATATAAGAACATTTTCCCTGATAGTGTGGGGGTTACTTTTATTGTCATCCGCGGAGGATGAATGGGTATATTAATAGCGGTTTATGCTTTATCGAAATTACTCGTTTTAGTGCTGTGTTATACGAGTATGATATGATCTTAATTATTGTTTTATATATATGATTATACCGATAGTGTGCTGGTATTGCAAGTTTATTGGGATTACTACATCGGGGTAGCATGTTTTGTTCTGGCGAGGCCCCATCTGTTAGAGGGTCGGGCTCGCAATTGTACTTTCGTGCATATATATATATATATATATATATATATATATATGTTGTGATTTCAAAGTATAATGGTCTCGGATATTTAATCCCAGTATGCGTAGGGATTTCATTATTATGAGTCGTATGTAATTGATTTACTAGTCAACAAAGAGTTAGTTGGTTTTTATAATTAACGATAGAGAGGTCGTAACAAAAAGAGTGCATTTTTTTATCACCCGTTAGAGATTTGGAAGTTTATACTCATAGTTGTGTGTCTGTGGACGGGAATTTGAGGGTCTCAAATATCTCGCATGTTGTATATGAAATGTGATTTCCATCACTGTAAAGAGAAAAGTGTCTTTCAGAAAGAGTTCTTTGTTTACGTAAAATTGCGATTTGAGATGAAACTTTGTTGTTAAAAGACGAGAGTGTAGGGGTACATATTATGGACAGGGCTTAACGGATTCCGATGACCAACAATGTTAGGTAGTAATGTATCGGGGGGGTTCCTTGTTTGGATTTCGCTTTGCGAGACACCCCACGCATGAAACTTAGCGTAAGGTTGGTAGTAAGGAAATGTGTGGCCCTTCGTTCATGATTTGGATACCTCTATCGTTATGGGAGTACGTAGTTATAACGGGAAGTTACAAGGAGTAAATTATGATGTACGGCCATTAGAGCCAGTTGTTAGTAAATTATGATATAAGTACTAATAATGTTGGTTTTGTCACGGCGTGTTGAAGGACGCGTTGAGGATAAGGAGGATTTAGGAATTCTAATTCAGAAGCGATTGAGAACGCCCAAGTGGTATAGCACCGTTGTATTTACAGTGATAATAAAGAGTTTGGGATTTGTATGAAGCGTATATAATGTTTAAAAACCGTATGGTTGGGTTATAAGGGGCGTAGACATCTTGATTTGCTAAAGTGTAAATCAAAGGAAGAGGGAACATAGACGGGTGAGATTATTACTTATGAGATTAAACGTCATAAGAAAAGGTGTAAGTGAATATCATGTGTAGTAAGTGTAGCACGTTCAAACTTGGAAAAAAAGGCAGTAGAAAGCCATTTAATAAAGGGATATCTCTTGAGAAGGCGAATAAATTATTATGAGAAATTTGGAGTAGAGTTCCGATCAATCGAATGTTGAGGGTGACTCAAGAGTAAATAGAATGAGGATGTCAATCAGGTATAAAGTCCAGATATGCACAAAGTGGTGAAAAGTGTAAAGGTCCAAACTTTTGGTATTCGTCGGGAGAATAAGATCATTAAGTATCATTTAACGGGGAAAATTTTATGTGAATATCGACATTGAAAGAGGTATAGTAAGTAGTAGAACGGTTGGGGTTAGATGATCAACCAAATAATTTTGTATCAAGACGACGATTCCAATAATGGGAGGGTCAAGTTGGAGAATTTTCTTGAGAGGTAGCCAACTTATTGATAAGTAATGAGTTCCTTCGATTATGTGGGACATGTTGTCCAGAAGGAGAGAAATTGTTATATACTTGGGGTGATTTACACTATTAGATAGTGAACACGCCGGTACATGGTTCATTACAGTACTATTCAGAACTAAGAGGAGATTCCCGAAATCCACCTTTAACGTGGGGTAACAAAAAGTAGTGGAAATACGTTTCACTTGGACTAGGCTGTATCACCTATGGCCCGAGGTGTAGGCGCAAGGTGATTGACGACTGGTGGGCTGTATAAAAAAATGTTGAATTCATTTCGATATTTTTATTTCCAAATCGAGAAACTAGTAAGCAAGGTACATTGTGGTAATGGGAAGAAAATATTATCTAATAGTAGAGCTGGGTGAAACCACCCGTATCTATTTTATTGTGGACAAGGTGCCGAAAATTGTTTTGTGAAACACCACCCGAATGTATTTTTACCTTGTGTAATTCACAATGCAGGGAACAGAGATTCAAGGAATGGACAAGAAGTAGTCAGCTGTGTTATAAATTTCTTCCAGGTGGGAGTTTGGTGTGTTGCTAAACGCGGAAAGTAATGCGTAGAGAAGCACGGGCTAACAATAATATTGAAATGATGCGGCTAACGATGTATAGGCCATTTTCCTTCGATTGTTGTTTAATAAGAGCGCAACGAGAGGTACATTTATTGAAGTGTATTCTGATAAGGTATTAAGTCTGTTAAACAAGCTTGTTGTGAACAAGGGCTTTAGTGATTGGGATTTTCTTTATATTTTGTTTGGAACACTGGAGGGTACCGAATTTTTCCAGGTATGCCTTATTTTTCCTAATTTTGGGACGAAATTCTGTTATTAGGGTGGAAGTATGTAATACCCCGTACTTTTATTTATATTTATTTACGGGATTGAGTAAATTAAATGTGAATTAATTGAGAATTAATCCGGATAAAATACTAACGAGATGTGAGTTGGTATTTGATCATAATGTGCATATATGGTAGTATATGAATATTGAAAATATTAAAATTGTCGCGAGACTGAAATACGGCAATTTGGAAAATTTTGTTGGGACGCGCGTGATAGTCGCGTCAGGAATGTAATTATTTAAATTAAAAAGTGAATTTTATTTTTATCAATCGTATGGTCATTTTGAGTGCGCCAACGAGTCCGGAAGGGTCGAAATAGTCAGAAAACACTAGCCGGGGGTTTAGTTTGGGTCCCGAGGCATTTTGGGGCCATACCGGCAACTTAAAAGGGTATTTTGGTAATTTTGGAATTTTGGGATGTATAACCAACGAATTTTGGGAATTAAAAATAGGGTGTTTAGTAACGCACTAAGCTATTACCAGCACTTAACTAATTAGAGGGCTACAGGAGTTATAGGAGAAGTTAGAAGAAGTTCCAAAGAGGAAACCCTAGCCATCATCACCATCTTTGGAAGAAATTTGTAGAGAGAGGGAGGAGAATGAACATTCAATTCTTCAACATCAAATCAGAACATCTAAGGCAAGTGGTTTAATTACGTTAATTTCAAGCGAATGTTTCCTCCATGCTTAGAAATTTATATAATCTCATTGTTTTGGGAGATTTATAAAAACCCATGAAATTTTGAGTTAGAAAGTCAGGTTTTGATATAGGGCTTGCATGTAGAATTGTTATTGGGTGATTATACTAAAAGAAATATGACTTTTATGATGCAAAAACGGATTTATTTACGGGAATTGATGACTTTAAATTTCTAGGGTTCATACTCATATGGTTTTGGGAAAATTGGGGATTGATGATAATTTCATGTTGTTTAGGAAGATTTGACCCCTAAATATGTTGAGATACGACCTAAGTATGTTTAGGAATGATTAGGAACATTAAAACACTGTTGGGATAATTTTTGGATGAGTTTTGATAAGAGAAAGTTTGAGGAAAAACGATTTAGAAATTCTGGGCTCGAAACTGACATCTTGTTAGAAGACCTGCCCAGGTCGTTCGAACGAGCTCGTTCGAACGAGCTTCTAACGAGGTGACAGTTTGACTTCTAACGAGTTGGATGTTCGTTAGATACCCCTTTCGTTCGAACGAAATCTCAATCGAACGACCTCGTTCGAACGAACTCTCGTTCGAACGACCTAGTTCGAACGAGCTCTCGTTCGAACGACCTCGTTCGAACGAGACTTCTAACGAGTTGACAGAATGGCCTTTTTGGCCTGATTTGATTTCTAGGGTCCCGTAGCCTTGTTTAATTGTAGAGATATCTTTCCCGTGTTAAATAATTGATATAGTTGGGAGATTTGGGATATATTGAGGAGTAAAATATAGAAGAATGGTTTGAACCAAATGATATTTGTGGATTAGGACGCGAGCGACTAATCACAATGCGAGGATAATTAATGACTTAAATACATATAAACCGGGGGCATATGATTTGTGTGACATTAACAGTTGGTATGAGAATAAGAAGTATACCACTAATAAAATATGGTAATTACTAAGATGTGTGCATGCTTAGTATGTATGATTTTATGTGTATGACATACCTACCATACTTGCTATCACGGGAGGTTTGCGTTCGTTTAGGACCATCTAAGCTTTGTGTGCCTACGGGGGGATATAGATTGGTACCTCGAGGACATAGGTCAGAGAAGGACTTATTGTGAAGCTAATAAGTCTGCTGATCATGGGAGCGTAGATATGTGCGTGACCCATGTGATGTGACTGTGTTCGCCTCCATTGTTTGTGATTGTTGTTATCTGAGAACGATTCCCGAGAGATTCGGAATGCGTGATCCTTATGTACGTGATGTACCGGGATGGATAGCAGAGTATGTGTGCACCGCAACTTAGTCTCGGGGTGCTATTATTGTATATTTATGTTGAGAATAATATACGGTTAAATGAAAGAATTGTCGTGTTGGAATTGTGAGAATAATTATAGTAACGCATTGAGAAGATAATAAGGGGGATAACCTCTAGAAAATTGTATTGCTAATAATTGAGAATCCGAGAATTAAAGTAAAACTCTCCATTTGATTGAGAAACGTTGGAATTTATAATGTGAATCGAGTAGAAAGGTTAGAAGTTATTTTGGTCTAGATAGACAGGAGAATCACTTGAATGGGTACGGTACGTTAGGAGTGCACAATTAGTCGAGAGGTGAGTATTTCATGCGAGAGCACGTCCTAACATGTATTTTGCATTCATTGTTTTAATGTTATTAAAACACTTGCTATTTTTAAAACTATTCTCCACATTCGGGCTCTGACCCGTTTGCTTTCAAATCTATCTTTTTGTAAAAACCTTTTTAGGTGCCCATCCACAAGGACACCATGCATAGGAATTCTATTCAGGTGACGAGCTGTAGCTGTTGTGGAAGTTATAGGGCCTTGACAGTAAACGCCTCCTTTCTAGTCTTGACTCCATATTCAGTTTCATCATTTATAGGGCATGTTGCCCATTTCCTTTTGAGACATTTTATATTTCAGTTATTCAGACTTTGGTTTGTAATTAATTCAGGATGCAGACTTGTTTTATTTATTTTCATATTGGGATTGTTGTGAGGAGTATTTCCTCCAGACTCATTATTATTTGTTGGTTACTCTATTGAGACTTTATCGTGAATGGCTGTGCTACATTTCTATAATTCATTTATTGCATGTTAATCAGATTTAATTTAAATTTGACAACTCACTTTTTAAATACTAGGTGGTTAGTAATCATTAAAATGTTTTCGACAGTGATGCTATTAACTGAACCAACTTGGCATTTTGTATTAATTTAATAAAGGAGTAGCTACCCGGTATTTAATTAGTCGGGGTGTCACAAGGCCCTTCGTGGAATTTTTTTTTGGAAATTTTTTCACTGGGCAATATTATATAATATTTCTGGGAATCTGGGAAATTTTGGCAGGTCGCGAGAAGTCGTTTAAACGACATATCCATGTCGCGAGAACGACCTTTGTACTTCGTTTGAGCGACGTCCTCATTTCGTTTTAGCAACGTCCCTAACTCGTTTGAACGACAGGTTGATTTCTTGCTTCTGATTGCTTTGCAGTTCTCTGGTTAAAATTAGTATATTTTTTTGTACTGCTGGAAGTGTTTCTGGACTGACTGGTTTATATGCATGTTTTATTGGTTCTAAATTGGATTTTTTCATATAGTCGATTTATCACACCTGATTAGTTTGATATATTCTTTGTGTGATTCCTTGGTTTACTAGCTACTGATTTGTCATTACTTGATCATATTTAGCTGGTTGTTTCATAATTATCTTGCCATTTCAAATTGATATATTCTCATGCTAGATACTTGTTTATTAGTTTATCTTTTCACCGAATTGTCCATTCGAGACAAAAAGGGGGAGAGATGTATGTGATGTAGGGGGAGATTTGAGCATGTTTTGGTTTACATATTTTACAAATTGGTATTACAAATTGGTTGTTTAAATTTGGTATCATTTTGTTGCTCAATTGTTTAACAAATGACTTTTTCAGAGTTTATTCATATTGATATCTATTATCGTTTGGTATCATTTGGATATATTGGTTTCATTTGTTCCTCCATACTTCACTTGGTATTTGTTTGTCTGTTTCATGTGTATAGGTATGCTTTAGAGATTCGAGATTTCAAGTCTACATCACATTCAGACATTTCATGCTTGCCGGGGCTACATATTCTAGTCCGTGTCCTGTATTTTTTATTTTGGGTTTATGGGATGGGATTTAGGCGTCATACGATTTGACGGGCTGGCTTAGACATTTAACTGGTTTAGTTTTGTCCAGGAATAGTCAAAGCGGGAGATTTGTTAGGACATAAATTTTCAATTGAGAACCTGTATTATTTTGACTTAATTCCGTGAACAAAATTGTGTTTGTAATATGTCATAGGGAGATTTTATTTTGTCACGATCCCACTTGGTCTATGACGTATTGAAGAAAATTGAAGACGTTGCGACAAAGTTTCAAAGAATTAATCATGCCGAAGTTTAATTGGTGCAAGTTTACTCGTCTTCAAAGTTAATTACATTTCGAGATCACTCAGGTATGAATATGTATATTTAATAGTGCTCGGAATTGTTTTTATAAAAGATAAGGATGTATTTTTATAAAGAAAAATATTTTAAAATGTTTTTAAAAGTGTTTTAAAGGTTTACACTACGTTTTATTCTGATAAGCTCAAAATAGAGTTTGACTAATTTGGATCTCTTTTAAAAGAGACGTTTTGAACTAAAATTCAAAAAGTCAAACTAACACGCCAGCTCGTTAAACGACAACCGTCTCGTTCAAACGAGATAGGTATGTCGCGCGAACGATGTGGCATTTTTATTCGAGCGACATGTTTTTCGAGGCGGCATTTAATTGTTATTTAAAGCGTGGTTTAGTAAGAGTTTCGTAAGTATGCATTCTCGAAAAACAGAATACGATCCAGTACGTTGTTTACACATGTTTTCTAAGGTTTAAAAAGTTTAAACACATCCTTAGAGTTTGCAAAGATTCGAATTATCATTCTTATATGCTTAAGTGATCTTATTGCACCAAGTTTGTCGTTTCTACCATTAAACATCGGGGTTTTGCGGTGAAGAAAAGATATGGACTTCTTGTTCGACAGCGTAGACGAATCAAAGTCAATCGGTGGACACCGAGACATTCGTGGAGTCAAGTGTTGTGGACAGGTATCGTGGAAGACGGAATTTCTGCATGGGCATTATTGAAGAGCAGTAGAAGATCAGAAGGAGCGTCAAGACCCATGGGGATCGAGTCAATGAGTAAGGCTAATCTGTCTTTGTAAAACCATTGTTCATAGTGATTGTCTGGCTTGGACCGTCCGAGGTTGTTTTCCAGTTTTGGGGTTTTTTCTCGTACATTCGGCGTTGTGAGTATTCTTTACTTTATTTTACTTGCTTTAATCACTAGATGCATGTTTAGTATTAATCAAGATAAAATTGGTTTAAAGTAAGAATTGGGTTTTCACAACTTGGTTTGGTGCAAATTAAAAGTTGGATAATTTTTTGGTGAAAAATTGGTTTGATTTGAAACACACGCATTTAAGGACCACCCGTTTCTCTGGTGTGACTTTTACAAAAGGAAAAATCCACTTAAGACGGTTGGTGGTTATCCCATTATATTCATCGGACTCTAACTTCTGGCTGATCCAAAACTCTGATAATCCTCTCACCTCTAAACATCCAGAGGAAGTATAGTAAGGTTTATCCACATAAAACCTCTGTAAGCACCTTGTTCACTAAAAATAGATGCGGGTGCTTTCTCACACCTCTACCATTAGGTTATATCCTCTCCCCATTACCATATTTTACTTCACTTATTAGCAATACCCGTTGTGGAAAATGAAATGATCGCAATGAGTATAAAATTACTTTCATACAGCTCCACCAGTCGTCAATCACCTTGCACCTAATCCTCGGGCTATAGGTGATACAACCTTCTCAAAATGAAACATTATCCCCACTACTTCCTGATACCCCATATTGAAGGTGGGTTTCAAGGATCTCATCCTAGTTAGAATAATACTGGGCAGGACCACGTACCGGCGCGTTCACTAACTAATAGTGTAAATCACTCAGGGATATAACAATTACTTTCCCTCCAGACAACCTGTTCCACACATTCGAAGGAACTCGTTACTTATCTTGGGTTGGCAGCCCATAAAAGAAGTTTACCATCTTGACTCTTCCACTATTTGAATAGTCTTTTTGATACGAAATATTATGGTTGATAATCTTACCCTAGCCCATTTCTATCTATGAGTGATATACGTGGAGACTAGTTGCTATGTCTCGCTCAACACCAACTTTCACTTATAATTCCTCCCATTTTGTGATACTTGATAATACTCTTCTTCCCCGACATATGCAGAAATTTTTTACCCGTGCACTTTTTGCCACTCTGTGCACTTCTGGACTCTTTATACCTTATTGATATCATCATTCTATTTACGCGCAAGTCAAGCTTCACATTCGACCGAGTAGGACTCTGCTCGAGATTGTCCATAATAGTTAAATATTTATCTCTCAAGGGATGCCCCCCCTTTTTAAATGGCTTCCCACTGCCTTTGTTCAAGTTCGGACGTGCTACTCTGGTTGCACATGAATATATAGATTGTTGTCCTCCTCTCACGACGCTTCATTAACTCTACCACTACCATTTTGTAATATTGGTCTCACTAGCATAAATTTCACCCATTTCTATGTCACTTCTTCCGGCGATTCTAACACTAGCAAACCAAGGTGTCCATACACCCTATAAGCCGTACAAACGGGTTTAAACATCATATGTGCTTCATACATATGCCTAATTCTTTATTGACCCTATATTCGCAACGTGGCTATACCATCTATGCATCCTAAATCACCCCATAATTTGAAATTATAAACCCTCCTTAACATCATTCCATCCTTCAACCCGCCGGAATAAAACAAAATTTCCAGCACTTCCTCACCACACAACTGGCTCTACTGGCCTTATATCGTAGTTTACCTTTTAATTTACAGTTATAACTACATACCTTCCATAACGACCGAGGTACCGGACTCATGGACAAATGGCCAACATCTCCCTACTACCAACCTTACGCTAAGTTTCATGCGTGGGATGTCTCACAAAGCAAAATCCAAATAAGGAACCCCCCTGATACACTACTACCTAGCATTGCCAGTCATTGAAATTCGTTGGGCCCTCAGTCCATAACGTGTACCCCTATATTCCTATCTCTTGACAACAAAGTTACATCTCCTTCCGCACTTTCACTTAAACAAGGAACTTCTTCCGAAAGACACTGTCACTTCACATTGGTGGTAATCACATTCCATAACATCAGGCGTATATAATCGAGGCTCTCGAAATCTTGTCCCCAGACATACAATTACGAGTATTAACATCCATGTCTTTAAAGTGTGATATAATAAGGCGCTCTTCTTATTACCAAGTCCTGAACGTTAAACATAATAACATGCTAAATCGTTCCACTGAATAGTAAACCCAACACACTCCGAATCACAATAATAAAGTCCCTACACATACCGGGATCGAATATCTTGAAACTATTATACCTTTTGAAGTCTCTAATACATACACGTATATATAAATGTATAAACGGGAGCCCTACCCTCTCGCAGATGGGGTCTCGCCAGAATAAAATATTCTATACTAAGGTAGTCACCCCGATAGACTTGCAATATCCGCACACTATCGGTTTAATCATTATTATCATAATCAGGATAACATTATACTCGTATAACACAGCATTAAAATGAGTAATTTCAATCAAGTATATACCATCACCGATACACCCATTCATCTTCCACGGATAACACTAAAGGTAACCCCACCATACCAGGGAAAAATATTCAGGTAAATAATAACGTTGCCGATATACGCACTAATCTCATCTCTCGTGCGAATATAGTAATAAAAAATGTAGTAACTCGTCGTGCCACATAAAATACGCCTCATCCTCTAAGTATTTATGCTTCTACCTTGCCAATCGCACTAGTTGCTTAAGTGGTTCTTGGATATAATACACCTGTCCGAACCAAATCGAAAATTACAATAACTATTGCCTTTTCTAGGCATCATACCCTTGTCCCTTTACTCACTTAGAGAAAATTTAACGCATGGGTTTTCACTCCCACAAAATACCTCTACCCATACTCCACTTATCTCCGGTCATACTGACCATGTTAGGGTTGTCCTTTAGTGGACTTTAGCAGTCTCGACTCTGATGGCTACCTCCATTGTTCCCTTAGCTTTGATGGCCCTAAGGAACATGTTAGTGGCTTCAATAGCCCTTACTGAATTCACCATCGCTTGGTAAAAATTTAGCTATCCAAATCGTTTAAATGGGTCCCTTAATGGGTCTCCCCCTTGTTGTTCTTCACTAACACCGTTTCCCCAGTCTTACTCTCTCACTAAATTCTCTGATTCTTGAAGCTTCCCGCACAATTAAGTGTTAACATCCATGTTGACAAAATGCGACATTAATACCATTTGCATTTCCCGTCCAAGCAAAATTCCCTATAAGCTAGCAACTCTTTTTGTGAGTTAATTTCCCACTCTAAAATCCTCTTCTCGATTGTACCTACTTCATTCGGTGCAAGATTCGCTAAATAATTAAATTCCCTTTCACAAAGGGACCTCTGTCTGGCCCTCTGGTATGAGTTCAAAACAACGTTCGCACCTTATCCTCAACATCTAATGAAGGAACTTGCGATTAGACTATACCTAAGATCCTTCTAGTGACACAACATTCCACTTATAAATGTGATGGTTCACTCCTACCTTTAATACTTCGCTCCGATGAGCCAAGAAAAATTCTTACCCTAGATTTCACTTTCGGTTAGCCACACTCCGACACATGCCTAAGCCTTTGGATATTTTACCTTCGTTGGCAGACACACATCGTCTCCGCATTTCTAGAATTTCCATTATTGGTCCTCTTCAATGTTTCGTCTAACTCTCTCACAATCCAATCTTGCTAGGTGAGTCTAATTTAACCCCTTTTTCTACTACAGTGGTACCTGGAAGTCATATGTTGTGCCTTAGTCGTCTTTACCGTCTTGGCCTTCCGTGCTATAATAGGGGTGACCTCAACTACGGTCATCATTCTTGAATATACCCAATAACCTCAACTGAGCTCTGCCTCCTGCTGTTCACCCAGCTGTCCTCGCCAGACATATTGCATTGTTCGGCACACGAACGCACCCGAATGCAAATAAGGTTCACTATTATATACATTATAGCATGAGAACGAAATCTCATCAAAGAAATCAACAATCCTAAACATAGGTCTCTATATCAAAGAAAGCTACACTGGAAGCATAATAAGCCGCACAGATCCTAAAGGACACTAGAACCTGATGCTCTAATACCACCTGTCACACCCCAACTAATTAAATACCGGGTAGCTACTCCTTTATGCAATTAATACAGAGTATCAAGTTGGTTTGGTCTTATCATCACTATCAAAAACATTTAATTGATTACTAGCCACCTAATATTTAAAAGAGAGATGCCAAAATTTTATTAATTAAGTTAACAAGTAATTAAATCATCATCCAACAATCGCATAAACAATCTCATATGAATAACCAATGAAATGAAATAAACTGAGTCTCGAGAAAACACTCCAATAATAACACCTGAGTAAAATAAATTCTAATATAAAAGTCTGAATAAATAAACCAAAATCTGAAATAAAACTGAAAGTCTGAGAATGCTATCTCTAAATGGAAATGGGCGACATGCCCTAACAGATGAGTAACCCTAAATAGAATCAAGTGCAGAATATGAAGGCGTCTAATACCGATATCATGTAACTTCCACAGTAGCTATAGCACGTCAATGTAATGGAACTCCTATGCTTGGCGTCCCTGTGGCTGATCACCTAAAAGGTTTTTACAAAAATCGATTTGGAAGCAAATGGGTCAAAGCTTGAGGTGAAAACAGTTTAAAAATATAGCAAGTGTTTAATTGCATTAAACAGTAAATATTATATACATGTTAGTTGCGTACTCTCACATGAGTTTCTCATCTCTCAACTAACGTGCACGCTTAACGTATACCTTTAACCCATACTAGTTATACCACTATCTAACTAGTCTGTACTAAGCCCTTATTTCACATCCTAATATAAGGTGTCTACTCATATTACACAAACAAGTTATATTTATATCTCACATTCACATTCGTTAAATTTCTCATCACAAGTGTTATTTAAATTCTCATTTTCGTACACCATTCAAATATCTTAGTTATTCACATCTACTAAGCAATAGTAAACCAGTCACAAGTATATATATATATATAAATCACTCTCAATACATATATACATATATGTAACCCATAGGATACTCTGTTATTGAATCCCAGTACATCACCTACATAAGGACTACGCATTCTGAATCACTCAGGAACCATTTCAAATAACAGCATCACACATATTGGAGGCTAACATAGTTCACATACCCATGGGTCACGTACATACCTACGCTCCCGTGGTCAGCTGACTTATTAACTCACAAACAAGTTATTCACAATCCTATGTCCTTAAGGTACCACTCTAAATCCCCCCGTAGGCACACAAAGATCATATTGTCCTTTTCTGAAAGTCAACCTCCTGTGATAGCAAGTATGGTACGTATGTCATACACATAATAAATCCATACACTAGGCATTCTCACAACCTAAGTAATCATATATAAATATAGGTATTCACACATTCCATCGTATAAATCTCATACGTAGTAAGTTTATCCCGAACATTCTACGTAATATATATATTTAGTTCGATAAGCCTCTCGTCGTATCAATTTGAGTACCCAGACCTATCCTAAAAGGTTACTAGGTCTCCTATTAGTTTCTAATGTAATCTCAGTAACTTAAAGTCCCTTCGTTATTATTCCTACCCTTTCCACATCATTCATTCCCACTATAGTCTCAATTCGAATGAGTTCTAACCGTACCTCACTCGGTCGACCCTCATCAGAGATAATATTCAATTCCATAAGGTAAACCCTTTTTCTCGAGCATCAACTAAAACCCTACTGACCTTAACTAAGTCCCACAATGCTATAATAATCACCCTAAGAATCATTATTGGTTCGGGGTTTATTTTAAACTTCAAAAGGGGAAACTTTCAAAAATCGGGAGGGGTCGATCAATCGAATGCAAAGGATCGATCGATCGACATTCTTGAGTCGATCGATTGATCAAGCAGGTATTTGCCCATAAATTCTTTTTGGAGTTACGGGTTCTCCAAATTTACACCCCAAATCTTCCATTACAACGTCCCAAACTCCCAACCAAGTATACTACTCATTACACCAACATGTTTCCACAATCTCTAACGTTTTAGAATCATTAAACCATCATGAATTAATAGTTTCTTGGATCAAAAATCATAAGTATTCCTCTAACCCTAGTTCTTCAAAATTTCTTCAAGAACATCAAATTTCTCAACATTAATTCGCGAATTTGTACACATGGATTATGATTTCTTTGTCTCTACATACCAGAAGTTCATCTATATACAAAACCTACCCATATTCAATGTTGGAATCTCTCAATTTATAAAATCCTCAATTTTCCAAGTCTAGTCTCCAATTCTAAACTACATGGATAATATATATTTGCTGAATCATAACAAGTTAAATAAATTGCCTGGGAATGAAGATTGTGATCCTCTGAAGACGATAAACGTTGGTTCTCTTTCTCTTTCTGGTCACAAACCCGGCGATAGTGGTGGTGTGTGGTGGTTATGGCCATGAAAACTCTTGGAACTTCTCCTCTCTATTCACGTTGCCCACTATTTGGTTTTGACAGATAATTGACCTAGTGGCCCTAAGGTTGGCTAATAAATAACACCTAATTTGTGTAGGACATTATTCATTGAAAAATTAAAATGACTAAAATACCTTCTCGGGTTGCCAGTTGGGCCTAAAAATATTTTGGGACCCAAACTAAACCCCTGACTAGTGTTTTCTGACTTTCTCGATCCTTCCAAACACGTTGGCACACTCAAATTGATCATATGGATGACATAAAAATAATTTACTTTTAAATCCATTAAATTGATTCCTGATGCGACTGACACGTCTGTGCCAACTAAATTTTCGAATTGTCGTATTTATAAATCACGATAATATAAATAAATTCAATAATCACATATTACCATAATCACTTAGTAATATTCAACATTATCATTACTAACTCTCGTCTCGCTAGATATTTTAAATCGAAATTAATTTTCAATTAATTATCCCAAATTAGTTTAATTAATCCCATAATTAAAAGCAATTTTATTCAATTAATCTCATAATTAAAAGCCATAAAAATACGGGGTATTACAATTACGGTATGGAAATCATTATTCCATGTAGTGTTTGGATCTTAAAACAAACATATTAAAAGCTTCCCTCTTGATCCATGAGAACCAGGTGATAAGGTACCTCATGTTTTTTGTCAAATCCAACCCCACTCACCATTTAGTTTATGTAAAACTGACAAAAAACCTGAACATCCACCTATAAAAAATTACAAATTCATCATCCCACAAACCTTACCTTGTATATTCTTTCCACATCATCCCAACTGTCACCCTATGTACCACACACCACAATCAGCGCTCTTTTATAATATCCATTAAATCTGCTCTAACACAACTAACTCCCTCGCCCTCTCTACTAATGGATCCTATTTGTAAAAAAAATTTAAAATCTTAAAAACTTAACTTTAAACGTTTGCACAAAAAAATAAATATAAATAAATGCAAATTAGCACACATTGCTCAAGCATACACTTACACACACTATCTGAAAATCCTATGGCAGCTATACAAACTATGAAATCCTCATGTAAGGTATACAAACTATGAAAGACAAAAGGGTCATGAATTATCTGAAAATCCCCAAGCTTCGCTTCTGTTCTACTGGGATAGTTTAAATCGCAAGGTAAACCCCAAATTTTGATGAACGGGCGCCGATAACAGCTGTCACTTTATTGGGGCAGTGGAAATTGAACATACTTTTTTTGGGGGGGGGGGGGAATGAAAGGTTTTAATGAATGTAGGAATGGAAAAATGAGAAGGACAAAATGATTCTTGGGGTGATTCAATATATGTGTATTTAGGAAGTTTTATTTATGATAGTCACGTGTCATCCTCTCATGATTTGGGTCTATAGTTTTTATATAGTTATATAAATTTGTTTAGTCACATGATACACCAAGCTTTTTAATTTTACTTTTCATCTTCTGACCTTTCCATTTCCCCATAAGAGAAGCAAACTGATACGACGCAAATATTGAGTATTTCATCCTCCGAACCTACGCATTTTAGCCCTCTAGGGTATCTTATTTCCTATATTTATGCTCGTTAAGCACACAACCTCGAATTTCTACGTTAACATGTTTTGTAGGGGTTAATTGAGCTTTTATAGGTATTTGGATGCTAAGTGTGAAGTTTGGACGCATTCCCCTTGATTTTCATACGCGATCTCACGTTAAGGGCATTTTAGTCTTTTCACAGCTTGGGCACCTGGCCCAACATCTACATGAAAGTTGTAGCCCTCCTCGCAAGCCTCACGTGGCCATGAACGGTGCACGATTCCGAGTCCGTATGAAGAAGTTACGAGAATTTTAGCGGAAGGAAAAATAATGAAACCAAAAGAGGAGGAGGAGAAGAAGAGGAAAAGGAATGCAGTGGCTGCCTTGGCTGAGACGTGCTTGATCGATTGATCAATCTTTCAAATTTTTGCCACGATTTCAACCATCGATCGATCGACCAAAGGGGTCGATCGATCGATCCCCTAGTTTCTGCATATATTTTACCTTTCTTTTCTTTCTTCTTTTCTTTTATTCCAACTTACTATAAATACAAATTTTGTTGTAAATATTAGATATTAAGGTTTTAGATAGATTTTAGCTTAGAATAGCTTAGGGTTTGAGGGTTTTGGAGAGTTCTTCTTCAATTGTTCTTGGTTTGACACCCCATTTGGGTTGAATGTTGCACTATTCATCATCCTCTCCATTAATATAGTTGTTTTCCATTAATTCTTGCTTTGATTAATTAGATTTACATGCTTTGTTAATTAGATTCATATGCTTTCTTTACTTGCTTTATAGTATAACTTTACCGTGTGTTTTTTTCGCTTTCTTTATCGCATTTTTAAGATGCTTTCTAGGTAATTTAAATTAGGTTGTGTTTGAATGAAACTCACTCAGGTTAACGCATTGCTTTTCTTTGGTGATAGTGTTTACGGGTCTATTTTGGGTGCGTTGTCCTAGTTATTACGACTAGGAGATTTGACGATGCATATCATGCATGTCCCGTGCTTACGACCTTGCGTGCGCAATTTTCGAGATATTTGTTGACGCCAAAATCTTATTAGGCTTTTATGCGGATTTAGGGGCGTGACAACCCTTGATTTAATTAATTGTTTAAAGGAGATGCATTTGTAATAACTCGTCGACCCATGTAACCATTTTATACAAATTAACTCGGGTGAGGGATATTCGATGCAACCTATAGTTTTTACTCGCTTTGTTAGTCTAGTTTCAATACACTTGCCTAGATAATCATTTCCCTTTTTCGCATCTTTTCCTTTTAGTTGTAATTTATCTTTTACACTTTTATTTTGGAGTATTAAATCATATAAATTCTAGCATCTTGTCCCTGTGGATTTTTTATACCCGACTTACCGTTGTGCTTGCCTCGCAAGTGTAATCTTAATTTAGGTTTGTTTGTATTATCGCGGTGAAATGAAAACAACGACTGTGCACTTACACGGGCACACCTTTCACGCGCTGATCAAAATGGCACCGTTGCCGGGGATGAGTTTGTTTTAGACTTTATTTGATTTAGTATTTCGTAGTATTTTCTTTCTATTTGTATTATTTGCTAACCTTTTTTGCAGGACTTCCACATTTGAGCACTTAGAAATGCTTGAATTTTTCTCGCGCGCACTTACTTTGAGGAATTCACCATTTCGAGCCATTTTTGGGGTAATCATGTCTTATTCCAATTCTTTCGGTAATCATTGTTATAATTCTCAAAATGCCCACAATCCTATGACTTTCGGTGAATACTTAGAATCCCAAAGTATTGCAAATTCAAATATGACTTTGGGCGAGTATAACGAAAGTCAAAACTTGGGTTATTGGAATTTTGATGATGATGACAATGATTTTGGGCCTTTACCTCCTTATAATAGGAATTTTGAAACAAATTGCAATAGTTTTCAAAATTCCTATAATAATGAGGATTCGTTTAAGTCCGATGGTAATTTTCAAAGTTCCCATTCTCATGTATCCGCACCTCGACCTATGACATTTGGTGAGGGCTTGCATATGTATGAGAATAAGAAAATTGAAAATCATTATCGGGAAGAAAATTATTTGTGGGAACATGAGTTGGATTTATTATTTGAGTCCGACGACGATTTTGCTTCCGAGACTTTCGAAGTCGAGGAATGTTTTGAACCAAATGAGGACTTTGTGCCTACTTTGGAACAAACCATTCTAGACTTTGCCCATTGCATAATAGATATTGAAAGTGAGGATGAAAATGACGTAATATCTATTTGCAATGAAATGACTTCTTCTTTGGCCCCCAAAGAAAAACATTTCATTAAAAATGATATTATTTCATTCGAAACTCAATCTTCATGCAAATAGACTCTCATGAGATTGAATTTCTTTATCCCTATTTTCATTCTCTATTATCACACCGTCTCAAGTACCCGATGATTCGATTTCAAACTTTAATGTTTTAAACCTTTTCACCGATGAGGAGTACTTGATTGAGTCGCCTTCCAGGATCGCATCTTTGCCTTTGTGTGCGTCGCCCCCCATTCCAATTTCAAAATCCTTGGGAGGATATTCGGCTTTTCTCGATCTCCACATGTTTTTGTCACCCATTCAATCCAAACCCCCCATCGTCCCTCCAAAAATTTTAATTGGTGACGGTTCCTTTCTTATGCCTTACACAAGCCTTCCGTTTTTCAAACGGAATTCATATTTTTCGGAGGGCATGCTTGTAGGTGAGGGTACACCGCTTATCCTCCAAAGTCAAATCATTTTTTCGGTGGACCCTCATCTATTTAGACTTCTCGTGTATAGTTAGTGTGAAGCCTAAATAGTAGGTTGTATATAGTTAGCTTTTTATTCTTTTTATTTTTCTTTCCTTTTTAATTTAGTCTTGTAATGAGTTAACTTTTTGTTATTTGTTTTTGCTATGCTCGGTACTAACTTGTTTTGTAGATTCTTTGGACTTGTTCTTATGGGTATCGCTCCAATTTTGAGTAATATCACTATTTTCCTTCTTAAACTTGGTTCTTAATTCACATTGAGGACAATGTCAAGTTTTAAGTTAGGGGGTGTGGTATATTCTATCCATTTCTTTATTTAGTCCATGTTTTTGCTCACATGTTAGTTACTTAGTATGTTTTTCTTAGAAAATTTGAAAATTTCAAAAAGATTTCCTTTCTTTTTTCTCCTTTTTTGGGCATTTTGCCTTTGTTTTCGATGATAAATTTCAATAACTGCCCAATCCAATAGACAACCCAATGATGCATGTTCTCGATTTTAGAAGTTATTAGACTTTAGTCTCACTTATTGATATTATGAATAACTTCATGAATTAAACTTTAATCCCATGAGCACATGCACTTTTATCGTTCTATTGATTTGGTTTAAGATTTTTATAACTCGATAATCTTTTGTTGCATTGTATATACTTACACCGAGTAAGCTTTGTACCTTTCGTCATTTGTGAGTGTATAAACTATTCTTTCCTCTTTGAAAACGTTGAATTCGTAGGTAATCTCTCTGTTCTTTCATTGGATCATTCATTAATTGAGTTTATACTTAAAATGTATTACTTGATCATGATTTTCATATATTGTTTTGACTCGAGAATTGCGTAAACTTTGTGAAATGATCATAGGCATTCTTTGTTATATGACCCATTAGCCTTGACCTCACCCTTAAATGTTTACCCTCGTTAACCCCTTTGAGCCTAAATATAGCCTTTCATTTCATAACCCCAATCCCATAACCAACTCTAAATTTGAGTTTTATACCATACGTACACCTTCCATACCTTTGTTTGGAATGTTGCTTGGGATTGAATGTTGTTGTGATGTCGGTTGCAATTTTGGCATATGAGAGTATTAAAAGTAAAGAAAAGAGAGATGTGAAAAAGTGAAGAAAAAGAGAAAGCAAAAAAATAAAAGAAAACAAAAGAGAAAAAGAAGAAAAGAAAGAAAGAGAAAGTTATAAATGTTGTGTATATAGCTCAATAAGCTTTGATTACTCTCCCCGATGATATATCCAATGCCTTTTTGGAACTTGTTTTCCAATTTTGATATTACCCGCATTTTTCCATTATCCCGAGTTTTCATCCGAACACTTTGAATCCGTATATACATTCCTTCATTTCGTACCTTAGCCTAGCCTACATTACAAGCCTATCAAGTCCTATGTGATCTTAGGTTGATGTAATTTAAAAGTTTCAATAGTTTTGATAATCTATGAAAATGCATTTTGCCTCTTTTAATGTGTGGTATCTTTCATTGAGATTACGGTTTTTCATTTTATATATAGCGTTCTTCATTTGTGACATGTGTGCGGCCTAGTTTCCATTTACATTTACTCCTTATGCCCTCATGTTCCGTGTGTTAGCTCCCTGTTTCGAGTGAATTCACTTGATGAGTGTAATGCCCGTGAGGATTGAATATATGCTTGCTTTGATGTTTATCCGGTTTATATAAGTTTTTCGCCAAATCACACTTTGCATGTGCTTGCTCCCCCTGTCACATTTTAAGGTTTCAATTCTATGAGGTGCATTCTATAATGTCAATGATCCGAACTTTTGTTTGAATTCATTCACTTTGCTAATAATGCCTATGAAATCTTTTTCGCTATTTTTGGGCTTGTCGCATGTTGGTTTGGTCATATTTTGAGGAAGTCATGTGATGTTTGTGGGTATCATCCCTGAAAACCCTCACGAGACGACACTCGTCCACGAGGGTAACCTAGGGGTTTAACGGCTTATTGCATACGCTAAATGCAATCGAATCGCCCGCGAAAGTGGCCTTTTGCGTTTATACCATACTTTTGAACTATCTCCTGCTTTTGGTTTGCTTGTAGTTCTTGTTGCATCTTATTTCATTGCTAGGGACTAGCAATGTGTAAGTTAGGGGGTGTGATACAACGTAAATATTGCGTATTTCATCCTCCGAACCTACACATTTTAGCCCCCTCGGGTATCTTATTCCCTATATTTATGCCTGTTAACCAGACAACCTCAGATTTCTACGTTAAAATGTTTTGCAGGGGTTAATTGAGCTTTTATAGGTATTTGGATGCTAAGTGTGAAGTTCGGATGCATTCCGCTCGATTTTCGTACGCAATCGCACGTTCAAGGGCATCTTAGTCTTTTCACGACTTGGTCACCAGGCCCAACATCTACATGGAAGTTGTATCCCTCCTTGTAAGCTTCGTATGGCGGTGAACGGTGCACGATTCTGAGTCCGTATGAAGGAGTTACGAGAATTTTAGCAGAAGGAAAAATAATGAAACCCAAAGAGGAGGAGAAGAAGAGGAAAAGGAATGCAGTGGCTGCCTTGGCTGAGACATGCTTGATCGATCGATTGATCAAAAGGATAGATTGATCGATCCTTGAGATTTTTGCCACGATTTCAACCATCGATCGATCGACCAAAGGGGTCGATCGATCGATCCCCCATTTTCTGCATATATTTTGCCTTTCTTTTCATTCTTCTTTTCTTTTATTCCAACTTACTATAAATACAAATTTTGTTGTAAATATCAGATATTAAGGTTTTAGATAGATTTTAGCTTAGAATAGCTTAGGGTTTGGGGGTTTTGGAGAGTTCTTCTTCAATTGTTCTTCGTTTGACACCCCATTTGGGTTGAATGTTGCACTATTCATCATCCTCTCCATTAATATAGTTGTTTTCCATTAATTCTTGCTTTGATTAATTAGATTTACATGCTTTGTTAATTAGATTCATATGCTTTCTTTACTTGCTTTCTAGTATAACTTTACCGCATTTATTTATCGCTTTTTTAAGATGCTTTCTAGGTAATTAAATTAGGTTGTTTTTGAATGAAACTCACTCGGGTTAACGCGTTGCTTTGCTTTGGTAATAGTGTTTACGGGTCTATTTCGGGTGCGTTGTCCTAGTTATTCGCGTAGGAGACTTGACGGGGCATATCATGTATGTCTCGTGCTCACGACCTTGCGTGCGTAATTTCCGGGATATTTGTTGATGCCAAAATCTTATTAGGCTTTTATGCAGATTTAGGGGGGTGACAACTCTTGATTTAATTAACTGTCGAAACGAGACGCATTTGTAATAACTCGTCGACCCATGTAACAATTTTATTCAAATTAACTTTGGTGAGGGATATTCGAAGCAACCTATAGTTTTTACTCGCTTTTTTAGTCTAGTTTCAATACGCTTGCCTAGATAATCATTTCCCTTTTTCGCATATTTTCCTTTTAGTTGTAATTTGTCTTTTACACTTTTATTTAGGAGTACTAAATCATATAAATTCTAGCATCTTGTACCTATGAATTTTCTATACCCGACTTACTGTTGTGCTTGCCTCGCAAGTGTAGTCGTAATTTAGGTTTGTTTCTATTATCACGGTGAAACGAAAACAACGACTGTGCACTTACACGAGCACACCTTTCACGCGCTGATCATAAATGCCTCTTGCATCAGCGTTAGACCTTCTCCACCAAAAACCATCATCTTCACCTCAAAGCTCCATTGGTATATCCCTTCTCATTCTATTCTAAATGTTTTAAATTGTCAAACGCTATGGCAGTTTAGGATATGGGTGCTTTGAATTGTCAAACACTATGGCATTTTCGACTTCGAATCTATGTTAGTTTCCTCAGAAAGAATGGGTTGTCTTGTCCGAGTCGGAATCACCTCTCATAGAGGATATAATTGACAAATATGAATTGGGTTATGTCGATATAACAAGCTGTGTGTTCCCGATGGTCCCGCCGCCGCCACTCCTGAAGATTCCGACCACTCGCCGCCGATAGGACAAAGGAGTTGAGGTTGATCCTGTGTCCAACTCTTCTGATGAGTTCGTTAGCTTGGATTCTTCTACTACTGATGTTTGTTCATCAGGTACCAAATGTTACTTTCATATAATCTTAATGTTAAATTTTGTACAAATTATTGCACGTGTGTACACATATTTTAGGACGAAAGGGAATATACCCAATGCAATGATGTTGTTGCTATTTTTAAGAGTCCAGTATTTTTGTTTGTTGGCTAAATATAGAATATCTTTCTCATATGTATATTTTTTCCGTTTTGGGCTTTATTATTTTTTCATTTTGTTCATTTGCTAACTATCTATTTCTTTTTGTTTTCAGATGAGTGGAAGTGAAATTACGGAGGAATGGAAAGAATATCTATTGCCCTTTGTGAGTATTTGAATTATTTTTTTTGAATTGTTGTTCTTTTTGTAGCTTTTGTAAGTCAAAATTAAAAATATCTATTACTGTTACCGAACGTCATTCATATTACTTTTTATATTAATTTAAAATTCAATTTCTTTTCATTACTAGAATATATTAAACGGAGTATGCTACAAAAACAAAGCAATACAATTTATATATAAAGCTAGTAATTGTAAAACCCTTCACCAATCTTGCGAGTAAACTCACATGCAATTCGTGTATAATCTATGTGTATATATAAAATAGTAGCTTCAAATTGCTTTGAACTTGACACGTGGCTTAAGCCTTAATTAGGAGTAGGTTGGATTCTTTTATTAGTCTAAATCATGTCTCTCCATTAGCAGGACTTACAAACTTAAAAACTCCTTGTAATTCTATGACTCTTCACTTCTGACTCTTCATAATAATATATTATGCTTTGCTATTTTGCTATAAGTTTCCAACATCACTGATTGGCAACGTCCCAAAGTACGCATATTTTTTAGTTCGATAATTTATATTGTCTTTGATAACAAGCGTTTTTAAGGTTTTGAAAGTAGAGTGGTGCTGAAATTAGTTTTGGGCTTCGCCGCCACTTTCCACTTTTAGGCAGAGTAGGTAACCTTCAACTTTCTATTTTGTTTTTCAATTCGGTACTCCATATGTTAGTTAACTAATGAGATGTGTATTCATTTTGAATACAATATATAGCTTTAGTATTGAAAAGTTAAAAATGATAAATTGCAAATGTAATGAAAAGTGATAAATGTATTGGAAAATTATTAAATAATAAAGTTTTTTTATTTGAATATTTTTTTCAGTTGGTCAGTTTTTTATACTCGTAACAAAAAAAATTTTATTCTGTTAACAGTTTTTTCTATTTGAACATTTTTTTCCAGTTAAATCAGTAGAATTGGTAAATTAGTTTATTGTAGGAATTAGTAAATTATTAAAACTGTTAAATGGTTAAAAAACTGTTTAAATTAGTTTATTGTATTTATGTTGAAGTATTTTAAAAATTTAACAATTTAGATATGATGTTCCCGATAATACGTGCGTTTTATAAATTACGATTTTTTTTATCTTTTTTAATATTATTTAATTTGATTAAAATTTATTTTATTATGGTATGTCTTTCGCCCACCCTTCGCTAAAATCTTGGGTTCACCACTGTTTAAAGCCTGATTATTTTGTTCCTAATAGGCTTGATGATGATGATATATATATATATATGGATTTATGGGACATCTATTGGAAGGATGCTTTAATGGTCATATATTTGAAAAAATGTAATTATTGGTTATATAAAAAATTATTATTTGATTGACAGAGAACAACATGAATACAAAATTGATTGTAACAAGTGCAAGTATATAAGTATTTTTTATTATGGTGTTGGTAGGAGTTTGTATTGGTTATCGCGAGAGAAAAAATACTTGAGAAAATGCATGAAATGGGTTTATAAGATATTTAACATCTGTATTATGTTCTATTATAGCACATAAATTTTTATCTTCAGAAAAAAAAAAAGATCACAACCAAGAGTGTTATAAATGGAATTTTCTACCAGACCTATGTATGTTAATGACTACTCAAATGAATATTCTCTTGGAGAACCAAAATCAAAGTCACTGGACTTTCCTTTGATTCGGTTAGATGTTATATGAGTTGTTACACAATAATTTTTTAATGAAAACCAGCTCGGAGAAGGTAGATTTCGTTCAATTTACAAAGTAAATATGGCGGTGACATTTAATTATCTCAAGTAGGGATAATTATGGATCAGTTTGTTCAATATTCGGACTAAACTTATATCATACTAAATTTTTATTAATATATCTTGTTTATCCAACATCTCTCAATTTTTTTACAAACCTGAAATAAAGACTTGTATATTTCAGATCTGTTAAAATTTTTCAGTTCGAAATTTTTTTATAGAAATAATTTCAAAAGAATCTCTGATTTAAAGATTCTAAAGATTTACAGATCTGAAAACAGTTTGGGAAAAGGACTAAGTCTAATTTCGGTAGTGTAAAAAAGAGATTTCATACTTAGAAGTTTTGTAATTCGTAGGTATTGTTTGTAATTAAGCATGTATGAGTGCATGCATGTGATTTAGGTACAACACTCACAACACAATCACCCACCATCACTAAATAGTGTTGTTGGTTGAGAGATTCTGACCATTTGAGTCATCGCAAAGCTAAAGGAGAAAAGGAGACAAGCAAAGAACATAAAGGGCAACATCAGAGCCTTAAAGAAGTCAGAAAATAATAGAGGAGTGTAGTTATATTTCTGAACTTAAAATAGGTCTATTTTTTATTTATGTATCTTGTTGAATGCTTCTAACCTTAAAATTGTTTTAGTGGATTTTTGTTTAGAGGTGTAGAGACCTCCGTGGATTTTTCTCCAATTTGGGTGGTATTTTACCGCGTAAAAAAAATTCGACTCTTGTGTGTGCTTCTTCATTTTCCATAGCTACAATTTGTTGCATAGACTTGGGTTTTAAACTAAAAACCTATTTCCAAGAATCTTGAATATTTTGTTCTTACAAGCTATTTTTAACACACATTGTGTACTAATCAAGATTTTTATAAGAGTATCTTCAAAAAGTAGTTTGAAACTCATTTAACCTTTTTAAGAAAAGTTAAATAACTTAATGAGGGTTTTTCATGGTCTAGTAGTTATAGTTGTTGGATTGTTGTGACTGCACCTTATAATATGGGCCCTTATTTATGCTTGAAGCGTGAGTTGAAAATCTTGTATTTACTAATTCCTGGGACAAAGGCACCGAATCTAGACATTGATGTTTTTCTTTAACCATTAGTAGATGAGCGAAAGCAATTACGAAAAAAAGTTCCAGCTACTGACATGCGCAACATTCAGACTTTTACATTGAGAGATATGTTAATATGGGGGATTCATGATTTTCCTTCATATGGGAGCTTATCTGGGCGTATAACACTTGGTTACAAAGAATGTCCTATTTATGGTGATGACATTCCATCCATTCAATTAGAACACAATAAGGAGATAGTTTACAAAAACTATCGTATGTTTCTTAAAAGCGATCATCCTTTTAGGAGTGGTAGAGATTTTGGACTTAGGACACAAGAAGTTGGATGTCCTCTAGTTCAAATCAATGGAGATGAACTTGTGGAGAAGTTAAGAAACATAAAGTATGTACCTAGAAAAGTCACAAAAGTTTCTGGTAAGAAGAAAAAGTCTAATAATGTGAATAGGAATGATAATGTTGAAGTTAAAGAATTTTGGTATAAAAATTCCATTTTCTTTGACTTGGAATACTAAAAATATCATCGTTTGCCATGTCCTTAATGTTGTGTACACCAATAGAAATGTTGCATAACATTTAATAAACACAATTCTTGAAGCTAATAAAATAAAGGATATTAAAAAACGGGCGCTTGGATATGAAGGACATGTGCATATACAACCGATAATGGATTCAAGTTGATGGACGCACTGGAAAAAAAGATAAAACCAACAACACCATTTATCTTGGATAAAGAAGAAAAAAGGCAATTCTTATGAATGTTGAAGGACTTAAAGCCTCCTACCAGTTTTTCCTCTAACTTGAGAAATATAGTAAGTCTTAGATCCCTGTATTTGCACTCTTTGCTACCCATGTTATTCAAACACGCCTTTTTGAAACATCAAGATTTGAGAAATCCAACAATTAAGTTTGTTCTTTAACATCTTGTGCTCTAAGGTCTTGATTCAGTAAGATTAAAATACTTTTAAACAAATTTTGGATTATTATTGTCTTATTTCTAGGAAAACAATAAATCATGATAAATCTTCAATGTTGTTTAGTCTCACATGTTGTTATATTTTGAATAATGTAAACGATATGATTAGTAAGGAAAATCGTAAGACAATTTAGTATATTCATGTATTACTCTTATATATAATGTGACGTGTTCAACGGAACAAGGAACCATCTCCGCCTTCGACGAACTAAAAAAGTAAGGAGAAGCACTTAGGATATGAGACGACATTGTTGCTTTTATAAATTGCTGGTTTAAATGCATTTACATACTTAGTGCTATCATATGCTGGTGCAAATGCTTTTATAAATAAATTAGTAGCGTGTATACTAAGGGCTTTAATAAATTGCAGGTTTATTCACAAATTCTATATCTCGGTGTGACACCCCGTCTAATTAAACATCGGTTAATCATGCCTTTATTAAATTATAATAGGTTTCGCATATGGTTCATTCTTAGAATCACTGTCGAAAACAAATTAATTACTAGCAAATTTTATCTTTCAAATGAAACAGGATAATAGAATAGTTTGAAAACTAACTCAATATACATAAGATACTAGAATCCAAACCAACACTAATATGTAAAAGCAACTAAGTCAAGCCGAGTAAACCGTCGGCTAAAACCACAACCAAGCAAAAATATGTAATCCAACTACAAAGTAAAACTGATACAAATCTGGAACTGTAATGGAGTCAACTGAAAACATGTCCACATATAAAACATAAGAATGACATCCTACGCTAGATCTGAATGAAAGAGTCGGCTACTCAATGATCCTATCATAATCCACAGTGCTACAACTCCGAATCCCTCGAATGAACTCAAGTAAGGCGCCCTTGTGGTTGGACACCTAAAGGGTTTTGAAAATATTTTTATAGCAAGAGTTAGTACTCAAAACAATTTGAAAATATTCAGCAAGTAATTTATTGCAATTAAAATCGGTTATGGATTACACATGTTAGATTCACTCACACTCCCATAAGTCTCCCCACCTCTCATCTAATGTGCACACCTAATGTCCTATACTTAGCCCACCTAGCCATCATACCCAAGCTATCTCGAATAAAGTATATAACCAATCTTATAAATGGTCTACTCTTTCGTATCGCCTATACAACACACTTTATTATTAACATCCTCGCGTATTTTAGTTTTCTTATAACATTCACATGTGTTATATTTAATCATCGCAATCAAGTCTCACTACTTAATTCATAAAGCATTTCAGATTTATCATTCGACTTCCATAATTAAGTTTCACTACCTAATTTACTATAGATATTCCCAATCTATTTTTAAATCTTAAAATTAAGTTTCTCTCTACTTAATTTATCATTTAGATGTATATCTATATATATATCATCTACGAGTCTACTTTCGTACATAAGTACAATATCATGAAGTATATATATTTCACACAATGTATACTATAAGGATTATTGGTCCGGCTAATCATCGACCCCAATCTTCCTATCATTTACATTGGTCTGGATATCCCTCGACCCCAAAGTAAATGTTATGCATATCTATATCGGTCCGAATACTCATCTACCCCAATATATTTTAACTTCGATTTGGTACGGATCATCATCGATCCTAAATGGAACTTTCATGTATTGGTCCGGATAATCATCAACCCCAATACCGAATTAAGCATACCTTAGGTATTCACACAGCCTAAATATCAATATAATAGGTATTCACACAACCAAATTAGTTATACTAGTACGTAATATTTTTCTCTCTAATATTTACCGTACTTTACCATTTATTTACGAGTTTACTTCACTTTCGTACTCCCCTCGTAGGCCTACTAAAAAATAATATATCTCTTAATATTATTTTCACAAGTGCATAAGTATTCCCCCACCATGTCCATTTAGGAATACAAGAGGAAAAGAAAGATTTTAGAAATTTCAGAGCACCGGACCAATGAACGAACCGGCTCGTTTTCTATTAACGACAGATCGATCCACTTACCAAATACGGATCGGTTCATTTTTTTACTACTTAGTTCTCTATTTCGCAACATCATTTTTACACCTTTTTGATACCCAAATCTCAGAAATTCTTCACCAATTTCACAATCGATTGCTTCTAACTATTCCTACCAGAGTTATGATGATTTCTAACTTTCAAACACATTAAAACTTCACCGAAAGAAATCAGGAATGAATTAGCCCTCCCAAAACTCTTTCATAAACTAGTTTTGTGTTCATTCATTAAATCCCATTCAAAACCTTGATTTAAATCCGTAGTAACAATCAAAACTCTTCTGATTTATAATCCTCTACCGATATAAACCCTAGCTACATGCAATTTTACCCAACATGAAATTAATTGGTATTCTCCATCAAGGTTTTGAAATAAAAATCAATTTATTCATGAAATCCCTACACACGGGTATTATAACTTTAATTCAATTTGTAGTAAACACTTGCCTTAGATTGATTGATCAGATTTCGTGGTTCTTGGTTGATGATTAATTGCTTCTTCTCCAATCTTCATTTCCAATTGTCTTGAGATATAAGAAACCCTTCTCAATTCTCTCTTTAGGCTTTGGGAAAATGGTCCTCTCTTTTCTCTAATGGCCTCTCTAATATTTTGTGTTAAGAGCCCTAACCCCAATCTCTAAATATTAGATATATGGCTCTAATTTTCATAGGTCCCTGGACCTCTTTTATAAAAAATATCGTAACGCCCTTAATAGGTATTGGTTTGGTCCAAAATTGACCCGGGGCCCAACTATACCCCCGGGTACACTCTTTCGACCCATCCGGAATTATTCGTGACCTCTAAATTTCCATTCGAGTCACTTAAAATATATTTCTCATTTCTCACCTCAAAATAGTCTACACGTGACTCATGGTGAGATAAACTATAATATGCACATATCACTCGCTATGCCGTATAATGATAATCATTTATTATTTATTATTCACACTTAGTAAATTTCATCAAAAATATTAGTCAGTATCTATCTCTCGATTATTATTTTATAATCAAATTTATTAATTAAATCATATTAAATTACTTTACTCAGGTAATTTAAATAAAACGTATTTTTCTAATTAATTTTCAAACACTACACCAAAATGGTCAAATTGGCACCCTTCAACCGGCCAGCCTTGTCATGGTCATTGACCGTGACAAAAAATATGCTTTTATGTCACAGTCAATGACCGTGATAAGGCCGCGACAAAGTCTTGTCACGGTCAATGACCGTGACAATATTATAAAGTTGTCACGGTCAAGGACCGTGACATGTCCGTGACAATTCTGTCAGTAAAAAAAACCTCGCTTTTCTTTTTTCCCACCGATTCTAATGCCCTCCATTTCTCTCTCTATCTCTAGCGACTGCTCTCTCTCTCTCTATACGATTTTGGTATGTTTTCTCTCTCTATTTCTCCTCCATTTATGCATATGTGCGTGTGTGTATATATGTGTGTGTAAATGTGTGTGTGGTGTATATATGTGGGGGGGGGGGAGGGGGGGCTGGGTGGAGGGGAGGGGTATATATGTGCGTGCGTGTGTGTGTATATATATATATGTGTGTGTGTGTATGTGTGGTGGGCAGTGGCAGTGGGGGCGAGGGGGCAGGGGTGGGGGTGGGGGGTTGTGTGTGTGTATATGTGCGTGTGTGTGCTCTTTTTAATTAAATTTTTATTGGTTCATTAGATATTGCCCCCTGTAAAAGAATTGATTGGTTAAATATTGATTTTGGTTGTTAACTTTTTTAGTAAATTAATAATTAGTGCCCCTTTCATATGCAAGTAGGATTGCCCTTCATTGTAAATTAGTAAATTAAGAATTGTATACTTTAATTGATGAAAAGAATTAATTGAGTAGATGAATTAGAAGGAGTACGGGATACACATTTGTTGTTGCCATTGCAGTTGGATTATAGTGGATCGATGTTGGGTTTGGTTAATTTTAAAAGTGGCATGACCATTGGAATATTATCCATATGGGGGTGAAATTTTTCAAATTTTTTTGAAAATTACTCTGTGTAACGAACAATATATATAAAGTATGATAATTAAGTGAAACATACTTGAAATTACATATAGTGCGCATAGATACTAGCCTTCTAGTTCTTATGCATACGCATTCAATAGCCCTTAGACCCGTTCAAGAGTCATTGCCCCTGTAATGAGATCTCTCGAATTGTCCCGTTTGGACAGTTTGGGATTGCATAATTTATGTATAATAATATTCTTAGTGGCTTAAAGTTGTTACTTTTGGAGGAAGTTCTGCAGTCGTATCCTAATATTCTCTGGGTACATACTAGATTGATAAGTGTGACTGTTATTTCAATTGATCAATTGAAATAACACTCACACTTGCCAATCTATGTCGTGTACTTGGAGAACTACGGGGATATTCTGCCGAATTTTTCTCAAATCGTAACAATGTGCATGAGCTTTTAAGTATACTATAGAAATATGCGATCTTGAATGGGATAGGACCACTCACCCTTTAGAAGAGATGGAGGAAATAGAAATTTCTATTATAAATTGAATTTGAATTTGAAATTTAAAAATCGAATATAAATAAGACATAATTAAATGAAACGTACTATAAATCTAAGTTTTGTTTATAGTAATCCATGAATATATGCTTCTTACCTTTAATAGGTGATTAGTTGTGGTAGCTGTGTTGGGATGTCCGAAATACAAAGAGTGGATGGGTGAGACAAATAGAATGAGGGATGTGTTTCGCAGAGGTGCAAATGAATTTGTGAAATACGCAAAGAGATGTCATAATAATGAAGAGTTTCCGTGTTCGTGTGCTAGGTGTAAAAATGGTAAAGTGTTTGAGTGGAAAACAGTTGAACTACATTTGTTAAGATGGTGTATGCAAGATATTTATCGATTTTGGAGTTTTCACGGTGAATTGAAAGTTCCTTTTGTCCCCGAACAACCTTCAAAACAACCTTCAATAAGTAGGATAGATGTAGAAGGGGACGACGTAGATCATAATATGTTAGAGGATTTAGTTGATGATGCGTATGGAGTTTATGAAGCGGTGGAGAATGAGGATACTGATGATGTACAAGGTTCAAGTGCTAGTGAAGATCTCATGATAAACCTTGACGATGACTGTTAACGCAAAAAATTCTCCATCTACGTGGACCAGTCAAAAAAGGACACTTGACATCCTACGTAATAATATTCATACTTGCTCGGCACCCGAGGAGAGTTGGTCGGTATACCAACCAACTCAAGGAAGACAAACCATCCAGAAGATCAAAAGCTAGTAGAATAAGACTCACCAACGATCATGGAACCCTTGAAGACCAACAGTTATATTCATTGTATATAGATATAAATGTCTGAATATATAAAGACATTATATCTCTTGGATTCCCATCACTATAAATACATGCATTCCCTTAGCCAAAGGGAGAAAATACAATATGAACAAGCAAGCAATTCTCTATACACCTCTCTCTCTCTCTACACCATATTGTGTCATTATAAACCCCTAGGAATAAAATAACGGTGGACGTAGGCTTTTCCTTATAACCGAACCACTTTAAAAACCATTTCCTCTTATGTGTTTGATGTGATCATCACTTCATCTTCAATCATCATCTTCATACCTTAATTTTATCTGTTGTTAATGCCGATAAGATATCATGGATGTTATTTCTAGTCATCAACAGATTGGCGCCGTCTGTGGGAATTCGACACAAGAATTCTTTCCTTCTTATTAGAAGAAATGAAGATCATCATCAAAAGCTAAGTTTTTCTTTTCTCTGCATATAATCCATTATATGTTATGCACGCATCTTTTTGTTCAATCATGATTCTCATATGTTTATATTCATAATGTTGAATCAATTTTTATTTGGAAATCTTCAAAACATTAGATTTCATAACTCATAAATTTCTGTATGAATCCTTGAAAATAGGACAAACTCGTTTATTTACGGAATTACATCTAATGTTTTGAATCTCATATCTCAAATTGATAGCAGGGGATAAAAACGGTTTTCTCATCGCTTTATTTGTGTTGATAAATTGGACGCTCAACTTTTTTTTTCATCCACCTGCACAATTATGTTAATTTTAAATAATTTTTGATTTTGAGATGGATGTCATAATAAGAGGACTTTTCATAGTAATTTTTTATGTGATACGATCGTCCTTCATATTTATCCCTGAACATTCAATTGCCCACTTCCATAAAGGGCTAGAAAATGAACAGTTGCTCATATATTCAATAAATTGCCATGGTGAAAATTTCATTTCGCTAATTCTCAGGAAGTTGAACGAGTTTGGGATTTATTAAATATATGTCCTTTCGACTTCAATGGTCTACAACAACAAAAATAATGAAATCAGATCATGTTACACGACGGATTATTGATACGATCGTCTTCATCATAAATCCCCCAAAATATTATTCAACAGGAAGTTTATGTTCTCAAATGAAAGATGTGTGTGATGAGGACAATCCTAATAAATGATCTCGTCTTCTTACGCTTCCTAAATTTTTTTTGAAGCCAGAGTTCTGAACATATCAGGGCTGCAGGATGATTCAGGGGATTTTTGAAAGATCTTTTTTGCACCTCTGATATGAGTTATATAGGTCGACATCATTTAATGTTGATCGGAATCCAATATGCAAGAGGTCATTGACGATTATATCCAAAGACCCATACATAATCAAAGATACTTTTTCGACTAACATGATCACATCACCAGAGTCGTTTTCATGTCATCTATTGCTGTTCAAAATCAAATATTAAAAGAATATGGTGGACGACGTAGACCATCATCTTGAGGCAATCAAGGTTACGCATCTTCCCCTCACGTTTTCCAGGTCAACAACAAGTTGTCTTCATCAGTAATCCGCTGAAAACATATTCAAGAAAAATGGATTTAATTCTTGGGACCAATATGCTCAAACTACCGCAGTTTATTTCACTTAACATGGCTACAGGTTGGTCGACAACATGAGTTGCGATACTAGGTCAGTTTTCCTTGATTGCTGGTCGGGGACAGGAATTACGATGCTAGGTATTGTCGTTGTTGTTGGGAGAAATGGTTTGCAGTACCAAAGATGGGTTTCATTGGTAGTCGATAGAACTTTTATGAGACTATAACAACTCACTACACCAAAATGGATAAATTGTCACCCTTACAGCGCTTAGCCTTGTCACGGTCAATGATCGTGACAACAAACATGCGTTTTGTGTCACGGTCATTGACCGTGACAAGGCCGTGACAAAGGATTATCATGGTCATTGTCCGTGACAATTATATTTGTCACGATCATTGACCGTGACAATCCTTATAATGTTGTCATGGTCAATGATCGTGACACGACCGTGATAAATGTCGCAGTAAAAAAAAACTTTCCCTTTCTTTTTTCCCCCGTCGTTCTTCCCTCCTTTTTTCTCCCTCTCTCTACGCTGCTCTCTCTCTCTCTCTCTCTCTACTTTCAAGTTACTTTCTCTCTCTCTCTCTCTTCCATTTATATATATGTGTGTGTGTGCATATATATGTGCGTGTGTGTGTGTGCATATGTGGTGGGTGGGGTGGGGAGGGGGTGGGGCAGGGTGGGTGGTTTGTGTGTGTGTGTGCGTGGGTGGTGGGTGGGGTGGGGAAGGGTGTGGGGGTTGTTTGTGTGTGTGTATGTGCGTGTGCGTGGTGGGTGGGGGTGGGGAGGGGGTAGGGCAGGGTGGGGGGAGGGGGCAAGGATGGGTGGGTGGGTGGTGGGGTAGGGTTGGGGGGCATCGTGTGTGTGTGTGCGTATGTGTATGTGCACGTGTATATATATGTGTGTGTAGTGTGCGTGTTTGTGCGTAATGTCCCTTGTAAACGAATTGATTGATTGTCCCTCATTATAAATTAGTGAATTAATATATGATTAATTATGAAAATAGTATTGCCCCTCATTGTAAATTAGTAAATTAATAATTATATACTTTAATTGTTAGTTTAATTGATGAAAATAATGAATTGAGTAGATGAATTAGAAGGAGTACGGGATACACATTTATTGTTGACATTGCTGTTGGATTATAGTGGATCGATGTTGGGTTGGTTAATTTTAAAAGTGGCATGCCCATTGGATTATTGTCCATATGGGGGTGGGACATTTCAATTTTTTTTTTAAATTACTTTGTTTATACACTTCGTACCTTTAATATATGCTTCGTACTTTGAAAATTATTGTCCATGAATATACGCTTCGTACCTTTAATAGGTAATAAATATTCCAATTTGTACCGAAACATACATTTTTAATGCTTTTAATTGATTTGCACTTTATCATTTTCACTCTTGTGTAGTGTGCCTGTGTGGGCAGTAGGGGTGGGGGTGGGGATGTTTCACTCTTGTACATATTATGAGCTAGATGTTGTTGTTTTGGAATTCACAATTGCAGTGTTTAACAGTAACAATTCATTTTTATTTGTAGTAATTTTACATATTTGCATGTCTTCTTTTAATTCATTTTGATATCTACTAATAACATTTTTTGACAGCAAATATCTCCTTCGGGTATTAAGGCTAGGATGATGATGTTAGTTACGATGATGTCGTCTAGGCTCGGTGGTAGCGGAGGCGACGAGGGCTCATCGGCCCCTAGTCTCCCCAAATATGGCAAATTAGGGATGCCCATCAAGAACAAGTCAGGGCAATTAGCGAGATCCCTCGAGCTGGTAAAGACGATCATCGGCCCGGGGTATATTAGTTGGAAGGAGGTGTCATATGAGCTCAAGTTAGGTGTTTGGGTGGCACTGCAGGTAATATATTTATATTTATATTAATATTTCAATTTCAATTTCAATTTCGATTTCAATTTTATTTTATATTTATATTTATATTTATTTGCAACTAATATTGTATTTGTTGGGCGGGAACAATTCAACATGGATCCAAAGCTACGCGATTCCGTCTTGGAGCAGTTGAGGGAGCAACACAAGACGTGGAAGAAAAATATGCGGACCCGGTACTTTGGGAAGACACGAGAGTCCATTATCCAAAGGCGTGAATCCGTCCCGCCGAAGGAGCCGATCTCATTGGCACAATGGCAAAGGTTCATTGACAATGAGATCGGGGAGCGACAATTGGCATCTCGCCAATCGGGAAGGGAAAATCGGGCAAAAAAGACGGACGTGCACTACTCCGATCGGACGTCTTACGCTGAGGTGGAGCATAGGATGATGGTAAGATTTAATTTTTCTATAACTATATAAAATATATTATTTTGCATTATTTTACTTTGCGGGGCCGATACTAATTTTACTTTATTTTATTTCAGGGGACAGGAAGTGGCCCTGGGGGTAGGACACATATTCTCGATACTTATGTGGCTCTTAGGATGAAGAAGGGGAAGGACAAGGAGGTGTCTCCAAACGTCGCGGCCACGATTGTAAGTAATCCGACAATTTACTTTTTGTTAATTACATTATAATTTTTAATTTACTTATTTCACTAATCATGTGCTTTTTGTCGTTTCAAGAAAAGCATAAGGAAGTGCATGAGTTGCAGTCTGATGCCGACAAGGCATCTTTAACCAAAGACGCACTCAGCCAAGTGCTTGGCTCTGATCGCAAGGGGAGGACAAGGGGGTAAGCTCACAGGTGGGCAAATCTAGGATCATCGGATTGGAGACGAGTGACACCGGGTTGGCTCGAACGGTGGATTCACATAACGCGAAGCTATCCCATTTGGAGGCGACGGCCCAAGATATGTACTCATTCGTGAAGCGTTCGTTGGGCAGAAACCGTAAGGGTAAAGGGAAGGAGAAGGCGGTGCGGGAGCAGGTGCAGGAGGAGGATGTGTGGGAGGACGAGGACGAGGATGTGGACCTCGCTGCTTCATCGTCGACACGTGCGGACTTTGATGATCCACTTCCCTATTTGGCTCCCATCAACAGACCGATATCGACACTTGGTTGGTCGAGTGTGTTTATAATGAACATATTTGATGGTCAATGGATAGGGCGGGGGTTGACGGACCCGAATATCATCCAGGGTGCACTAGTTCATGGACGTGAGCTTCAAGACATCGAGTCCAGGGTGCTCGTCACGCATGTGATACCCGGGAAGGAGAACTCCCAATTATGGTTGCGCGAATAATGGGGCACGACGTATATTAGTGGTTGTGTTAATTCGTATATCGTGTGGCCTACTCAGCTCATCAGCGTTAACCATACCCCAGACATTTAGTGAAATTGATTTAAGTTTGAATTGAGTTGTTATAATTATTGCATTTGAATGGGAATGATGGGAATAAAAGCTGGAAATGAATTTCACACAAGGAAAATTTGCTTATTGAAGAAGAATGTTACTGAGATCACTGATAGTGATGGATTTGGGTGCCTTTCGAACTGATATCATGCACTCCTCATATAGGTTAGGGGGAATGCCGATCAGCATAGTCCTTGCATTGCCAATCAGCAGGGAAATGGACTTGCCAACTGGTAGTCTAGTGCAGATCTTTTAGAAAAATGGTCGTAAAACGCAATCCGTAAGTCCAAATCGTGCATGGGGTATACCGTTAGAAAGGTAATTCATAGATCTTTGAGAATCCTTTAGGCTGCTCCCGAGGTCGGGAGTTGGCTTTGGGTCAAACGGGGCCTAAAATCTCCCGTTCGTCCATTAAATAAAAGATCGTCGAATGACGATGGATCGTTCATCCTAACCATAAGTTTGAATCGCGCACTGGGTGGACCGTTGGAAAGTTTATGCTAGACACTTAGATATTCCAAAGAGCTTTGCCTAATTTAGAGAGTTTACATTGGTCAAACAGGGCCCGAAAGTACCCTGTGACCTTTTAGAGTAAAATAGATCGTTTGTCCGTACCGTAAGGCTAATTCACACACGGGGTGAACTGTTAGAAAGGGTATTTAGCTACCTTTGTAGATTCATTCAGTCTCGTTTGAGATGAAGAGTTATCTTTAATCAAATAGAGGTCGGGAGCGCTCGGTGGCCTCCGAATCAATTTTCGAGGGAAAGCGGATCGTTCATCCAATGATTATGCCAATTTATGCATGGGGCAGACCCTTGGAAAAGGGGTTTAAGTTCTCTTTAAAGATTCGTTGAGCTTTTGCTCGGACGATAGAGTTAACTAGAGTCAAACAAGGCTTAGGACAGCTCGGTCGCCTCTAGATCGGTTTTCGATAGTTAAATGGTCCATTCATCCAAACGATTATGCCATTTCATGAACTGAGTGGACCGTTTGAAAGGGGATTTGGAGCCCTTTGAATATTCATTAAGCTTTTTCTTTGATGATAGAGTTAACCAGAGTCAAATGGGCCCCAAGAGAGCCCAATAGCCACTAAATCGGTACTCAGAGTATAACCTAGGGTTTATAGCGAATTGGGGAGGTGCTAGGTACCTAAAGAAAGACTTAGGGGGTGTCTTGGAATGTGGTTTCTACATATCCCCTCGACGGGTGATCTTAGAACGAGTGAAAGCCGTCGAAAAAACACCACACGATGTTTTGGGAAAGAGGTCAATTTTATGGATCGAAGTGAAGAGGACTACTGATTTAGAGGGTCGAGTTCAATTTTGAGGACCTGTGATAACGCTGGGGATGGCCGATTATGTGGTTCGAGGTCAATTATGAGGACCTTAAGTGGGAGCGACCAAATTTGAGGGTTGAGGTCAATTCTGAGGACCTTATGTAGGAGCGCCCAATTCTGAGGGTCGAGGTTAATTCTGAGGACCTTAAGTTGGGAGCAACCAATTCTGAGGCTCGAGGTCAATTTCGAGTACCTTAAGTGGGAGTGACCAATTCTGAGGGTCGAGGTCAATTTTGAGGACCTTAAGTTGGGAGCGATCAATTCTGAGGGCGAGGTCAATTTTGAGGAACATAAGTTAAAGCGACCAATTCTGAGTGTCGAGGTCAATTCTGAGGAGCTTAAGTGGGAGCGACCAATTCTGAGGGTCGAGGTCAATTTCGAGGAGCTTAAGTTAGAGCAACCAATTCTGAGGGTCGAGGTCAATTTTGAGAACCTTAAGTTACGAGCGACCAATTCTGAGGGTCAAGGTCAATTATGAGGACCTTAAATAAGAGAGACCAATTCTAAGGGTCGAGGTGAATTCCGAGGACCTTAAGTTGGGAGCGACTAATTCTGAGGGTCGAGGTCAATTTTAAGGACCTTAAGTTGAAGAGATCAATTCTAAGGGTCAAGGTCAATTATGAGGACCTTAAGTGGGGAGCAACCAATACTGAGGGTCGAGGTCAATTTTGAGGACCCTAAGCTAGGGACGACTAATTCAGAGGTCAATTCTGAGGACCTTAAGTTAGAGCAACCAATTTTGAGGGTCGAAGTTAATTCTGAGGGCCTTATTGGGAGCGATGAATTGTAAGGGTCGAGGTCAATTATGAGTACCTTAAGTGGGAGCGACCAATTTTGAGGGTCGAGGTCAATTTTGAGGACCTTAAGTAGGAGAGACCAATTACAAGGGTCAAGGTCAATTCTGAGGACCTTAAGTTGGGATCGACCAATCTGAGGGTTGAGGTCAATTTCGAGGACCTTAAGTGGAGGCGTGGTGAATAACTCTCATGGAAAATTTTAATTTTACCCTTTTTGAGACTCTACTTATGGAAGACACATATGTCTGGGGATTATATCTTTTGAGAAGAGCTGAAAATCTTAGTCTAGAAATTCAACTTGGGGAAATAGTTGATAACTTGAGGTTTTAGGATTCTGCTGGGGAACGTGTTGCTTGGGAGAGATGTCCAATTAGGGTTTCTAGCTCGGATTAGGAAAGTTGAAATTTTTTTAGGAAAGATGTTAGTTCGGGAATTCCTGTTGGGGAAACGGGTAGTTCTGTTGGGGAAGCATTTGATTTATTGGGTATGAGTTTTTTTTTTAGATTCTGTTGGGTAGTTATAGTGGGCTTTCCGAGCGCGGTGAATTTTAGGGTTTAAGTTGGGGGTAAAATGTGGTATTAATTCTGCTGGGGATTTGGGAGCTTGGAAAATGGTTTTCTTGGTGAAGAAATGTTAAAATATTCATTTAGAAATTTTAGTGGAATTTTTGTATGAAATTTTTGGGGTACTGTCGATCAGAGGGTGGCAGGGATTGCTAATCGACAGTGGCACGGTCTTCTGGGCTACCTTGGGAAGGGGAAGGGACAGTGCCGATCGGTGGGTGTCAGGAAACTTCTGATCGATATGCCCTTTAACCTGCTATAAAAGGGGTGAATTATCTTCATTTTTCACAACTTCTAGATTTCTTATGTTTTGCTTCTCTCTTCTGCAATTTGCTCTTACATTCTTTCCTCATTCGAGACTAGAAAATGGTTGATTTTTCAAGTAGCGATACCCATATAGCGTGGCTGGGCATTAACGATTAAGCGAACCTAGAGTGGCGGTTAGGGTGCTCTTAGCGCTGGGAAACGCGAATGCTTTGGACTTGTTCGAGCCTTTTGTCTATAATTGGACTCTTCTTCGTGATCCTTCACACGAAATCTAATGGTTATGTAAGTATCGCATGCCTTTTGGCATGCTTTCCCTTCTTTTTTGCATCTTCTTGTTTCTTTGAATTTTGATGAAAGGTTTCTCCTCTGTTTTGACCGACTGAAATTACTTATAAGAGCTTCCTATCCCGGGGATGATGGGATTTAGGGATGTGTGGGATCACATTCTTGTAGTGGTGCATTAGGTAGTCTTTTCCGTGGGTTTTAGTCGTTTGGCGTCGACGTTGGATAAGACGTCGCGTTCTACGACCATTTTATATGATATAGGGGAGAGGTGTTGGGACCCACACCATACACTTTGGATTTGGGGATATGACGATGACCCCCATTGATGTCGAGTAGCTGTTGGGCATAGATTGCGAGGCGATGGAGATAGAGGTGGATCAGTCTCTGAGGGTGACACTGACAACGGTGGATGCGACACTGGGCGATGTGGGGCAGATAGTCCTGGGGGACTCGATCCGTATCTCCCTTCTCCGGGAGGTTTTGCTGAGTCGGCAGATTGACAAGATTGATGGGCTGTAAGTGCGACAGATGGGTCATTCGTTTATTCTTTTGCTATTGGGAGGGTTTTGGGTGGCGTCGAGCGGCGATGTCTTCCACTTATGTTTTTTACCATGTTTGAGGGTATTTTCTAATATCCTTCTCTTTCACCGGGGGAGCCAGACTTTGGCAACCCTTTATTCTTCTTTGGATTCTTTTAGCCGGTGCAGTCGATAGACCTTTACTAGAGCCAAGTAACTTCTGAAGGTATTTTTCTTTTTACAATTTTCCTTTATGCATTTTCTTTCATTTCCTTCTTTATTTCTTCCGATTGTTGACTTTTGTCCTTCTGCAGATGTGGCTCTATGAGGTGATCAGGTTCAATTCCCATTTGATTGATTTGCGGGATAAGTTGGTGAGGAATTTCTGTCGAATATACCAGTGGCAAATGTCCAACCGGTGGTCGAAGCAGTCTCTCTCCTTGTCAGCAGTACGTCAGGTCTTGAATGTCGTGACGAGCGACCAGGTTATTTCTTCTTTTCTCTTTTGAATCATTTTCTTTAGCATCTTTTTTATTTGTGTGAGTATTGACTTTATTTTGGAAACAACCAGGTACTTTTTATCCCTCGGGGATAACCTGCGGTGGGTCTCTTTGTGGCGCAACCGACCCATTAACTGGAATATGCTGACGGCGGTAGCATAATTTTGGTACCCTGAGGATCATGTTTTCCATTTTGTCTTGAATGAGGTCTGCCCGACCTATGAGGAGTTTTTTACTATGTTAGGGGTAAATCCCAGTGTGGCGGCCATGCCCGAATTCTCTCGATTTCCTCGGGACTTTTTAGTAGGACTTCTCCATATCTCTCTTTCGGCCTCTCGTGTATTGGTCACTGGATGAATGATCTCCCTCCCAATTGTACTGTAATTCGTGCATCTGCAGGATTTCAATGATGCACTCCATGTTAGAGTCATTGCCCTTGGCTTAACTTCGAAGCTACTACTAGTGACCGAGGACCTGATGGTGGACCCTCAACTTGCTTCCATTATTATGTGGATGTCATATCGTCGCAATCCTGCGGCGATGATATTAGTAGAGACCCTAAACGGTCTAGATGCTTGGCGGGAAGGTCGTTCTAATTTTCTGAGAGGTAGCCCGATTATGATATTCATGTGGTCGTCTGAGAGATTCCATTTGGCGGTCCCACCATTAATATCCCTTAGTAGTTGTGCCGAATTTATTCACCCGCTATTTCATCAGCTTTGGCCCGACTATAGAGAATTGGGTAAACTGGTGTGTGGGGCACGACACTCGATGTCTGCGCTGGTCAGTGCCCTAGTGGTGGGAGTTGCAGCCCATTCTGGAACTGGGGGAATACCGGTATGTTCTGTTAGTTGGCCTCCGACAGACCTCCTTCTATTTCCCCTGGTGGATCCTGCGTCATACTTGAACAACTTTTGATAAAACTGTGAAAGTTTGACCATTTTTTTAAAATAGCAAAAAATGTTATTTTGAGTTGATTTTTATATGGGTCCCTTGAAATGTTTAAAAATTATATAAAAAAATTAAATCGAAACATAATTTTTTACTATTTTAAAAACGTAGGTATGCATAGGAGCCTGTCTGTATACATATATATATATATATATATATATTCCAAAGCTTTTTTTAGCATTCATTCACTCCTCACTTGGTTCTTTATCACATATTTTTTTAGTATTTGTGCACATTCGATCATTGTCAAAATATGTGCTGACGCAATTATAATGTGGTGGTTTAATTTGTAACCTTTCTAAACCTTAAGTTAATCCAAACTTTGTTCATCTTTATACCCGGATCAAGGAGTTTGTGTCTTGATTTTGAGGGAGGTTCTCTTGCCAGTTGAAATAGACTTTCAAGTTGTTCGGTCGGGGTGGTGGTGTCGTTTGTAAATTAAGGTTTGATACTTTGTAAAAGAATAGTTTTTTTACTTTAGTTCCATCTCCTAAGATTTGTTAGGCTCCCCTAGTCACTCAAAATCGTCCATAACTACTTCGTAACCGCTACTCTTCTTGTCCGCAGAGAATGACATATATCCTATAGTGGTTAAAATGAAACCAATAACTAAAAAAATAAAAAACATGGGAGTGACTACAAATAAATCTTAAAAAGGGACTAAATACTTAAGATACCGTAAAAGAATTGTGATTTACTGAATTAGTGTTCATGTATACATTATTATTTGTAGATATTTGCATTTAGAATCAAACTTTTAATTGCCATTAATTTTTTGAAAGAAGAAAAAGTGAAAACAAATCATCCCTCTTAGGTAATTATGGGGTAATAGTGTCAAAGTTGTTTTATATGCTATATGCTCCCATGTTCATGCTTTATATAGTCATATTGTAAGTTTTAGTCTATACATTAAGATTAATGTTATTTACCTATTACTTCTTGATGGGTGTGGCATTTGGTATCATTTCAAGTGTTTATTATTTAGAACACAACCTATGGTTTGTTGACAACTTTTCGTTCCTAAATTTCTTCCAATTCCAAAGGACCAAGCCCAATGAGACACTTAACATCCAGTAAAGATATATTTTGTATGTATACCATACCTATGAATGTACCTATTTTTTTTAAATAGTAAACAAATAAATTTTTCGACTAAATTTTGTATACACGATCTCCATAACGAAGAGATCGTCTACAAAAACAATCATAAAAAAATTCAACCCCAAAATGGGTGAAATGAAAAGTGGATATATATGAGCATTTTCGGCCGTTCAAATTTTTGCCATCATCTCACCCACTTTCAGGTTGAATTTTTTGATGATTTTTTTTTGTAGATGATCTCCTTACTTTGTAGATCATATACACCGAATTTGGTTAAAAAAATTACTTTTTTACTATTTTACAAAAATGGGTATGTTCATTGGTATGTTACGAGAGGTATATTGGAGAGTCTGACTGTGTATATGGTGTCGCAAAAATTTAAGATATCACATTTGACCACCACCTCGAACTACATCCTTTTAGTTCTTGTCTCCTTTAAGTTAACATTATAACCTTTGTTTTTCAATTTGTTGGTTTACTTGAAACTTTAAATTAAAAAAACTTCAATATGCATGCACATAGAATACATGACAAAACACTCAGTCATACTAAAATTATAATCACTGCCAACCCTAATCAATTTCCCATATAACCAAAATTGCAATCTCTAAAGATCCACATTTGAACCACATAAGCCATTACAAAAATTTATAGACATGCCAATAAGGCAAGAACAATGAAGTAAACACTACCAACATAAGTGACAATCGGGAGAAAGGTGGAGTGGGTCCCGATGGAGACGAAGGTGGAAGGGATCCCGATGGAGACGAAGGTGGAGGGGGTACCGATGCGCGGGGAGGTGCAATGGTTGCATTTGAACTGTCCCAAAAGATCATTATATGTTAGACGCCACAGAAAAATAAATAAATTAAGAGTCATTATGAAGAAACCCCTGTTTGATAATTCGATATCGAACTAAAACCATGTTTTTAAAAATAATTAGACATAACACTAATTTCATGAAAATAAGTGGTGATTTCCATGGACAAAATTGTCGATTTGCATGCAATGTGTGTGTAGTTTTTGATTTGCATGAAATAGGTGTCGGTTTGCAAATTTTTTTTGTTATGTCTAATTGTTTTCAAAAGGTGTAGTTTAAGTAAAATGTCTCATTATCAAAAGAGAAATTCTACACTGATACCATAACGTGTTGCACCCGCATTGACTCGTGTCTGGTCCCGACACAAGTGGAGATCAAACACACACCAATACGGATGCGACACATCAGGGTGTCACCCCAAATGTGTCACATTTTAGGTGTCGGCCTAACATTAAACTTATCAAATAGACCCACAAACTAATTATTATTATTTTAAAATAGCACATAGGTTCAAGTTCTCACCCTGTAAATATGCATGATCCATAGCGTGTAAAAAAGAAACCCATAAATAAAGAAATCAGGGACCATTGGAGATGCTACTAAAAGTATTTGCTTTTTCTTTTTATTTTTGGGTGAAAATAATTACTTAGATGAACAATTATGAAATTGTACCTAACTAACTAAAAATAAATAAAATGCTTTTAAAAATATATTTTTGCTTAATAATTTTGGACAATTAAGAAATTGCATGCAAAATTTCTACTGATATTTGCTAATAAAATCCCATTAAAGGAACTTACTTGGATCAACATTAGTCATCAGGCTTGTACCATGGAAGTAACACCCCCCACCAACTCTATTAAATCTGTGATAATGATCATTGAAAACATAGGAAGCATGGTTTTCTAGAGTATCCGGTACATAACACGGGTGGACCGGTTGAGTAGCTCTACAATTAGCTTCGTCCGACAAACAAATCTTATTCATCTCATTTTGCAACCTACCCAAATCCGTGTTTTCTTTCGCAACACAAAAAGTCCCGAAAGGACTAGGCTCATCTTGGAAAACTGGAGAATTCCATGTAATAGGATAAATATCCTCCCCATCTATAAAGGTTGGATTAAAAACACCCCAACATCTCCCACCTTCTGCAAATTCCTCGTTATACATCTCGTAAATGTACGCGCTAATGGGCATAGTGCGTGTACTAGGCGGGCCCAAGCCGGTGAAAATACGACGAGCGAGATGATTGTTATACGCGTCGGCATTTTTCCTCGTGGCCACTGTCTCATTCTTAGTAATGTTAACTACAAAAGGCCATCCTAGGGGCACTGTCTCCCCGTCCCGTCCCCGTCCCCGTACCCGTCAGTTTGGTTATTTTCATAAGGCCATCCTGTTTCGGATACCACAATTGGGATGCCCGAGAACTTAAAAGCCTCCATGGCGATATATGCAGCGTCTAACATGGACTCGAACAGGCTACTATAGGTAACATTACTATAGGGGTCAACAATATGTTTTTCGGGCTGAAAAAGAGCGTAGCCAATTGAATAATTGGTGCTTCCAGTTAACGATAAATAAGGATGAATGTTTAACATGAAAAACGAATCGGTTTTCTCTAAAAATTGAAAGATACTACGAAGGGAAGTTTCGTGAATAGGTTGGAATTTGGCTAGGGAAGGGGAGGATGAGCTATTAATTATGCTGAAAGATTGGGGGGTGGAAATTTTGATGTGTTGAATATTTATGTTTGAATCATTTAAGGCTTTGCTAAGGGACTCCATGACCATAGCCAAATCTTGTCCGGAATCGAAATTTGAAGTGAGAAATTCGTTGCCCACACCAATGGCGGTTATGTTCGTTGAGGAATACGCGATAATATTTTTTTTAATCCAAGTGGTGGCGAGGGATGGTGTTTTTATAATATCGAGGACTTCATCGTTGGTGACACCGACCATAACCTCGATCCCGGTGTGTGAGAGGGCATTAAGAATATCATGTTCGGCCTGATAAAGGCGGACGTGGAATATTTTATGCGTTTGAAGGGTTTTAACGATGTTGTAGCCTAATGGTCGCATGTAGATGTTCATGCCGATGTTTATCCCCATAAATGCACCTGCAAGTTCAAGAACACACAATTTGGTTAACACGATAAAGGAAATGGTGAATTATTTGTAGTTACAAAATTTTGTTAGCATGAAATTGTGATTAAGTTTTAATCTACAAGGAACAAAATTTATTTATACATCACAAAGAAATTAAAGGAACACATTTAACTCCAAATAGGTGAACATACTTTTCCCATTTTACTTTTCTTCATTTGGTTTGGATGGAATATCCTTTACCTTGGTGAAAAGTGAAATGGCGGATCAATAATTTTGTCCAAGTCACATTATTATAGTGTATACTCTAATATGCAGTTGTATCGAAACAATTTGTTTTAAATATGTTAGAATACTTTTCACCAAATAAGTTGTAATCTAAGTGAAATATATTTCACCGCGAACCAAGTCGCGCTATGTGGGAAAAACAACCCTAATGCGATTGGGATTGAAGTTAAAGATGGGAATTTTTGGTATAACCTATGAAGCACGTACTCGACATGTAATACATGTTTTCACACGACACAGGACACGCGACCAACGACACGTGATTTTGTCAAAGACTAGGATACGACACGCTAGGATAAGTATAATATATAATAAATATTTAGATATATACTAATAAAATAAAACATATTTTTTTTTATAAAATACATTATTAAAGCATTCTTAACATGAAATTAAGAAAATGGAATACACAAAACAAAATTCAAACACACATTAAAAATCATATATAAAGCAGAATCACCATCACATTACAAAAAAATTAAAAAATTTAAATAATTAATTTCACATGTCCTTTTACATGTCCCAGCATGTCCTGGACGTGTCTCAGGATGTCCAACCTAAAAAAAGGACTCGCGTGTCCCAGCATGGCGATAATGTGTCGGAGCACGCACATAATACGTGTTTCGGACACGGGATTCGTGGCTTCTGGGAGAGTGTTCATGCTTCATAGGGTATATAATACACGCGCACAAAAAAAAACTGAAATTTGATTATTTTCAAAAAATTCAATTGATACTTATCAACATTGTTCAATTTCTAACTAGAAATCACTAATACCAATTTATTGTTAGCTGGCCAACAAACAATCGTGGTTATAACATTAGAAATCCTGCTAACTAATTATCTTATGTGAGCGTACTTCTATTAGATTGAGTTCAGTAATAGTGTAAGGCTTTTAACTTTTCAATTTAAAACATCAGAACATTTACACAAAAAAAATATTTATCATTACTATTTATTAAGTATAATACTTATATAGTCTTGCAATTTTTATGATATGTTGGCAAGAATGTTGAAATTTATGTTTAATTACAAAAAATTTTAACAAATTATAGAAATGCCCCTAATATTGTTTGATTTGCAAACCTTTTGCATTAATTTTACATGATGAAAATCATTCTTGAGATTACCCACTTATTAAATGTACTATTATTTCTAGTTGGAAAAAAAGGGTCTACACCATGCAAGCCGAATAATAGGATGCTCAAGATTTGATTCGAAAGGCTTAATGAGCCTAAAAATATGTTCAAGCTTCAACCCGGAGAATCTTTTATCCAAATGAATATGGGCCTAGCTCGAGTAAATTTGTATTAATGCCTATGAAGCAGGAACTCTCTCTCGAAAGCCATGAATTAGCTTTGACACGAGTCCCACACGCGACACGCTCTGACACATTGCTGACATGTTGGGACACGTAAAAGGGCATGCCGAGACACGTAAAAGGACATGTTTTTTTATTTTTTATTTTTTTTTCTTATGTGATGCTGATTTTTCTTTATTTATGATTTTTAATGTTAAAGTGTGTTAGAATTTTGTTTTGTATGGTCCATTTTCTTAACTTCATGTTTAGATTGATCTAATAATGTATTCTATGGGAAAAATCTATTTTATTTCATATATATATATATATATATATATACGTAATCTAGCGTGTCATATCCTGGTTTTTAGAAAAATCATGTATCGCGCGTCCTGTTGAAATACGCATTATGTGTCGAGTCTGTGCTTTAAAGATTAATGTACTATTTTAACACATGATTATTAGGGATCCAGTAGAATTCAAACTGAACTTGAACGAGCTTGTATCCAAACGACGACATCCTGATGACTCAACATTACTAAGAGGATGATCATAGTGAAAATGACTTTAAACCTACTACTACAACAACTACAACTAATTATTAACTAAAAAGTCAATGTAGTAGTATAATCATGATTTAAAACTTGTTATTAAAAACAAGACATACTACTCTAGGTAGATTAAGCAATTAAGACAATATAAGTTCATTAATATACCTACTATGCTGGGGAAAATGCCAAATATAATAAGGACACATCGGAGCCACATTTCAAGCATCATCGGTTTAAATAAAATTTTCGGCCTTGACATTCATAGCAAACCTGCAGTGTAAAGGCGAAGAATTGAGTGATATATCTATACCTATATAAAATCCGTCAGGTGTGGGCCCAAATAATAGGTTTACTAACGGACCATCTTAAAATGATATAATTTTTTTCCCTCGAGTACTATTTTCCCCCTTGCATTACTACGTCACTTAAAGTCACATATTTTGGAGGTCAAATGTTGGGGGCCAAAGTCAATATAAAAAACTTACAGGTAAAATGAAGAAAAATAAAAACGAGAGTTATTTGGGGTTTGATCCCAATTAATTGTTGCAATTGATATTAATTGTTGCGGCAAAAATTTCCTTATTATACATGTATTTTCTTAAGATGTTTTTAAAATTATAGAGTTTGCCCCCTCAAATTTTTTCTAAAAATATTAAGAGTCACCCCTCGAGTGAAAATAAAATAATTACTTGGCATATATATGGAAATGCTTAAAAGTCAATATTAGGCTTTCTTTATGGCTACATTTACAATTCTTAGACGTATATATCTACACATTTTATTTGGTAATTTTTTAAAATATTTTTTTGTATCAAAAAATTAATAATTAACTAAAAGAAATTGATTACCGTTCACCAAAATTTCGCCCCCCGTGGTCGAATTCTTTGTTTTTAGGCACAAAAAAAGATAACTTTGTTTTTGATATATAAGGGAGAATATGAAGAGGAGGTGGATGAAACTTAACATATAACATCTCTTTAAAATGAAAAGTTATTTATATACACTAGCACCTAGGCCACGCGATGCGTATCATTATTTATTTAAATTATATTATTTTGTTGTATACCTTATAAATTAGTGTATACATAAACTTCATATATGTATATTAAGAATAAAATTAAGACATTTATATCACCAAAAATTGCATATATAATAAAAAATATAAATTTTTGATAAAATCATGTTTACATTAATAATTTAAGTTATATCTTGACCCAAAAAATGAACACAATCATACAGAAATTTCTCTTTGATCATTATGTTGGGCATTTTTTGAAATGAAATAAATCTCAACCAAACAAATGGAGCAGTAGCAGTATATGTGTATCGTATATGATGGGTATGTTTGGAACGAGTGATTACATTGATCAAAGAAGAATAACACGCTAACATATGACATATCCTCTCAAAAACACACATAAACCCCCACAATTTTCAAACCCGTAACATATCCGATATGAATATACTAGTAACACATAATAACAATTTGTCCAAGTATCGATAAAACGAAATAGTACCTGAGAACGGAGATGGAGGAGGAAGAATGGCGGCTGTGAAAAATGACTGGAAGCGCTTTATAAAGAATGCGAATACAAAGAGACTGAATAGGGAAGGGTAAGAGACAGAGAGTAAATGCGGTAGACGTAGTGTAGATATAAACAAACACACGGATCAGATATAACTTAAATTATTAATGGGTGAATGAAAGGGTTAAATGAGTGAATGTTGAGGTAGTTCAAAAGTCTAAGAAAGATAATGTGGAGCAGTTGTAAAGTCTAGGTACGGTTCACCTCCTCAAATCTCAAAACGATGGAAACAACAATTAGGGAGGAAATTGAGAAATTAGGGTTCAAGATTCTGCCCTACTAATAATTAAGCCACATTTATGTCCGATCAGATCAGATGAGATGACTCTTGAGTTCACATAACCTCCGTCCGCTTCAGATCAGATCATACATAGTATCTCACCGGTGGCCAACCCACGACCTGTGCCCTGTATGTAACCAACCACATATGTATATATTGTGTGTCTTGGCTGGTGGTTTTACTCAATCATTGTTACGAGGAAGGAGGTTATTTTGTTTTGATGGGCTGTTGATGTTAATCTTGACATCTGTGGGTGATTCGTCAGAGATAAGGTTAAGTTTAAGATCAGCAACCTCTTTTTCCTGCGGTTTTTAAGGGTGACTCTACTTCTCCACCACCGGGCAATCCAAGGCACAACTCTGTCTCTTTGAGGTTCATCATCTGTTCAAGTGATAGATCTCTTGCTTCTTGTTGTGTTCTACTCCTCTCTTTTGGTAATGATATTGGTTAGTGTGTGTTATTTTTAAGAGAGATAGAGATGTGTGTAAAGACTTTAGAGAGAGAGGTTAGTGGGTGGGTGGGTGGGGGGGGGGGAGATGGGGTTATTGAGGGAGAAGATGCAGAGTGCAAGAACAGGGGATCAGCTGTGGGTTGTAATATCTACTTTTCAGTGAAGGATAAAATTGGTCGTTATTAAATAAATATATAATTTGGCAATTATAATTTTTCATTGAAAAAAGCTGGTGAAAAAATAGGATTGATGTGTAAATATGACAACATTAATAACAAATATAAGAGATCAACAAATCATAAGATTAGCAAATGCTTAACAAAATCATTTACTTAAAACCGGTTCATTTGCATATTGTGGAAACCAAATCTTTGATTTGAGATTGTTCTCAACATCCTAGAGTAGGACATATTTCTTGTGAATTTGATGTTGGGACTAATTTAAATAGATGATAGATTTCTAGTAATGGATTAATTTAGAATATGAGCAAAAATAATGTGAAAAATATTGAACCAGGACAATGCTTCTAGTCTTGCCTCTCGGGTTAAAAAGACAGACGCACGGGAAATCGAGAGCTTCTACCAACAATACTATGAAAAATATGTTATTGCATTGGACCAGGGAGAAAAAGCAGACATGCATTCTTTTTAAAAGAATGGTTCTATTATACTTGCAGGTACCCAATTTTATGAGGAAGGGGTTCATTGTGTTTATGTAATTATTTATAATTGAAATTAATTACATTACAACAGAGCCCAACTCGGCAAAGCTTACCAGACGGCCGGAGTGCTTTTTGAAGTCCTCTGCGCTGTTAACAAGTACGAAAAAGTTGAAGAAGTTGCTCCTGAGGTGAGTTACTCCCCTCTTTTGTGAAAAATCTATGCGTAGTGGTTTTTAATACTGGTAATGCATTGCATGACTTGTACCATGTGTGGTCCTATCATGGTACAAGTCATGCAATGGCCATCAAGGTACAAGTTACAAATCAACCCATCCTCCTAATGGGTAAACCCCAAATATGTTATATGTTTAATAAAAACAAGCTGAGGTGAAAAAGTAGAATCCTTCAAACCATACATGATGTAGCGTTTGGCATTCTTTATATATTCATTTTGTTTCCCAAAATATTGCATATCAATTACTTTTAGAGTGTTTGTGGATGCATAGAATTAGAATTCAACTAGAATTCTAATTCATGGAATTTGAATTAAGGGTCCGTTTGGCAACCCAATTCCAAGCCATGGAATTGGAATCGGAAGGCCAATTTTAATTCCACGGAATTGATATTGTCCTTCCCATGCCAATTCCAAGGCTTGGAATTGGGTTGCCAAATGGGCCCTAAATGAATTCCAATTCCATGATGTTCGAATTCAATTTGTCGGTTACGTTGTTGAATTTATTTGGTATTTTATTAGACTTATAAATTCATGTTTGTGGGTAGTAGTTCGTTCAGTATCCGTGTAACTTTGTTAGCGTACAATTTGTGAAACTCTGTTTGTGTGGAACTGTGTGCAGTGTGTGCATGTGTACCTGCAGTGTGTGAAATTGTGTGTGTGTGACACTGGAACTGTGTGAGCATGTGTGAAATTGTATGTGCAGTGTGTATAACTGTGTGGTGTAATGTGTGTGACACTGAAACTGTGTGCGAAGTAACAGCATGACATAGTGTATGAGAAAATGTGTGTGCGTTAATTTATCCCTCTGTGTCAATTCCATAAAACTGTGATTCTATAATTATCTACTTTTACTTTGGAAGTAAATTTATACAATTGGAATCACATAACAATTCCAAACTCATTTTTTTTCTAACCAAACAATGTAAACTGGAACTCAAGGCCCCAATATCAATTCTTAAGTTTGGAATTGGGGTTGCCAAACACACCCTTAGAACTACTGGGGTAGTAAGTTTGGGACTTTTGGGATGATACTTCATGTACCATTTGGGGTGAGGGGCCCATAAAAATTTTTCTTTCTTCTTGTTATATTTGACAAGCTTTGCCTTACCAATTGATTTTGCGAATTTAATCAGCCAAATGCATCTCCCATTGTGTCAAATTTAGGTTTTTGCAATGCCGATGAGGGATCTAGGGTGGCTTTAAATCCAAGGAAATACCTGAATCTATTTGTGGTTTAGGGTCTAATGTCTTCACTACATGCACCTTGAAATCTGGACTTTACTTTTTGTGACACTTTTATAAGAAATTTTGGGACATTTATTTTTCACCCGAAGTACAAATGCCAAAGATTGGACTCTGAACCCTGTTATTTATTATTTATTATTTATTATTGATCAGCATATGGAGTCACGCACTGCAAGATCAATGCTAAGAAACTTGAAACTTTTGTGAGCAGATCATTGCCTCGGCTAAAGATGTTCAAGCCAAAAAGGATATCTATGCCCCCTATAACATTCTGCCATTGGATTCTGCGGGTGCATCACAGTCCATCATGCAACTGGAAGAGGTACACTATACTACAAATTATATATGAGTAATACTAGGGGGACACAGTCTAACTTTGTTGATAAATATGCCTTGGTTAATGTGTGGGACATTCATTACTAATAAACTTTTAACTTACCAATGTCTTAAAGACGCATCACTGTGTTAGTCAAATTGTTGATTATAAATAGGGATTTTTTGGCTTAACCCCTACTTTTTAATATGATATTTGACTTGACCCCGACTTTGCTAATCTCTTTGATATACCCCCTTGCACAAGGGGGTTTCCTCAAAATATTACATAAAAGTAGGGGGTTAAGTTAAAGGATTTATTTGACTTTTCCCCTTGTATATAATACTAAATTAGAAACGAGGGGTTAAGTCAAATTAGGCATTAAAATTTGGGGTTTAAGTCAAAATGACCCTTAGAAATACTAGGTATGGTTTTTCACCATACCGTAACATTTCAGTCCGGAGAAATATGGTTCGAGTTTGCTAATTTTCATTACTGGAAAATGAAATTATCGAAACCGAAGTTATTAGAAACTTTGTGATTATTGGTCGATTTGGTATAGGCTATATACCGGCCGATAACCACCCCTAATGAATACACAAGTACTCTCACCCACACACATGTAATTTATGCTCATGAATTCTATTTGTATGCCATTACCAGGTTAAGGCGGCTCTGGGTGCACTTCGAAACACACGTGGGTTGAGTTGGCCAGCATCAGCTGATCACCACAAGAAGAAATCTGTAGAATTGGACCTTCTTGATTGGCTAAGGGCCATGTTTGGGTTTCAGGCATGTGGTATTGATCAAAAGAATTATATAATAATTTTTAAGTTGCTTATGGCTTTTGAAAAGTTAATGTTTGTGTTTGGTTTATTTTGTTATCTACAGAGAGACAATGTCAGGAACCAGAGAGAGCATTTAGCTTTACTACTTGCCAATATTCATATAAGACTTATTCCTAAGCCCAAACCCCTTAACAAGGCATGAACCCCCCCCCCCCCCCCCACCCCCTTATCTCAAACCATAATTTTTGTGCATTGCTTCTCATTTTTTAATGCAAGTTCGATTTTTGTGTTGCATTTATTGAACTGAAATGTTCTGTTATGATTAGTTTGTATGTTCTTTGTGTCGATGGTTATTTCTTGTGGATCATTAACCATTTTCCCTTGATATTTCTGATTGATTTTTCATTATCACATAATTATCCTCTAATGAATATTTTCTCCGCACTTCGAAAAGTGTAATCTTAACATGCATAGTTCTAATGCAGCGTGACGATCGAGCTGTTGATGCACTCATGAACAAGCTATTCAAAAACTATAAAACATGGTGCAAATACTTGGGAAGAAAACACAGTTTACGGTGAGATATGTTTGTGCATCTTCTTTTGTTTGTTGACTTCATCACATGACTTTTCTAGATTAAAATGAATCTTCTTATGATAATGAGCTGAAATGAGTATGAATGTAATTGCTTGTAGGCTCCCCTAAGGGAAGCAAGAAGTGCAATAGAGGAAGATTCTTTACATGTGCCTCTATCTTCTTATCTGGGGTGAATCGGTTAATGTATGATTTACGCCCGAGTGCCTCTGCTAAATTTTTCACAATGTAAGTAATTCAGTCATCGTCGTACATTTCATCAGTGATTTTATATTTATTGTTGAAATGTCTACATCTTCGCATACACACACACATATATACACATAAGGCTCGAAGGGTCTAAAAGATGAATCAAAACAACTTTACCCAAATTTCTAGAGAGGCTGGTCCCTATGACTCGAACCAGTTACATTGCACCAGGCGGAATGAGGCTTTGCCATCTTTATGAAACTCTCTCTCTCTATATATATATATATACACGCATGTATATGCAGCCAGGCTCCTATGCAGACATACTTGAGAACTTGGTCCAAAACGATGTTGTTTTGGACCAAATTGTGAATTTCTTAAAAAAAAGAAGAGAAATGTTGATTTATGCACAAAGTTCATAAGTCCGTCCTCACCAAAGACGGACTTAATATATGTATTTGTTTTTATATATTCTCTTAATACATATCTCATTGCAATGCTCCGATATATGTTCAGATGGCATATGAACTCCATGGTTTGTTGGCTAGAAATGTCAGCATTGTCACGGGAGAAAACATGAAGCCTTCATATGGTGGGGACAATGAGGCTTTCCTACGGAAGGTTATAACACCGATCTATCGAGTAATTGATAAGGTACTTTCTATTGGAACACATTCATCATTTTCAAACTTCTTTTTTTTCTAATGTTTCAGACATGATATGATAATGCTCATCTTATTACAGGAAGCCAAGAATAGCAAAAACGGAAAAGCCTCTCACTTAGATTGGCTCAATTATGATGATCTAAATGAGTACTTCTGGTATGCACAGATTTAAATTGATAACCTGCAGTTCATTACAAAGTTTATAAAAGGGTGTTTGCGCTTTTTGATATTCTGCTGGACTCATGCTTTTGGCTGATCTATTGTATAGGTCATCTGACTGTTTTTCTTTGGGTTGGCCTATGCGCGATGATGGCGATTTCTTCAAATCTACACGCGACATGGGACAGGTGCTCTATATTCAACCCAGATATTATTCCTTAAAACTCCCTCCGCCCCAAATTAAAAGTGCATGTTTGAAAGTCAACATTTTAAGGAAAAATTTTGGGCCTTTGGGTTACAGAAAGCAATTTTATATTTTATATTTCCAGTTTTCATTTCTATTTCTAATTTTTGCTTTCAATAGAGTATTTAGAAAACTAGGGAAACACGCTCATTTGTTAGAAGTAAACCATTATTTTCAAATGTGATTTATAGAAATCTTGAAAGTCAAAATATAATTTACAGAAAGTTTGAGGGACAAAATGTAATTTTCAGAAAGTTTAATGACTAAAATTTCATTTACATAAATTTTAGGAACCAAAATGTAAATTAACAAAATTTCAGGGGCCAAAATGTAATTTACAGAAGGGGTCGGACTTGTCATTTTTTCTTAAATTTAGGCGTAAAATGTAATTTTATATATTTTTGGGGTCATTATGTAATTTACAAAATTTTAGGGGGCTACATGTAATTTTCAAAGATAGATAATGTTTTGGAAATAGGTTTGTAAACATGTTAAAGTAGTTTTTCAATTTTCTTGAAAAGTGGAAAATCGGAAAAACTGTTTTTAGTTTTCCATTTGTATCAAAATTTTAATAATTTTGATACAATAGAAAAAGGCATATAAAAGTGACATGAAAGAATTTCATTGACTTGTATTAGTTCCTTGACCAACTGCATGGTAAAACTCATAACCTTACATGTGATCATGTTGCTAAAAACTCATGACCTTGAATGTTGCTTATAACATAGTGATTTACAAACTTGCAACACTTGCAAGTCTATTACAAACTATGAACACCTCTAAGAAGGAAACGTCTTGTGTCGGACACACGTGTTCTACACTTTTTTCTACAGTTTCATTATTTAAAATTAAGATTATCTATTTTGGATATATGTAACACTTCTTGAGTGCCAAACAAGATCCACATATCTTTAATGTTGAAATACGACTTTCGTTTCGTATACGGAAAAAAATAATTACTAGAAAACTAAAAAATGTAATCATAATAAAAGGCAAGATAATGAGACAAAGTAATCAAAGGAGAAAATCTGGCATAAATATCTTCATTAATGGGCTGCAAGGTAACCTCTGTCATCCACGAGATCTCCAGAACTGGCCATCCCACCCAATTGACAAGGTATTGTGTCATTTATCCGATCGGGCAAGAAAATGTCTCCTAGTCTAGGATGCCTTAAAGCCAATCACATGAGAACTGGTTGGTAAAGGAGTCGACAGAATGTGGTTTCCCCGAAAGGGGGAATCATATGCCACATTAAACGTGCTATGAATGTGGAATTCAGTTGGGTGGTCCACCTCATAGGTGTTCATCCTGTGACAATGCAAGATGGGGAAAGCTCCAAACCGTCGTATCTCTAGCTTGGGACCCTTACCGTGTCTCCTCTCCTTCTGAAGGTGCCTATGACCAAGTCTCCTTTAGCTGGTATACGACCTCACGGTGGTGAGTGTCCACTTGCTCCTTATAGTTATAGTCTATAGAAGACATGGCAGACCGACACTGCAGGAGGAAGCTCTTCTGAAACAATGGGCATATGAGGTATAGTGCTCAACACATTTTAGAATGGTGAGAGACTAGTGTACTGCTTGACAATGTTGTTGAAGGCAAACTCTGCTTGTGCCAAGCACCGTCGCAAGTCTCAAATGAAACGGTTTTCTGACCATCCAGTTGGTGATGAATTGTGGTGAAGAAATGGAGAGAACGGGGTAAGATTGCTTGAGGGAACGCAAAAGTATCTCGTAAAACAGATATCACATCTGACGTGATACTGCGGAAAACCCTGTGTAGACGGATGATATCTCGAAATAAAGAACGGCAACTTGGGATGCTTCCATAGTCATGCTGTATAGAATGAAGTGAGTCATCTTCAAAAATCCATAAACAACTATAAAGATGGAATCGTGGGCTTTGGAGTCTCACGATAATATCCATTGAAACGTCCTTCCATGACCTATTAAAAATTTAACGGCTAAGAGTCCGATGTCGATTGTGGTGTATGGGCCGAGCAAATTGGTGTCGCGAGGGAATGAGAGCAGGAGGAGGTGTGGCCCTAGTCAAAACCCTAGGAGAAGAGCATTAGGAAGCCATGGTGAACTCGTCAGGGATAGGTGGAGCCTCCAATGAGATCGAATGGGCCTTGGTCGCATCGAAGACTAGCAGGCAATCTGCACGGGGCGATTATGCTGGTAGGGTGATGTCAATCTGATAGTGGTTTGATAATATTTGGAAAAATCTAGGGCTAGATCTCTTTAGGGTTGATTTAACCCTTCTCCCAATCACTGCAAATCTTGTCCACAGTTAACCCTAGAAAAAAAGGAGAGTATAATTAGGCTGAAACGATCTAAAGAACAACTACAACAACAATAACAATAAAGAAATTGGGGCTGAAATGCTCCTTGGATCTCATTGATACTCTCCAAAATGTAATAATGAAATATAAATTTATCGACCCCTTTATATAATAAGGGGTGGAAATAGACAAGAACTATAATACTCTCAAATTATAAAGACACAAAAGAGGAGAGATAAGGCTAACGACAATGCCAATAACTATGCCCCAGTATTAGAAAATAAGTATATGTAAGACGATGAGTTATTATCACAATTACATGTACACAATATGGACATACAGTTAAAGATGTCAACATACTAGTTTCTCTGTTTTTTAACATATATGTTATTATATGTTGAGTATGGCTATTTAATGACATATTTCATATTACAATCAAAGGTGAATTATTTATTGTTTCATACTTATGCATAAAAATGATATTTTATTCACGTGTCCTGTGTTATCTGTATAACTAGTTATTAATATAGATGAGAAGGAAGAGAAGATATAAAATAATTTCTGAAAAAACTGACAACATCCATTTCCAAGTTTTGAATTTATATTTATCTTCTCCCTGTTAATAAATATCCTCCGATTGCATTTCTATTTGGTAACACATAGCACTGGTGTAATTCAAGTTTTCGTGTTTTATTAAATTGGTAAATTCATAGAGAATGTCTCATAGCTCATATCAAGACTTCAAATCTCATAATTCATATAGAATCATTCCTGGAATCCAAATTGGTAAATTCACACCGAGACTCATAATTCATAACAAGAGTATGAATTATGAGATTCAATTTTTTTCCTAAAGTTCAGACTTTATATGTGAATTTACGAATTTAATATAAAAGCACAAAAACTCGAACCAAAATCAAAATATTTCAAACACCATTTGCGCACGTCACAAACATCAACTACTCTCTCAAAACGGTTATTAAAATTATTCACGAGACATGGTTGTAACCGAAGAGCTCATTTTTTTTCTTCTTATCAATACTAGGTATATTGGACCTTGTTTTGAACTTCCCTAGCTTTCAAAGATGGAAGTTCACTGATGTCATGAGAAACTTTCTCAAGATTATTGTAAGCCTCGCATGGTCCATTATTCTTCGGATATTTTATCTGCACCAAAACAACTCGGCTTTTGGGAAGATCAAAGATGTTCTGTCATTCCTTAATAGATTTAAGGGAATTCCACCATTATATGTTGTGGCTGTTGTTCTGTATCTTCTTCCAAATCTACTGGCAGCAGCAGTGTTGCTTATTTTTCCAATGCTTCGACGTTGGATTGAAAACTCCGCTTATCATAAGATTTCATCTATGGTGGTCACAGGTATGTTTGTTTCCCTCTTCCTTTTTATTCTTAAGAAAGCTCCGCATATTTTTCATTTTTTGAAAGTGTGATATAATTTATTTAATCCAGTTTGTATCGATTGCTTCCTCGTCCAGAAATTATGAACACATAACAGAAACACAATTGTCAACAGGTTTCACCAATAATTGAAAATATAGAATAAACTGACAACGGGGAAAGCCTAGTACGTGGGACCCCGATTGCACCCCCGACCCTGTTTTCCCCCTTCAATAATTAGTGAACCTACTAATTATCTTAGTCAATACCAATGCTTTAATTTTATGGTTTTATAAACCCAACTACCGTGTGTGTGTGTGTAAACTAAGCTACAGGCATCCCTAAACAGAACACATATAAATCTACAGTATAATCTTTCGAATTTTATTTTAGAAGCTGGATTTACAAAGATAGGTGTCTTTTTTTTCAAAATATCTACCTTCGTGGTAAATTCCACCTGCACATTTACACATCCATAAATAGCAGCTACAAAACTCATATATCTTTGCCCGGAAATGAAGGTTGTTTCTTTTCCTACATTTTACGTGTTATCGTATCTCTCTCAATTTAAAACAAAGAAAGAAATACATAAAGAAAAAAATATTAAATTTGGGCGGCACTACAGGTAATGTATTTATATGAATATTTCAATTTCAATTTCGATTTCAATTTCATTTTATATTTATATTTATATTTATTCGCAACTAACATTGTATTTGTTGGACAGAAACAATTCAGCCTGGATCCAAAGCTATGCGATTCCATCTTGGAGCAGTTGAGGAGGAAACATAAGACGTGAAAGAAAAATATGCGAACCCTGTACTTTGGAAAGACCCGAGAGTCCATTATTCGAATGCGTGAATCCGTCCCGTCGAAGGAGCTGATCTCATTGGCATAATGGCAAAAGTTCATTGACAATGAGATCGGGGAGCGACAATTGGCATCTCGCCAATCGGGGAGGGAGAATCGGGCGAAAAAGACAGACGTGCACTACTCCGGCCGGACGTCTTACGCCGAGGTGGAGCATAGGATTATGGTAAGATTTAATTTTTCTATAATTAAAGAAATATATTATTCTGCATTATTTTACTTTGCAGTGCCGATACTAATTTTGCATTATTTTATTTCAGGGGACCGGGAGTGGCCCTGGGGGTAGGCCACATAGGCTCGATACTTATGTGGCTATTCGAACAAAGAGGAGAAAGGATAAGGAGGTGTTTTCGAGCGTCGCGGCCGCGATTGTAAGTAATCCAACAGTTTACTTTTGGTTAATTAAGTTGGAATTTTTTTATTTACTTATTTAACTAATCATGTGCTTTTTGTTGCTTGAGGCAAACCTTAAGGAAGTGCATGAGTCACAATCTGATGCCGACAAGGAATCTTTGTCCACAGACGCACTCAGCGAAGTGCTTGGCGTTGATCGCAAGGGGAGGACAAAGGGGTGAGCTCGCGGGTGGCCAAATCTAGGATCATTGGATTGGAGACGAGCGACACCGGGTTGGCTCGAACGGTGGACTCGCATGACGCAAAGCTGTCCCGTTTGGAGGCGACGGTCCAAGATATGTTCTCATTCATGAAGTATTCGTTGGGCGAAAACCGTAAGGGGAAAAGGAAGGAGAAGGTGGTGGAGGAGGAGGTGCAGGAGGACGAGGATGTGGATCTTGCTGCTTCATCGCCGACACATGCTGACTTTGATGATCCAGTCCCCTATTTGGCTCCCTTCGACCCACCGATGTTGACACTTGGTTGGCCGAGCGTGTTTATACTGGACATATTTGATGGCCAACGGATAGGGCGGGGGTTGAGGGACCCAAATACCGTCCAGGGTATGCCAGTTTATGGACATTTGCTTTAAAACATCGAGTCCAAGGTGCTCATCACGCATGTGATGCCCGAGAAGGAGAAATCCCCATTGTGATTGCGCGAACAATGCGGCACGATGTATATTACTGGGTGTGTCAATTCATATATTGTGTGGCCTACTCACCTCCTCAGAGCTACCCCTACCCAGAAATGTAGTGACATTATTTGAATTGAATTATTTTTAGTTATTATATTTGAATTATATTTGGATTATATTGTGATGCATATTGTTTTTAATGTATATTTTCATTTTCGCTATTTTATTTGGATATATGATGTTTGAACAGGTACAACGTTGCTATAACAGGTACAAATATACTGCTGGGCAGTGGCAGTGGCCATACTGCCAAGCAGATTTTTTTCAATTCTGCCCAGAATTGTCACGGTCATTAACCGTGACAAATAATAATTACCATGGATTTATCACGGTCAATGACCGTGATAATTTTTAAAATTTCATCACGCATTTGTCACGGTCCTTAACCGTGACAAATATTGTCAAGGTCTAAGACCATGACAAGTATAATGAACATGTCATGGTCAATGACAGTGACAAGTCTGTGACAACAAACGTTGTCACCCCCAGAATTTTCGCGGTCATTGACCTTGATAAGTCCAACTAGTCAAGGTCAATAATCGTGACGATTCGGCAGATTTGGTGTAGTGGAATTAATTCATTTAAAAATACGTAGAAATACGGGGTGTTACATACTGCCCCCCTTACAATGGAATTTCGTCCTCGAAATTAGGACATACCTGCTGTAAATAACTTTAGATACTGCTCTCGCATGTTATCCTCCCTCTCCCAAGTCGACTCCTCAACATTGTGGTGGCCCCACTGAACTGGTACCAAGGGCACCACTTTGGATCGTAGTTTACGCTCACCATGATCTAGAATAACCACAGGCCTCTCCTCATATGAGACGTCTGGCTGTAAGTTAATCTCCTCAAGTGGAACGTGCCAATAAGCCATCTCGCTCCTCCTGTATTTCTTCAGTGATGACACATGGAACACATTGTGTATCCGCTGAATATGCGTTGGAAGTCCCGGTCTGTATGCTACTGGTGCCATCCTCTCTATAATGGAAAATAACCCCACATACCTCGGTGCTAACTTCCCATTCTTGCCAAATCTCATAATCCCCTTTATAGGAGATACTCGAACCAGCACCTGGTCGGCAACCTCTAACTCCACGTGTCTCATGTCGGCGTCAGCATAACTCTTCTACCTATCACGAGCTATCCGAATGTGTCCTCAAATTAACTTAATCTTGGCAAACAGTCTCTTGAATCATCTCAAGTTCTAACAACTTGTTGTCCCCCGCCTCTAACCAACATGTGGGCGAACGACAAGGTCCCCCATACAATGCCTCAAACGGTGCCATCCCGATTGTTGATGTAAAAAACTAGATTGCTCTAATTATTCAATCACAGATAAATAAATAAGACAAAGATTTTTAAAGTGGTTCGGCTAGGAATAAAGCCTACGTCCACTGTTATGTTATTGCTGAATGTTTGCAGAACTCTTGATTACAAGTTCTCTCAAGAAATTCCGATCCCCTTGAATGAGGATGATACAAGGTATTTATAGCCCTTAGGCTGTATATGAAAGGGTCGATACATTAAATGATATACATATGAAAGGGTAATACATTTAATGCAGCGTGTGCGTCAAGATCCTAAACATTCAATGAATCATCGAACTGTTTGAATATTTGGCAATTAATGCTGGGGTCGAGGTGCAGCTCGGACCGCCTTAGTTGCTCGTTGATCAATAGTTCCTCGGAGCGCTAGAGTACCTCGGAGTACTGGAGTTCCTCGGGGTGTCCTCGTTGCTCGGATATAACATGAGTTGGTCGGGGAAATGAACTTCCTCGTTGCTATTGTGCCACGTAGATTGACACGTGTGTTTGTACTATTCGTCCACGTCAGCATATTAATTTTGGTATCAACAGAAGCCCCCAATGTTTCATATTTCGAACTTTGAGGAGTATGGAACATTCTTTCTCGGTATGTAGCAGTATTGAAGATCTTCCTGGGTTTTAGGAGCATCATATTTGAATTTATTTCCAAATTCATAGAATCCGCCTTTTTTTGAATTTTTAAGGGCACTTCGATCTTTGTGCCCTTTTTGTCCTTTTAGCCGCCGGAAGTTCAATAGTTTCTTTCGTGTAATCATTTCCTTCGCCACTTCCTAAGGCAAAGTATTTAAACTTCTTAGGTAACCATACCGTCTTCTTCTTTTTCCAATTTCTTGCATTCAAGCTTTCTATTCTCTCCTTCTCTCTTGTGCGTTCATCCTTGTTTTCGTTCGTTGTCAACATACCTCCTTTCTTCCTGTAAGACCTTCTTTCTTTCTTCTCTTTTATTCAATATGGTTTATATTGTAGAGTCTGTTGAGAAATTTCGTTCTGACTTTTCCATTCCTTCGTGGGTAACTCTAGAGGTTCTCTCTGAGCCTTTAGATTACTTTTGATTGGCTGAGGGACATTGGTTCCCCAGTCTATTTGTTGCTGAATGTGGATTTTTTTTTCCACCAAACCCATTGTGTCTTGAGTTTTGTCAATATTTCGATCTTGTCCCTGCAAAAATAGCCCCAAATTCATGGAGAATAATTAATGGGGTGCATAAATTAAATATAACTCATGGGACTCGTATAGGGATCCCTGAAATTATGTATTGCTATAGATGGGCCGTTTTAGATAATATTTATTATTTAAAAACTAGGTTTTTGAATAGGGCTCTTGTAGTTAACCTCCCCGATGCAAATAGAGATTATTTTGAACATGGGGTGGTTATTAAAAATTGGCAATATGCCCCTCTGGTTGGAGATGGAGTATGCAACGGTCCCAGATGCCCCCCATATGGCAATGGGATAGGTTTATTTTTTATTTTATTTTTCTTATGAATTTGTGCTTTCATCATGTTTGACAAAATGTATGACTGATATCTCGTTATGTATTTATCTGCAGTTGATAGCAAAAGAAAAACTCCAAAAGAGTCAGAAGTGAATATTAAACATCTGAAACTTATCTGGGGTTTGCATAAGACGGTTGCAGACGAGCACATCAGGTCTGCATCATATTTGCTGCAGTATAAGAGTTATACAAACTCTTATACTGCTCGCCCTGTTGAACCAGCTTCAACTCCAGAGAACTCTTCTTCAGATTCTCATATTCATTTAAGTCAGAGAATGGGTAAGAAAAGAGCTCCTCCTGCTCTGTTTGATGATACTGCCTCTGCTGTTGAGGCTAAGAAAAGCAAAATGGATGTCCCAGAGGGGACTAAGAAGGTGGATATTGCGCCTTCAAAAACTACCGAGAAGCCCCCAGTGGCCCCGAGCAAAAAGGTTGCTCCTGCTGAGATAATTTCTATCTCTCCGACCAAGAGTTCTTCCTTGGTTGAAGCTGCTGACGTTCCATTAAAGAGATTGAGGAAATCATCCTCAGTCAGTTTGGCTGAAACTGCCCCTACTTTGTCAGCTGGTGGTGCTGGTGTTCCAACCATCATTCCTCCAAGCTCTGCAATGAGCTCGGTGAAAACTTGGATCATACCCGAGGTCCAGGGAATTGATGAAAAGATTCCTAGGGATATCGAGCGGCGGAAAAAGTGTGTTCGTGTGAGGACACAATCGTTGTGTGTTTCGCCGCCGCGATACAAAAGAACCTAAGCTACTACTACACTTGACAAGCAAGTACAGCGGTAAGTCGGGTATCGTAAATCCACAGGGAGTGATTGAATTTTAGACTTTAATTGTTTTAATTACTTCAGGAATAAAAGTGTAAAATAAATAAATGAAAAGGTGAATGGGTGGTTGTCGTGACAAAAGAAAAAGAATAAGTTAACGCTAAATTAAAGTAAAGCGAGGATCGGGATCGCATACACGCATTCACGGGCTGAACAACTACTAATTAGAATTTCGGTTCGAAAACATTTAATCGATCATTTTCAATTAAGCATAAACATCACGCAATAAGGAATTTAAGCCAAAGTTGCGAGATTAAACATTTAATCAAAAATGGTCACACGCGGATTAAATTCGGATAATCGCTATAAACACTAACGTTGCGTGACAAAGAAAGTTAAACGCATAATAATCCGACTTTAATACGCGAGGTTTCAATTAAATGCGATTTTACACGAAACCCTAACTTTCGAGGTCCAAACCCGAAAATGGCGGAAATGCAATCCCGACCCTATTTATCTAAGGGTGCATAATGAATTAAACTAATTTAACACTAATTGAACTAGAAAAGCAATAAATAAAGCAAGTAAACTAATTAACAAAGCATGTAAACTAACTACAAAGCAATAAAATAATGAAATACAACTATATTAATGGAGAGGGAATAAGAAAAGATCAATCTTACAACCCAAATGTTATCACACCAAATGAGGAAGAAGAAATGAGCTCTCAACTCCCAAACCCTAAACTAAGCTAAAATGATAGATATTTCTCTTCAAAATGAAGAGAAAGTGTTATAAACTAAATATCCCATGGCAAACTTGTAATAAAAGGGAAGAAAACCAAAAATCTGGAGGCCCGAATCGATTCGGAAATGGTCCGAATCGATTCGGAAACAGGGGAAGTTCGAATCTGCAATTCTGCAGAATTCCGAATCGATTCGGTTTTGGGCCGAATCGATTCGCAACCTACAGGTCTGAATTCTGCAGCTTTGTCCTGTTTTACGGAAAATGCCGCCATTTCTTCGTTATAGCTCGGAATGAGGCACGGTCGGAGGCTACGCGAAGATAACTCAAAGGAATACAACATCCAAGAAGACATTAGGCTAAAAAACCAAAATATGAAATGACTAAAATGCCCTTGAATGTGACCTTGAGTGTGAATTTGAAGTAAAAACCATCCTAAAAATGCCATAACTCTTTCGATACAACTCAGAATCATGCACCGTCGGCGGCCACGCGAATAGAAATCAGAGGGCTTCAACTTCCGTGAAGAGCTCGGGAACAAAGCCCGCGTGCTGAAATTACTAAAATGCCCCCGACTGTGCAAGTGTCAACGGAACTTTCCGGATCAAAACCAAACTTCCCAAAATGCATTCCCGAGACCTATAAAAGCTCAATAAAGACACAGACAAAGTATATATGATGAATTTAGGGGTTAGTCAATAAATGAGTATAAGAACCGGGAAATACATGCACGGGAATGCTAGAATGTACAAATTAACGGGGTATAAAATACAATAAAAGTGACGAATCACACCCCCTAACTTATACATTGCTAGTCCCGAGCAATGAAGTATGAAGAAACAAGGTCCAACATCGCAACCAAAATATAATAAATATGTACAACGAAGGAAAAATGCCACTTTCGTAGGCGAACGATTGCATTTAGCGTATGCAATAAGCCGTTAAACCCCTAGGTGGCCCTAGGGGACGAGTGAGGTCTCGTGAGGGTTTCCAGGGATGACACCCACAAACATCAAATCAACTCATACTATGATACTGCAAAATCCAATGCGTAGCTCAACAAATATCAAAGAAACACAATTTATCAACAAAGTGAACGAAGCTCACACAAAAGACGGCAATTATCGGCATTAAACAAATAACTTCAACTAAAAATCGAAACCATGGGAATGCGAAATAAGCGGACACATGTGGTAATTTAGATTTGGCAAAACTTTCAAAATCCATATATAAGCTAAGGCATGCATACTCAAGTTCTCTCCGGTCGTTACACTCAACAATTGAAACACTTAGAAATGGGATGTAACACACACGGGACATGCGGGCATTAAGAGTAATTGTAAAGGGAAACTAGGCCACACACATGTCATCAATGAAGAACGCAATATAAAAGTGAAAAATACAATCTCATGAAAGGATATCGCATATTAACCAAGAGAAGAGCATTTAAACAGATTATCGCTAATGTTCGACCTTTGAATCACATCACCCTAAGATCAAATAGGACTTTTTAGGGGTATAGAATTTAGGCTAGGTTAGGGTTTGGAAAAGAACGGGATGTGTGTAGGATCAAAGGAGATTCAGGAATATCGCGCGGGATAATGGATTTAATGGGCAACTTAGGAATCGAAATCAAACTCCACAAGCAATGTATTCATGAGAATGAGACTTTGATATTCATGCACAAGGGGAAATGGGAAACAACAAGGTCCCATTTTATTCGATATTTATCCTTTCTTTTTCTTTTTCTTTGATTTTCTCTTTTCTTTGATTTTCTCTTTTCTTTGATTTTCTCTTTTCTTTGATTTTCTCTTTTCTTTGATTGATTGCAAACCATATAAGCAACAACATTCAATCCCGGGAACAATCCCTAATCAAGGTACGGGGGGGGAGTAAATAAGAGTTTAGGACTCCAATGTGGAGTTGGACAAGGGATTTGGGGTTCAAACGAAAGGAATAATAAGGCTCAAGGGGGTTGACTAGGGGAAACATTTAAGGGAAAGGTCAAGGTCATGTGGGTTTAACAACAAGGGCCTATAATCATTTCCTATGGTTTCATGTGATTCGCGGGACTCAACACCATTGAAAATCATGCTCAAGTGATAAATCAGTTAGTATGCAATCAAATGAAAAGAAAATGAGATCGTCAACGAGTTCATTGACAAGAAAGAGATAGAGTAGGTGTATACGCTCACAAATGATGATAAGTCTCAATTTTCACTTTTGTAAGGGTATAGCATGCGCCTTAGAATAACGAATTTGAAACACTTTTAAACCAAATCATAAATAATTATTTGTGTATATGCTCAAAGCTTCACAGTTTAATTTTATGATGCTATTCACAATGCAAACAATAACGGGCTAAAGGATAATAAATCAATGACTCAAAGCATGCTTAATAGCTATACAACAGGATATGCCGATCATATAAGTAATCATAGTAGATATGAGAAAGAAAAAGAATTTTTTTTTATTTTTTTTTTATTTTTAAATTTTTTTATTTTAAAATTTTTTTTTTTTAAAATAAATAAATAAATAAATACTAATATGATAACCGGCATCACAATGGTATTCCATACCCCCTAACTTGAATGAAACATTGTCCCCAATGTCAGTAGGGATATAAAGGGAAAAAAAAGGGTATGAAAATAGTCACCCCGTAAGGAGTAACTCGAGAACCGCGCAACGGCATGCCTGTTACAAGTTAGTACCATAAACAATAATATATACAACATAGATATATACAAGAAGAAAAATGAAACCAAAACTGAGTCATTTCATTAATATATACGAGTTGTGTACATGGGGAACAATGAAACCAAAATTAGAAAATACAAGAAATTGCACTCTCTTCTCCCCATACTAACACAACTACCTAAGTATAACCCAACAATCAAGATAAAGAACCACCCAAAAATAATCAGCAAAAACAAAAAGGATCACAATAACCTACATGTCGTCCGGGTGGCGGCGCGGGGACTCGGGCGCGGGAGGATCGCGAGGGGCGTATGGGTCAAAGAGGTACTGAGGCACAGAAGCCTCGCCCCCTCGCAAGTGTGAGAACAAATCCATCTGCGCCCGAGCGATCATCGATATATCGCGCTCGTACGCTCCCCGATAGGCAGAAAAGTCGGCCCGGAATGATGCAAAGTCCGACATATAGGCGCCCCGAAACTCGGAGAAGTCAGCCTGAAGCTCATCCATCCGCACCCCTAGATATGCAATGGGGTCTACAGTAGATGGGGCAGGCGGTGGGACTGGATGAGGCACAGGCTGAGGCATGTCCGGCATAGGAGCATCCGGGGCAACAGGAACAGCAGGAGCATCTAACATCCTCTTCTTTCTCCTCTCCAAATGATCCTTCCCTAGACTCTTTTCGATTGCCTTTTCGTTAAGCATCTTGGGAAGGCGAGGAAAATAGTCCGTACCCGCAACCTCACAGTGAGCATCCCTACATATGCGGGAAACCAACCGCGCGTATGGAAGGGTAGTGGTCCCCTTTTCACAGTATGCGGCCTTGAGCATCCGCTGTAGCACCAAAGCGGGAAGGTTTATAATTGAATTCGCATCCAGTAGATGGTAGAGGAAGTGGGCTTGCGAAGAGCGAAGGACCGCCTTTGTTTGGGTAGGCGTGATAGAATTAACGGCTACCAAGTGGATGAGGCGGTGGTTATCGGGCATAGCAGATGTGGGGAAAGTTTCCCCAGCCCAAATATGCCCTGGCGCCAGACGCGCAATCAGGGTTTCGTTGGTCAGTCTCCCCTCGTCAGCGCACGGGTAATCGAAATCCTCGGGGTTTTCGGCCCCGGTGAGGTGCAATGCTAAGAGAGGCTTAGAGAGAGGAATTCGCTTACCCCGTACGTAAGCCTCGAACGTGCGGTCCCCAGTTGGGACGAGCGATGCATAAAATCGACGAACGTGCTCCTCATTCACCTCCCCCGCCCTGGCAAGGTGTGCCTCCCAGTTGAATTTCTGAAAGTAGCGACGTACCGAGGCAGGAAAATCCTCAAGATGGACAGGGCGCTCAATAGCTATAGGGCGACCCGAAGGGAATTTCGCAACGAACCAATCCTTTTCTTGTTTAGACCGGAAGGACTCGAAGCCTCCCCGACCCGCAATTAAGTTGGAGGAGGGCTTGGTGACCGAAGGACCCTACAAGAAAAATCAATTCGATACTTACACAATTAGTGTAATGCACAAAATCAATTTGGCGTGAAATAGGGTCGTAAAGGAATCGGTGGGTGTGCATCGGGAAAAATTGGTCGAATTAACGTTACCGATGCACACCGCACTCATACAAGGGTAATTCAACACCATTGCGCGAGAAAATGTGCGAAAATGAAGCATCATGGCACATTTTCTCCACAGAGGCATTTCATCGAGCACCTAGTGTGCAGTGTATGGAAAATAGGGTGAAATTTACATTGACATGTGGAAAACCCCCAACACATACTACTTAAACATCACTGCAACATAATCAAGTAGTATGTGTTGGTTTCTCATCATAATCAGAGGAAAAAGAATGAGTTTTATGCATTAAACATGTAAAAATGGTGAAAATGCAGTTTACCCTATTTTCCATACTATATACACTAAATCAGGAATGAAATGAATGAATAAGGTTGAATTAATACCTTGGATGAAGTTGTCTTTGATGATGAAGCCATTGGGAAGATTGGGAATGGAGGAGAGGATTCGATTTGGGAGAGGGTAGGTTCGCAGGAAAGAGAGGAGAAAGAAATAGAATGTGGGATAAAACAGAATATGGGATTTTTAAGTGTCAGGTGACCCGAATCGATTCGGTGGGAAGGCCGAATCGATTCGCGATTCTCGAACTTGAGCACTGGAAGTGACCGAATCGATTCGGTGGGAAGTCCGAATCGATTCGCTAATGAGGGACCTGCTACTTTCAAATAACCGAATCGATTCGGTGGGATTGCGAATCGATTCGCAAAATCAAACTTGGCTACTGGAATGGGGCGAATCGATTCGGTTGGAAATCCGAATCGATTCGGCTTCTGGAGATCAGTTTCTGCTTTGCTGAATCCTGATTTTTTGGTTGGTGGTTTGATTGGGCTGCATAAGGAGGTATTTTTGGACCCCAATGTCAATATTACATACGTGCAAAGGGTCCGGGACAAAAAGTTTGCACCCCGCACTTGCCGGGGGATGCTCGGCACAAAAAATACACAATTCCGACGTCCTATGGAGCCCCGTAAACGGGGTCGGACAATGGAATCGTGTCCGAACTCGGGTCAAATGGTTCTAGGAAGGGCTTTAGACGCTGACCATTGACCTTGAATAACTTTCCATCCGACGGGTTCTCAATCTCAATAGCACCGTGATGATGGACGGTCTTAACGACAAACGGACCCGTCCATCGAGATCTTAGCTTACCCGGGAATAAATGCAACCTAGAGTCGTATAAGAGAACCTTTTGGCTAGGGTGAAATGTTTTACGGGATATGCGCTTATCGTGCCTCTCTTTCACCCTTTGCTTATAGATTCTCGCACTCTCGTACGAATCACTCCGGAGTTCATCCAACTCGTTGAGTTGGAGCATTCGCTTCTTTCCGGCCTTGTCGAGATCGAAATTAAATTTCTTGATCGCCCAATAGGCCTTGTGCTCGATTTCTACCGGTAAGTGGCATGGCTTGCCGTACACAAGTCTAAAGGGCGACATTCCCAAAGAGGTCTTGTAGGCCGTACGATATGCCCACAAAGCGTCAGGAAGTCGAAGAGACCAATCCTTGCGGTCGGGATTGACCGTCTTCTCTAGGATATGCTTGATCTCTCGATTGGCCAATTCAGCTTGGCCATTGGTTTGTGGGTGGTAGGTAGTTGCAACTTTGTGTGTTACACCATACTTTCGCATAAGAGTAGCAAACGGGGAATTACAGAAATGTGTCCCGTTATCGCTTATAATCGCCTTCGGAGTTCCGAAACGCGAAAGCATGTGTTCCTTTAGGAACTTCAACACCACCCGATGGTCATTGGTTTTGCACGCAATGGCCTCGATCCACTTTGAAACATAATCTACGGCCACTAGGATGTAAAGGTTACCATAAGACGGAGGAAATGGGCCCATGAAGTCAATTCCCCAACAGTCAAAGACTTCAAGTTCTAGAATGGGGGACATTGGCATCATGTTGCGACGTGTTATAGCACCCAATCTTTGGCAACGATCACACGAAACGCAGAATTCGTGTGCATCCTTAAAAAGTGTGGGCCAGTAAAGCCCGCATTGTAAGATTTTTGCGGCGGTTTTCTTGGAAGAAAAGTGGCCACCGCACGCCTCCGTGTGGGAGAAACGAATCACGCTCTCATACTCATCATCCGGGACACATCTCCGGACGATCTGGTTGGGACAATATTTGAATAGATACGGATCATCGAAAAAGAATCTCCTCACCCAAATAAAGAACTTCCTCTTCTCTTGAGGGGTCCAATCAGATGGAATCGAACCCGTCACGAGGTAGTTAACTATATCAGCGAACCACGGCAGAGAGGAAGTGGAGAACAGCTGTTCATCCGGGAAGAATTCAGCAATGGGGAGTTGGTCTTTGGGTGCCTCCAATGTTAAGCGCGACAAGTGATCCGCGACAACATTCTCTACTCCCTTTTTATCTTTAATAGTCAAATTAAACTCTTGGAGTAAGAGCACCCACCTAATCAAACGCGGCTTGGCGTCCTTCTTAGATAGAAGGTATTTGAGCGCAGCATTTTCCGTAAAACAAACTATGGGCGATCCCACGAGGTATGCCCGGAACTTATCTAACGCATAGACGATCGCAAATAACTCTTTCTCGGTGGTAGAATAGTTCAATTGAGCACCGTTAAGAGTTCTACTCGCATAGTATATGACATGGGGCTTCTTGTCACTTCTCTGACCTAAAACCGCCCCAACCGCGAAGTCGCTAGCGTCACACATTAATTCAAAGGGTAGGGTCCAATCAGGAGCTTGGATGATGGGAGCGGTGGTAAGCATACTTTTCAAAGTCTCAAAAGCTGCTTGACACTCATCGCTCCATTCGAAAGGAGTTTCCTTGGAGAGGAGATTACACAAGGGTCTAGCAATCGAGCTAAAATCCTTGATGAAACGGCGATAGAATCCTGCATGCCCAAGGAAAGACCTTACATCTTTCAGAGACCTAGGAGCGGGTAAGTTGGCAATGACTTCAACCTTTGCCTTATCTACCTCAATACCATCAGAGGAGACGATGTGGCCTAAAACAATACCCTTAGTGACCATAAAATGGCACTTCTCCCAGTTTAACACGAGCTTTTTCTCTACACACCTAGACAAAACCTTTTCTAACATAGAAAGACAATGGTCATAGGAGTTGCCAAAGACGCTGAAGTCGTCCATGAACACCTCTAGACCACGCTCTACCATATCACTAAACATGCTCAACATGCACCTTTGGAACGTAGCAGGCGCATTACACAACCCGAAAGACATTCTTTTGTAAGCAAATGTCCCAAAAGGGCATGTGAAAGTGGTTTTGTCTTGATCCTTGAGATCAAGTTCGATTTGGTTGTACCCCGAGTACCCGTCGAGAAAACAATAGTACGGATGACCGGATACGCGTTCCAACATTTGGTCAATGAATGGAAGGGGAAAATGATCCTTTAATGTCATTGCATTAAGTTTTCTATAGTCTATGCATACACGCCACCCAGTGGTGGTGCGTTTAGTGATCAATTCCCCTTTTATGTTTTCCACAACGGTAACTCCTGATTTCTTGGGAACAACATGGATTGGACTGACCCATTTGCTATCGGAGATCGGATATATGATATCCGCATCTAAAAGCTTAATTACTTCTGCTCTCACAACTTCTTTCATCAACGGATTCAATCTCCGTTGCATTTCACGAGAGGGTTTTGCATCTTCTTCAAGGTTAATTTTGTGAGTGCAAATCAAGGGACTAATTCCCTTCAAATCTGCAATTGTCCACCCGAACGCACCCTTGTATTTTCTTAGCAATGCTATTAACCTTTGTTCATCCCCCGCCTCGAGGCTTGATGAGACAACAACGGGATATGTCTCATTTTCGCCTAAATAAGCGTATTTCAACTCGGAAGGCAATTGCTTTAATTCAAGTTTGGGGAATCGCACATCCGAGGGAACCTCATACGAATCACGAGGAGGTAAGTCCTCAAAAACACTACACCAATTAATATCATCTACACTCTCGTCCTCATCTAACAACAAACTCATGAACTTGACCTCTTTATCATAGGGAGAATAGCTATTCTCCGAGTAAATCGGGTTCACAAGACATCCCTCCAAGGGGTCCGATAAATAGGTAGCATCAAAATGCTCTTGCACCACCTCTTCTAGAAAGTCCACCTCATGGACTTCATCATCACAATCCCCCACTTGGTTCGAAACATTAAAGATGTTCATTTCCAAGGTCATATTCCCAAATGTCAGGTTCATTTGGCCATTCCTAGTATTAATCAATGCATTGGAAGTGGCAAGGAATGGACGACCGAGGATAATGGGGGTAGTTCTACCGCTAGTAGAAGTAGGATGGGTATCAAGCACCACAAAGTCCACAGGAAAGTAGAATTTGTCAACCTGTATGATGACATCTTCCACTACACCCCTCGGAACCTTAACGGAGCGATCCGCTAATTGGAGGGTAATCTTTGTGGGCTTGAGGTCCCCTAGCCCGAGCTGTTCATAGACATGATAAGGTAACAGATTTACACTCGCTCCTAGGTCTAGCAAAGCCTGCTCAATTTTAAAGTCCCCTATCACACATGAAATGGTGGGACATCCGGGATCTTTATATTTAGGTGGTAATTCAGATTGAATTATTGAGCTAATATTTTCGGCCAAGAAAGCTTTCTTCCTTACATACAATTTCCGCTTAACAGTTAGTAAGTCCTTTAAGAACTTAGCATAAGCGGGGACTTGCTTGATAGCATCTAAAAGAGGGATGTTAATTTTTACCTGTTTGAACATCTCTAGTATGTCAGAATTACTAACATTCCCCTTTTTCGACAAGAGCCTTTGAGGGTAAGGCACGGGACTAGGAAGTTTCGAAACCACATCCGACTCTACCGGGGCTTTCCCTTCTCTCTGTTTCAAGGAGGCATCTTCGACCTCTAATGGGTCGGGCGAAACCTCCTTAACGACGGTTGGGACACTAGGAGGGGTGGGCTTATCAACCACTTTCCCGCTCCTAAGAACGGTCACGGCCTTAGCACTATCGGGAGGGGGATTCGAAGTGTCATTGACACTATTTTGCCCCAATGCCTTTTGAGGTTGAGAAGGGAATTTTCCCTTCTCTTGGATACTTAAAGCCGAGGTCAACTTGGAGATTTCCTTTTCAAGCCTAGAATTCGTGGTTTGTTGAGAGGTTATGAAAGATTGAAGAGTCTCTTCGAGGCTCCTCTTGTTCGGGTGAGCATATAATGGTATAACCGGAGGAGGTGGTCCCTGTGGGGGACCTTGCATTTGAGCTTGGGGTGGAGGAGCTTGATTATATGGTTGCTGAAAATTATGAGGTGGGGGATGATTTTGATAATTCGGGGGAGGTGGATTTTGAGAATGTTGGGGCTGCCCATAAGAGAAACCCGGATGGTTTCTCCACGAAGGATTATAGCCCTCACCTAAAGGAGTCATGTATTGTTTCTTGTAAGTGGCCATCGCGTTGGCTTGATCGTGAAGCATCACTTTATATGCTGGGATTGTTGGGCAATCCCTCGTTGAGTGATCGTCAACGTCGCAAATGGCACAAGACTCCTCTTCATGTGAGGGAGAAGGATGGGATGGTTCCCGAGATTTGGCATCCATTGCCTCGATACGCTTAGAAAGTTGGGCTACTCTTAATGACATATCTTCTCCTTCGGCAAGGTGATATATGCCATGGCTAGATGAAGGTGGATTGGATGACCGGGCATTGGTTTTGCTAGGGTCCGAAGTGTCCCAAGCTTGGGTGGTCTCGGCACAATATTTAAAATGTGCCCATGCATCATCCGGATCCAAACCGAAAAACTCGCCGGAGCACATAGTCTCCACCATTTGTTTTGCATTGAGGGTGAGGCCATTGTGGAAAAAGGAGATTAATCTCCACCTTTCGAACCCATGATGTGGGCACTTATGAAGCACCTCGTTAAACCTCTCCCAACATCTCTCAAATGATTCGCCTTCGGCTTGAGCAAAGGTTTGGATTTGACCCTTTAGGGAGTTGGTGCGATGAGTAGGAAAGAATTTCTTCAAAAATTGCGCTTGCATTTCGCGCCAACTCCCAATGGAATTAGGAGCCAAGGACCAAAGCCAAGTTTTGGCTTTGTCCTTTAAGGAAAATGGGAAGAGTTTGAGTCGGGTGACATCTAGAGGGCAATTTTGGTCGCTAAAAGTAGCGCACACCTCCTCAAACTCTCTCACGTGAAGATACGGTTGTTCACTTTCCATGCCGTGGAAAGTTGGAAGTAATTGGATCATTCCATTTCGGAAATGGAATTGCGCGGCATTGTATGGAAAGATGATGCAAGACGGAGAGGTGGTCCTTTCCGGTTGTAAGTAATCACGCATAGTCCTATAAGGGGGTTCGGGTGCAATCCCCTGACTACCATGTTCACTCACATTATCGGCCATTGTTGTGGGTTCAGAGTGAGCCCAAGTGTACGAAGAAGATGAGATCGAACTAGCACGAGAAACCGATGGTAAAGGTCTCCAATAGTCCGAGGGCTCACTAGACGAGGGTTCGCAAACAGGATTTAAATTGCTACTACGCTCGTCTTGCATTTACAAATGCTTTTGGATTGATTATTTTGGAAACCGTGTTGTCACGGTGACCACAGGGAACGATTAGTGTAAAGAGAATTTCCAAACCCTAAGTTAGTTGCCAATCCCCGGCAACGGCGCCATTTTGATCGAGCGGCGGAAAAAGTGTGTTCGTGTGAGGACACAATCGTTGTGTGTTTCGCCGCCGCGATACAAAAGAACCTAAGCTACTACTACACTTGACAAGCAAGTACAGCGGTAAGTCGGGTATCGTAAATCCACAGGGAGTGATTGAATTTTAGACTTTAATTGTTTTAATTACTTCAGGAATAAAAGTGTAAAATAAATAAATGAAAAGGTGAATGGGTGGTTGTCGTGACAAAAGAAAAAGAATAAGTTAACGCTAAATTAAAGTAAAGCGAGGATCGGGATCGCATACACGCATTCACGGGCTGAACAACTACTAATTAGAATTTCGGTTCGAAAACATTTAATCGATCATTTTCAATTAAGCATAAACATCACGCAATAAGGAATTTAAGCCAAAGTTGCGAGATTAAACATTTAATCAAAAATGGTCACACGCGGATTAAATTCGGATAATCGCTATAAACACTAACGTTGCGTGACAAAGAAAGTTAAACGCATAATAATCCGACTTTAATACGCGAGGTTTCAATTAAATGCGATTTTACACGAAACCCTAACTTTCGAGGTCCAAACCCGAAAATGGCGGAAATGCAATCCCGACCCTATTTATCTAAGGGTGCATAATGAATTAAACTAATTTAACACTAATTGAACTAGAAAAGCAATAAATAAAGCAAGTAAACTAATTAACAAAGCATGTAAACTAACTACAAAGCAATAAAATAATGAAATACAACTATATTAATGGAGAGGGAATAAGAAAAGATCAATCTTACAACCCAAATGTTATCACACCAAATGAGGAAGAAGAAATGAGCTCTCAACTCCCAAACCCTAAACTAAGCTAAAATGATAGATATTTCTCTTCAAAATGAAGAGAAAGTGTTATAAACTAAATATCCCATGGCAAACTTGTAATAAAAGGGAAGAAAACCAAAAATCTGGAGGCCCGAATCGATTCGGAAATGGTCCGAATCGATTCGGAAACAGGGGAAGTTCGAATCTGCAATTCTGCAGAATTCCGAATCGATTCGGTTTTGGGCCGAATCGATTCGCAACCTACAGGTCTGAATTCTGCAGCTTTGTCCTGTTTTACGGAAAATGCCGCCATTTCTTCGTTATAGCTCGGAATGAGGCACGGTCGGAGGCTACGCGAAGATAACTCAAAGGAATACAACATCCAAGAAGACATTAGGCTAAAAACCCAAAATATGAAATGACTAAAATGCCCTTGAATGTGACCTTGAGTGTGAATTTGAAGTAAAAACCATCCTAAAAATGCCATAACTCTTTCGATACAACTCAGAATCATGCACCGTCGGCGGCCACGCGAATAGAAATCAGAGGGCTTCAACTTCCGTGAAGAGCTCGGGAACAAAGCCCGCGTGCTGAAATTACTAAAATGCCCCCGACTGTGCAAGTGTCAACGGAACTTTCCGGATCAAAACCAAACTTCCCAAAATGCATTCCCGAGACCTATAAAAGCTCAATAAAGACACAGACAAAGTATATATGATGAATTTAGGGGTTAGTCAATAAATGAGTATAAGAACCGGGAAATACATGCACGGGAATGCTAGAATGTACAAATTAACGGGGTATAAAATACAATAAAAGTGACGAATCAGCTGACGTCCCTAGCCACTCGTTATCTTGCTTCGGTAAATTTTTACATTCTGAATTTCCTTCCTTTCTCTGAATACTTGTCTTTTTGTACTGACTTATTGTTTTTCTTATTTTTCAGCTGGTGAACTGTCTTAATAATATCGTGAAGAAGGACGAGGCAATTAAAGCTTATAGCTCATCGTCTGGTGTAGAGGATGCTCTATTGGGTTTGACCCAATCCTTGAAAGAATCTCGCCAACAGTATAAGGAGGAAAAGGCTGCTTGGGAGAAAAAACTGTTAATAGTCGAATCGAGAAAGTGAATTTGGCTGAAATCTCCAAGGGTTTGGAGAAAAAGGTGAAAAGTTTGGAGGTTGAGCATCAGAAATACGACGACAAGCTCAAGAATTTTGGAGATCTTGAGGATAAACTGAGGAAGGCAGAAGAAGAGTTGCTCGCCCTGCGAGATATCCAAAGCCAAAAAGAAGAATTGGATGCGAAGCTTTCCTCGGAGAAGTTGAGAAGAAAGCTCGCAGTTAAAAAATCCTTCAGCGCTGGCTGGGAGAAAGGATGGGACAAGGGGATTGCTGCAATGACATCCCAAGTCCAGTATGGGAAGTTGAAATACTTCCGAGACGGTTGGGTAGCTGCTCTGCAAGAGTTGAAGATCAAAGACGACTCTGAGCTATTCCAACTGCACCTCCCTGGTCCCCCTCCACCCATTGTGGAAGAAGGAGAAGATAAACCTCTCTCAGATGAATCTTCTATGGCTATGGGTGATCCAGTCTCTGCTTCTCAACCCTCTGTCATCGAGGACATTTCTTCCATGCCTCCTCCTTCCGAGAAGATTCCTGCCGATCAAGCCGTTGTTACCACCGAGCAACCGAGCTCCTCGTCCCAGCCTCCCGAGAAAGTCTTGGGAGACAAGGAAAAGGTGTGAAGTTGTTCGGTATCATTTCTATCTTTCATTACTTGTAATCGAACAATGTAATCCTTTTATGATCTAATAAAATACATTTTTGTTCATCTCTGTTGTTGATGACTTGTTTTTGTTGATTGTTGTTTTCTCTTCATTAGTTTGTTGCTAGAATGGAACTGCTATCCGCCCATGATACAAAACTGATGCAGCAATGTCACGAATACTATAAAGCTGGTCACACAGAGCTAAGTGTATCAGAAATTTCTGACATCCTTGGCCATGATGTTTCAAAGCAAGCAATTGAGGCTTATCGGTATTTGAAGGGTTTACTTGACCGAGCTGTGGCCAATAATGTCGCCTACTATGACTTGATTGAAGAGCTTCATGGTTCCATAGAGGATCTTCAAAATCAACACAATGAATCAACTATTTTGTTGCACAAGGACTACGAAAATAGATATCAACAGCTTTCATCTGAAACAGGCCATAAAAATATTATCGCTGGATACGATATTAGGGAGAGAACTCTAAGAGGTGAAGTTGAGGCTTGTAGGCAGATCGCCGAGATCCTGGAACAAGAAAATAATAATTTACAGAAAAAGATGGCGCAATATGAATCTGCAGCGTCATCTTCCACTGCTTTAGTGCAAGTTACCGATGAAGGTTTCTCGTTCTTAGAAGTTGAGAATGCCAAATTAAGGCAAGAGTTGGACGTTATGAGAAGATCTGTTATTCATGTGACTGCTCGGGGACGAGGAAGAGGTTCTCGTGGGCGAGGAAGAGTTGTTTAACATGTTGCCGATGAGCAAAATTCTCCAGTCGCTGCTCGGAGTCGATCAAGAACTCATAGCCGCAATGTTGAAGAAGCTCGTACTCAATCTACTTTGGAAACTCAAGCATACCAATTAAACGCCAAAGATCGAGCTTTATCTGAACTGTCCAAGAAAAATCTATCCTTGGAGGATCAACTCACTGCAACTAAGTCTGCTTTACATTCCAAGGATCTTTTTGCCAAAAATCTTCATGAACAATTGGATAGATTAACCTTTCAATTTCATAAGCAACCCAGGGAATTCTGGATGGCCGGATATAATGAAGCTCTTGTTCACTTGGATGCTCGTATTGAACATGCCAACAATGAAGGTTATAAGCAGGGGTGGTTGAATGCACTGGGTGTGTTAAAATTGGAGCAAGGGCATTATTTATGGGATTATCATGCTCCAGGGTTATTAGACTTGCCTGTGCCACCTTTCAAATTGGACATGGCCTGGATCCCAGCTCGTTCCATTCCTCGTAGCTTAATTTCAAAATACCTCGGTGATTATAACCTTCATTCCCAAATTGAAGTATCTCGTCCAGAGCATCTAATGGAGACACCTTCAATAATGAATGTCAGAATGTTGAAGGACTTGAACTTTATTAATTCTCCCCTTTGCCTGGAAGATCCTCCTGCTGGCGAAGAGCCTATTTCTAAAGCAAAGGGCAAGAAACCAATAGAATAGGAATATCAATGTAATAGTTAGTACATTCATGTAACCTGTAATTTATTTTGGATTTTAATGAAAAGACTTTCATTTTCTGTTTGCAAATTTTGCTATTGTCTTGTGTTTATCAAACACCTTTATATTTGTGCATATGTATCTTGTTAAAAAGATAACAATATTGTGTTGTTCATCGACCAACTTAGTAATAAAAAAGTTACAAGTATTAGTAATGTTGCTCGATCACTTAATAATAAAGTAATGAGTATAAAAATGTTTAAAATTTTTCCAACCAACCAAGGTTGTTACATTGTGCTCGTCGACCAACTACAGTTGATGGGATTTTATCCCCGACCAGCCATACTTGGTTTCAAATTTTTTCATAAAATGTGTCCGACCAACCAAGGTCAATAATTTATCCTCGTCGACCAACTACAGTTAGTGGGTTTTTATCCCCGACCAACTATACTTGGTTCAGTTTGGAATATTTTGTTCTCTGGGGAACTTTTTGTATTAATCTTACCTCCCGACCAGCATAAGTTGTAATGTGAGAGTATGTTTTTATCTTACCAACCGTAATTGATCATGCTGGTGTACACCCCTTAACCAAAGGAGTAGTAATGGTTCTTTCGAACTATATGTCCACTAGATATCTTACCAACCGTAATTGGTCACACTAGTGTCACCTCCTAACCAAAGGAGTATATTTTTTGGTTCTTTCGAACTGTCCACTAGATATCTTACCAACCGTGGTTGGTCACACTAGTGTCACCTCCTAACCAAAGGAGTATATTTTTTGGTTCTTTCGAACTGTCCACTAGATATCTTACCAACCGTGGTTGGTCACACTAGTGTCACCTCCTAATCAAAGGAGTATATTTTTTGGTTCTTTCGAACTGTCCACTAGATATCTTACCAATCGTGGTTGGTCACACTAGTGTCACCTCCTAACCAAAGGAGTATATTTTTTTGTTCTTTCGAACTATAAGCGTAGTGTATTACACTAGTATTCCCCGAAAAACTTTCAACAGAAAGAAAATGGTGAAACATCCTCGTTTTATTCATACTGAAGGAAATGCTTTACATTTTACATTACTGATAATACTTGCGCAGGTGTTCAGCATTCCATGCATTCTTAAATTCCTCTCCCTCTAGAGTTGCTATTCTGTAAGTTCCTAGTCGAACAACTTCCACAACTCGATAAGGTCCATGCCAGTTTGCTTCCAGTTTATTATGCTTCTGAATGACCTTCTTTAGCACATAATCCCCCTCTTTTAAATCGCATTTCTTCACCCTTTTGTTGTAGAACAGAGCTGTTCGTTGTTGATAAGCAGTATTTCTGATGGATGCCTCTTCTTTAACCTCCTCGAGCATATCCAAATCCAGTCTTCTTATTAAATCACTGATTGGGGAATTAAAATTCAGCACTCTATGTGTTGGGAGACCCAACTCGGCAGGTATTACAGCCTCACTTTCAAATGCTAACATGTATGGTGACTCTCCAGTTGCTGCTCGGGGAGTTGTTCGGTAAGCCCACAGAACTGACTGTAGCTCATTAATCCAATTTGCTTTAGCCTCACTTAGCCTTTTCTTCAACCCATTTAATAATGTTCTGTTCGTCACCTCAGTCTGTCCATTGCTTTGAGGATGACCTGGTGCTGAATGAAACTTCAAAATGTTCGACTGATGACAATAGGCAGCGAATTCCTCGTTATCAAATTGTGTTCCATGATCTGTAATGAAAGCATGAGGGAGACCATATCGACAGATGATGTTCTTCCAAATGAATTGATAAACTTTCTCGTACGTCATATCAATCAGTGGTTCAGCTTCCACCCACTTAGTAAAATAATCCACTGCCACGACGAGGTACTTGAACCTTCCTCGGGTCGTCGGCAATGGTCCAACCAAATCAATCCCCCACATAGCAAATGGCCAAGGTGAAGTTATGGGTGTCAACAATGCTTGTGGAGTTCTTCGGATGGAGGAAAAGCGTTGGCACTTGTCACACTTCTTGGCATAGGCTATACAATCAGCCCTCATCGTCGGCCAGTAGTATCCCTGTGTCATCACCCTTTGCAAAAGTGTCCGACCTGCTACATGAGCTCCACAGGATCCTTCATGGATTTCCTCAACCAATTCCTTGACTTCTGATGGATGTACACATCTCTGCAAACCTGCCATAATTCCTCGTCTATACAAAACACCATTTGTTAACACGTACCGAGCAACTTTATACTTCAATTTCTTGGCGGCTAGCTTATCCTCCGGTAATTCTCTTTCTTCAATGTATGCCCTGATAGGATCCATCCAAGATGGTCCTAAATCAAGGGTTATTATATTCACCATCAGGTCCTCTTCTATGCTCCGACTTTCTAATATTTTAATTGGTATTGTTCTTCGTAGCTCGGTGCGCGTAGCTGACGCTAATCGGGCCAATGCGTCTGCTCTAGCATTCTCCATCCTCGGTATTCTCACCAATTGAATGGCATCAAATTCTACCAACAATTCCATCACCTTTGCATGATACTTCGCCATTATTTCTCCCTTGACTGCATATACTCCCATCATCTGATTCACAATTAATTGAGAATCACTGAACACCATTATTTGCCGTGCTTCCATAAATTTCGCTAAATTTAAGCCTGCTATCAGGGCCTCATACTCAGCCTCATTATTGGAGGCTTTGAATTGGAATCGCAAGGCATACTCCATATCAATATCATCTGGGGTATTTAAAACAATCCCTGCTCCACAACCAGCTGTGCAAGATGACCCATCCACATACAATCGCCATGTAAGTAACTCGTCTTCAAATTTCTTATCTGACAGAGCTCCTCGGTAAAATATCTGATGTTTTCTTTCATCATCCCCTGGTATTTTTCGCTCCTCGCCGACTATCTGTTCACACCCTTTTACCAACCGGAGTTGGTCTGGATTTGAATATGATGATTTTTCTACATCCACAAATCCTTTTACCAACCTTAGTTGGTCTGGACCTGTGTCTGTTGATCCTGTATCGTCCACAGGTTGGTCAACAAGCACCTTTTGTTCCTCGGGGGTATCAAGGTATGTGAACTCTGCTATAAAATCTGCTACAGCTTGCCCTTTTAAGGATGATCTGGGTTCATACACAATATCATATTCACCAAGTTCCATCGCCCAGTACATCAGTCTTCCTGATTTTTCCGGCTTATGGAGGGCTTGTCTTAGCGGCATGTCGGTGTACACAATGATGGTATGGGCCTGGAAATATGGCCTCATTCTTCTACTTGCTTCGATTAGTGCCAGTGCCAATTTTTCTAGCTTTGGGTACCTGATTTCTGCACCTCGGAAAGCTTTACTTGTGTAATAGATAGGTTTCTGGACCCCATTTTCCAATCTGATCAATGCAGAGCTGACTGCATGCTCTGATACGGCCAGATACAAGTACAACCTCTCTCCGGTTATTGGCCTGGATAACAATGGTGGTGCTCCCAAATACTTCTTTAAGTCTTGAAAAGCCTTCTCACATTCATTAGTCCACTCAAAACTTTTTCGCAGTGTTTTGAAGAATGGTAGGCATTTATCAGTTGCTCGGGATACAAATCTGTTGAGCGCTGCAACTCGTCCTGTAAGACTCTGTACTTCTTTCTTCGTTGTTGGGGATCGCAGCCCTAAAAGAGCTTTGATCTTTTCTGGATTTGCCTCAATACCTCGTTGGTTGATGATGTATTCGAGGAACATTCCTTCTCGTACTCCAAAGGTACAATTCGTCGGGTTAAGCTTCATTTGGTATTTATCCAGTTGATCAAAGGTCTGGCCTAAGTCAACTAGATGATCAGTAGCTCTCTTGCTTTTGGTGAGCATGTCGTCGACATAGACTTCCATGTTGCAACTGATTTGTTCGGCAAAAACCTTGTTCATCAGCCGCTGATATGTTGCACCTGTATTTTTTAAACCAAAAGGCATAACATTATAACAATAAGTTCCCCTTGGGGTAATAAAAGAAGTACTTTCCCTGTCTTCAGGTTTCATTTTGATCTGATTGTAGCCAGAGTATGCATCCATGAAGCTGAGCAGCTCATGTCCCGAGGTAGCATCCACCAGTTGGTCGATTCTGGGCAATGGAAAATGATCTTTTGGGCATGCTTTGTTAAGATCAGTGAAATCAACACACATTCTCCATTTATTGTTCTTCTTCTTTACCATTACCACATTTGCCAACCAATCTGGATATTTTACATCTTCAATGAATTAGGCTTTCTGGAGCTTCTCGACCTCTTCTTGTATGGCCTGGTTCTTCTCGGGACTAAACACTCTTCTCCTCTCCTTTACAGGCTTGATCTCCTTATTCACATTGAGCTCATGACATAAGAAGTTTGGATCTATTCCTGGCATGTCTTCATGACTCCAAGCAAAAGTATTCTTCCTATTTCTCAAGAAAGTTATCAACTCCTGTTTTATTAAAACATCCAACGACGATCCTATCTGGGTTATTCGTTCAGGATGCTCGTCGTCCAGAATAATATTTTCTGTAGATTCCACCACCTGTCCTTTTACAAGTTGAGATTCATCCCTAGGGTCAAGAGTTTCAATTTCTGTTCCTTCATCCACTTGGTAAGTAGTGGTATTTTTCCTTGATTCTTCAAGTTCCTCTTGCTCGGTAGACGAGTAATAGCATTCCCGAGCTACTTTTTGATCACCTTTCACAACTCCGACTCCAAAATTTGTTGGGAATTTCAAACACTGATGTACTGTAGAAGGAACTGCTTCGAACTTCTTCAATCCAACTCTTTCCATGATGATGTTGTAGGCTGACTGCACATTCTTATCCATCACAAAAAAGCGTATTCTTTCCGTTCGACAAGCAGGCCAAGTTCCGATGAATATATCCAACTTGATCGTCCCAAGTGGAAAAACTTTCTCGCCAGCAAAACCCAGAAGGGGTCTATGACAAGGCTCCAATTGAGATAATTTCAAATTCAGGCTATCAAAGCATGAATAGTACATGATATCTGCTGAACTACCATTGTCTACTAACACCCTTGAAATCACCACCTCTTTCATCCTCATTTTGATCACCAAAGGATCGTCATGAGGGTAAAGAACACCTTCCAGGTCGTTTTTTGAAAAACCAATAACTAGCTTCTCTTTGTTTACTTTCCTCGGACGATCATCCTCGGCCAGATTTATTCGCTGAATATATGAACAAGCTTTAGCCTCTCCAAGGTAAGCTTTTCTTTCTGCAGTAAGGTCTCCTCCTCCTGCATCTCCTCCTGTAATAACATTACAATCAAAAGACCCAAAACGTATGGAAAATACCTCTCGTTCAGGCTGCCTTGGCTTCTTGGGAAGATCAGGGTCATCATCTGGATCCTCTTCGTGATCTCTCTTCTTTTTCTCTTCTGCACGACGAGGAGATCTAGATCTCTCTCTAATTCTATCACCATTCTTCCTTTCGCCCTTGCGATCTACATACTTTAACAACTTTCCTCTTCGGATGAGCGTTTCAATCTCATTCTGGAGGGCTATACAATTTATGGTCATATGGCCATGATCTTTGTGAAACTCGCAATATTTGGCCTTATTCCTCAGATCAGGATTTGTCCTCAGTTTATTTGGCCACTTGATGTCCTCACTGTTCTTGATTTCTTCTAAAACATGATTAATACCCATTTTCAATGGAGTATAATTATCGTACTTCTTTAGGACTTCCCATGACGTCCTATTATTCTTGGAGTGCTTGTCACCACCATTACCTTTCTGATCTTTCTTCTTAGATTTGTCGACCTCCACCTTAGTTTCTTTATCCATATTCTTCTTCGCAGACATAGCCTCCTCGGCATTCATGATTTTGGCTGCTTTTGCCATCAACTCGGACATAGTTTTAGGTGGATCTTTGGCCAAGGTGTAGTACAGCTTGTTAAGCAGCAAACCACTCATCAAAGCAGTGATCGCTGTCTTTTCTTCGTAATCTATGACCTCCAACTTCTCGTTATTGAAACGATTTATGTAATCTCTAGTACTTTCACCTGATTTTTGTCTAACACTTAGCAAGTGCGCTACTCGCTTTACCGGCTTTGCTCCAAAACAAAAATTTCCGATGAACAACTCAGCTAACTGAATAAAAGTTGAAATCTTACCCCGAGGAAGATTATTGTACCATATCTGTGCAGATCCGGTAAGAGTTCCCGAGAATGCTCTACACCTCATCTCGTCGGGGACGGCATAGATGTCAGCAGCAGCTTGGTATTGTTCTATATGAAGTACAGGATCTGTCTTTCCATCGTACTTGGGGGTCACCACAGGTGCTTTGAATTTCGACGGTGTAGGAAAATCCACAATGGCTTGCACAAAAGGTATCCCTTGAACAAAAGTTCTCTGTAAGGGGTTTCTTGCCTTAGCCATTTCTCCCAGTCTATCCTCCAACCGCTGAATGGAACCTTTCCATGCTTCATTTCCTTCCCCAGGCTGCTTAGTCCGAGCAATTGATTGCTCTGACGTAGCTTCCTGAGATTTATCTCGACGAGTAGCTGGTCGTGATTGTGCTGATCCTTCTCTCAAGCTTGATGGTGGCCGCAAACTTCTCGATGGAGCTCTAGGTGGACTCATATTCCTCCTTGGTCCTAACCGACTGAAAGGAGATACCCTGCTTAATCTTTCTAAAGCGCTAGTTCTCTCCGGAGAGAGAGTGATACGCTGATCTGTATCCGTAGCCTGTATTGATGAAGTTCGCCCAGGTTGATAAGAAGAATCATTAGATTCTCCATTGCGATATGACCCAGTACGTCTGGATTGCGATTGCCCACGATCACTCCTTTGCCCTGAATAGGTAGGTGCACCGCCTTGAAGAGTTTGAATGAGTTGCCTCATAGATTCTTGCATGGCGGTTTGTCCTTGAGCCAGATTCGTCATAATTCAAGCCAGATCTGGAGGTGCAGATGGATTTGGAAGATTTCCAGTATTTCCAGCATTTCGATTACTGGATTCTGGATTATCTGCCATTGATGATAAATGATTTTTTATGAACAACGATAGTAATAGTCGTTTCCCACAGACGGCGCCAATCTGTTGATGTAAAAAACTAGATTGCTCTAATTATTCAATCACAGATAAATAAATAAGACAAAGATTTTTAAAGTGGTTCGGCTAGGAATAAAGCCTACGTCCACTGTTATGTTATTGCTGAATGTTTTTAGAACTCTTGATTACAAGTTCTCTCAAGAAATTCCGATCCCCTTGAATGAGGATGATACAAGGTATTTATAGCCCTTAGGCTGTATATGAAAGGGTCGATACATTAAATGATATACATATGAAAGGGTAATACATTTAATGCAGCGTGTGCGTCAAGATCCTAAACATTCAATGAATCATCGAACTGTTTGAATATTTGGCAATTAATGCTGGGGTCGAGGTGCAGCTCGGACCGCCTTAGTTGCTCGTTGATCAATAGTTCCTCAGAGCGCTAGAGTACCTCGGAGTACTGGAGTTCCTCGGGGTGTCCTCGTTGCTCGGATAGAACATGAGTTGGTCGGGGAAATGAACTTCCTCGTTGCTATTGTGCCACGTAGATTGACACGTGTGTTTGTACTATTCGTCCACGTCAGCATATTAATTTTGGTATCAACACCGATAGTAATTTGGTACGAGTTGTTATACGAAAACTCTACCAATGGAAGGTATCGCTCCCAACCTCCCCCGAAGTCCATAATACACATCCTCGGTATATCCTCTAGCATCTGATTCACCCTATTTTTTTTGTCCGTGCGTCTGGGGGTGATATGCCGTACTCAATCTCAAGTCAGTCCCCATTGCCTCCTGAAAGCTCAGCCAGAATGCGACACAAATACTTTATCTCTATCAGACACAATATTAATCGGGACTCCGTGCAGCTTAACAATCTCCAAAATGAATAGTTGCACGCACTGTATCGTGTTGTAGTCTGTGCGAACTGGCAAGAAGTGGGCAACCTTGGTCAACCTATCCACTATCACCCATATCGAATCCTAACCCCGCTGCGAAATAGGTAATCCAGTAATAAAATCCATCGAGATGCTCTCCAATTTCCACAAGGGAATATCAAACGGATGTAGCATCCCCGAAAGCCTCTGATGGTCAACCTTCACCAACTTACAAGTAACACACTTTTAGACAAACTATGATATGTCTCTCTTCATGCCGGCCCACCAATACTGTCTCCTCATATCCTGGTACATCTTATCCCCATCGGGATGTACTGCAAATCTGGAACCGTGAGACTCAGTCATAAATGCATATCTCAAATCCTCATCCTCGGGTACTACTAACCTCCCATTAAAGTGCAGGCCTCCCTCGAAGTTAACTAAGTAGGCCTCTGCACCCTCAGCTAATAACTGTCATACTCTATCCTGACAGAACTGATCCTCTGCTTGTGCCTTCACTACCCACATAATAATCTCGGGAGTGATAGCCATAACTGCCATGTATTCTCTGACAACCTCATCCTCCTGCTGGAGCTCACTCCACTTTGCTTTCCACACCTTTGCTAAAAATTTCCAATAGGTCGTCGGCTCAACATGTTTCCAATAGGCCTCACTCCACGTTAGTCTTTCAAGGTTGATACTATATATCAAATTGGTAGTCCTTCACGAATTCTAGCCACTGTCTCCGCCTCATGTTCAAATCCTTCTGAGTGAAGAGATACTGAAGTGACTTGTGATCTGTGAATAATGTGAATTGCTCCCCAAACAGGTAGTGTCTCCATATCCTCAACGTAAAAATGACTATTGCCAACTCTAGGTTGTGGGTGGGGTAATTCTTCTCATAGGGCTTTAGCTTTCAAGACGTATAAGATTTCGCCCTCTCTTCCTGCTGCAACACACCCCCAAGTCCCTGTAAGGATGCATCCGTGTAGACCCGATATTCTACCTCATTCCTAGGCAATGCAAGTATGGGTGCTGAAGTCCATCTATCCTTCAGCTCATCGAAGGCCAATTGGCATTGGTCGCGCCACACAAATGGTACTCCCTTGCGAGTCAAGTTCGTCAAAGGCCCGACAATATTTGAAAACCCCTTGATGAAGTGATAGTAATATCCGACCAACCTTAAGAAATTGCGAATCTCGGTCGGTGTAATGGGCTGCCCCTACTCCCTCACCGTCGATACTTTACTTGGATCAATAGCTATGACCCTTTCGGACACTATGTGGCCGAGAAATGTACTTCCCGAAGCCAAAATCCACATTTACTAAGTTTTACGTACAACTAATGGTCCCGTAACGTCTACAGAACCATTCGTAAATGCTCGGCATGCTCCTCCTCCGTACGTGAGTAAACCAGGATGTCATCGATGAATACAATCACAAACTGATCCAAAAACTCCTAGAATACTCTGTTCATGAGATTCATGAACAGTGCAAGCACATTGGTGAGCCCAAATGGCATCACCATGAACTCGTAGGACCCATACCATGACAGGAAAGTGGTCTTAGGAATATCTTGGAATATCCTCCTCCCGAATACACAACTGGTGATAGCCTGACCTCAAATCGATCTTGGAGAAGTACGTATCCCTTCTTAACTGATCAAATAAGTCATCAATCCTAGGTAACAGATACTTGTTCTGTATCACCGCCTTGTTCAACTCCCTGTAATCCACGCACAGGCGAAGTGAACCATCTATTTTCTTCACAAACAACACCGGAGCACCTGAAGGTGATGTACTCCGCCGTATGAAACCTTGACCCTAGAGCTTCTGAATCTGCTTTCTCAGCTCCCACATCTTTGAGGGGAAATAAGATACGGTGCTTTGGCAATCGGCCTCGTCCCTGGTACTAAGTCGATGACAAACTCTATTTCCTAGCTCGGTGGTAGCCCGTGTATCTCTTGGATTACGTTCTAAAAATCCCTCACTACAGGAATCGAATCTTAGGGAACGACCACCTCCTGCGAGGTCTCCTCCTCGATGTAATATAAATGAGTGTGCGATCCTCCCTCGGGACGAGGCATCGCCACCAGGAACATATCCTGTCCCGAAATGGAAAACACAATCATTTTCTTATAGTAATCTACCACCGCTATGTAGCCTGCTAACCAGTCCATACCTAGAATCACGTCATACCCCTCCATATCTAACACTAGGAGGTCCACTCCTAAGATCATTCTCCTAATCATAATTTTGACTCCTCTACAGATCACATAAATCAGTGAACCACTACCCATCGGTGACTCTACACACATAAGGAGACTGTCGACTGTCTGTAATAAACCAGTGGCTCGTGAAAATCTAGTCTTAATAAATGAGTGAGATGCTCCAGTATCAAATAGTACTCTACCCTCATATCCATGTTTAGAAAATGTACCTTCTACTGCAGGTGGCGCCGGAGGTGCTGGAGGTATAGGCATGTCCCAAAAGTTGAATACACGCCCGTAGTACATTTGGCACTGCTGCTGGGGTGGGGCTGGAGCTGGAGCCTATTGCCCCTGCTGGGCACCCTGACGGTGTGCCCCAATAAGCTGTGGGCAAGTCCTACTCTTCTGACCCTACTAGCCATATGTGAAACACTGCCTCTGACCTTGGCCCTGCTGGCCTGATGTAGTCCCTGGTGGTCCCATCCCTGCTGGCCACTGTAATACCCCGTATTTTTGTGATATTTATTTATGGGATTAATTGAATTAAATGCGTATTAATTGGAAATTAATCCGGATTAAAATACTAGCGAGATGCGAGTTGGTATTTGATTATAATGTGCATATATGATTATATATGAACTTTGAATTATGAAATTGTCGTGAGATTTAAATACGGCAATTTGGAAATCTTGTTGAGACGTGTGTGACAGTCGCGTCATGGTATATATTTATTTTAATTAAAACGTGAATTTTAGTTCTATTATCCGTATGGTCGTTTTGAGTGCGCCAACGCGTCCGGAAGGGTCGAAATAGTCAGAAAACACTAGCCGGGGGTTTGGTTTGGGTCCCGGGGCATTTTTAGGCCGTACCGGCAACGTTTAGGGGTAGTTTGGTAATTTTGGATTTTTGGGAATTAAAACCTACGAAAATTGGAACTTAATATCTGATTTGGCATTAACCCACTAAGCCCACTAATACCCAAATAGGCTACGGAAGTTATTGAAACTTGTTCCAAAAGAATTTCTAAAGCACAAACCCTAGCCACCATTAACACCTTGAGAAGAAAAGCTTGTTGAGAGAGAGAGAGAAGGAATTTTGCAGAGAGAGAGAGAGAACACTTCATAAATTCGTCATCAAATTCAGAGATTCAAATAAGGCAAGTGATTTAATTTCGTTTTTATAGAGAATGCTTCTTCCATGCGTAGGATATTCAATTAAATTGTATTGTTCTTGGGAGTTAATGAAAAAGCCATTTAAATTGGAAGTAGAAATTTCATTTTGATGAGGAATCGCATGTAGATTGGTATTTAGATGATTATTCTGATGATGTTATAATTTGGATGAAACAAAAACGGATTTTATTAGGCTCATTGATGATTTATAAATGTTAGGGTTCATGTTCATATAAATTGGGGATAAATAAAGGGATTTGAAGATTTGATGATGTTTAATATGAGTTGGCCCTATATAAACGTTTGATTATGACCTATGAGTGTTTAGTACGAATTATGAACCTTAAAATGATGTTGGGTAGATCTTTATGTGGGATTAAGAGTGAAGAAAATTGGGAAAAAAACGAAATAAGGATTTCTGGGCTCGAAACTGGCCACTCGTTAGAAGACCTGCCCAGGTCGTTCGAACGAGCTCGTTCGAACGAGCTTCTAACGAGTTGACCTTTGACTTCTAACGAGGGTGAAGTTCGTTCGATAATCTCGTTCGAACGAGATCTCGTTAGATAGCCCAGTTCGTTCGAACGAACTCTCGTTCGAACAGCCTCGTTCGAACGAGACTTCGAACGAGCTGACAGTTTAGGCTTTTTAGCCTGTTTCGATCCCGAGTGCCCCGTAACCTTGTGTATAGGTAGAGATAGCTTTCCCTTGATGATTAATTGATATATTTGGGATGTTTGGGATATAAGGAGGAGTTAAACCTAGAAGTGTAGTTTGAACCTAAAGGAAAATATAAAGTAGGACGTGAGTGTCTATTACGATGTGAGCTATTGACGGCCTAATTTATTATATTAACCGGGAACATATAAAGTGTGTAGTATTATATGTCGGTACGAGAATGAGAAGTGTACCCCAATATATTATGTTGATTACTAAGACGTGTGCATACTTAGTATATGTATTGATTTTATGTGTATGACATACCTACCATACTTGCTATCACGGGAGGTTTGCGTTCGCTTAGGGCCTTCTAATCCTTGTGTTGCCCGGATTTAGACTGGTTACATCGATGAACATAGGTCAGAGAAGGACTTATTGGGATGTTAATAAGTCTGCTGATCGTGGGAGCGCAGGTATGTGCGTGACCTATGTGATGTGACTGTGTTCGCCTCCATTATTTGTGATGTTGTATCTGAGAACTATTCCTGAGAGATTCGGAATATGTGATCCTTATGTACGTGATGTACCGGGATGGATAGCAGAGTATGTGTGCACCGCAGCTAGTCTCGGGGTGCTTGTATTGTATATTTATGACGTGAATAATATACACTTTATTAATGGGAACTTTCATGTTGTTATTGTGAACATAATTTGGTAATGTTTTGAGAAAACATAACGGGTTAAAAGATAGTGAATTGTATTACTAATTGAGAATCTGAGTTTAAGTGAAACCCTCTATTTATTTGTTAACGCTAGAATGTAATATGGGGATCGAGCAGTAAGGGGTAGAACTTATTACTGTTTGGTTAAATGTGTATGTCATGTAGATGGGTACGGTACGTTAGGAGTGCACATGTAGTCGAGAGGTGAGAATTTCATGTGAGTGCACGTCCTAACATGTATTTTGCATTTAATGTTTTAATGCTATTAAAACACTTGATGTTTTCAAAATGATTTCCACTTTCGGGCTCTGACCCATTTGCTTTCAAATCTATTTTTGTAAAAACCATTTTAGGTACCCAGCCACAAGGACACCATGCTTAGGATTCTCATTCAGGTGACGAGCTGTAGCTGTTTGTGGAAGTTACAGGAATTTGCTTGTAGACGCTTCATCTATCTTGACTCAATATTCTTCAGTTATCAGTTGTAGGGCATGTTGCACATTTCTTTTAGAGACATTTCATTTATTTTTCAGTATTCAGACTTTTGGCATGTAATTATTCAGGATTCAGACTTATCGTATTATTTTCATTTGTGGGACTGTTGTGAGGAGTTTTCCTCTGGACTTAATATTAGATGTTGGTTATTTCATTACTTCGTTATGGTGAATGGATTATGTTATTCTTTCATTATTCTTTTATTGCATGTTAATCAGACTTAACTTAAAATTTGGCACTTACTTTTTAAATACTAGGTGGTTAGTAATTATTAAAATGTTTTCGACAGTGATGCTATTAACTGAACCAACTTGGCATTTTGAATTAATTTAATAAAGGAGTAGCTACCCGGTATTTAATTAGTCAGGGTGTCACAGGTGGTATCAGAGCATCAGGTTCTAGTGTCCTTTAGGATCTGAACGGCTTATTATGTTTCCGCTGAGCTTTCTTTGATGTAGAGCCCTATATTTTAGGATTGTTGTATTCTCTTGTATATGCTACGTTCTTCAGCTATTTTAAGTTTATAACTGCGAACTTATAAACTTCATTCTTATTTCAGATTCCTCCACGACGTGCACAAAGGGTTCCCAGGGATGCGACGCCAGAACCACAGCCCGCACCAGTTCAGGGCACGATGAATGCCGCTGAGGTTGCAGCCATAGTGGCCCAGGCGGTAAATGCCGCACTTGCCGTAGTTCAGCAGGCACCACCTCAAGCGCCAGTAGCCGCACCAGTTCAGGCACATGCACTCCCGTCTGCTTGGGAACGTGTACGTGATGCTTTTCAGAAAGCACACCCTCCGGAGTTCGCAGGTAGCTCCGATGTGGTAGTTTCGAGTCAGTGGAGGAAGGACATCCAGCGACACCTGAGGATGTATGAGTGCACAGATGTCCAGAAGCAGATACTAGCTACCTTTAAGCTAGTAGGGTCTGCACTGCAGTGGTGGGAGTCTATTACCACCGTGGAGGAGAGAGATACTCTCACTATTCAGGAGTTTTGGGTGCGGTTCGACCGCAAATACTTTCCGTCAGCTGTTCACACGGAGATGAGAAGGAAGTTGATGAGCCTCAAGCAAGAGGGTAAGACTGTGGCCGAGTATGAGGTCGAATTTACTGATCTTCTGAACATTGTTCCGGATGAGATACCGACTGAGGAGAAGAAGATACAGAAATTTACGGACGGGTTGACATGGAGGATTCGTCAGCACTTGTTAGGGAACCTCTCGTTAGCCACTTATTCTGATGTGGTTAACGCTGCACTGTTGCACTGCCAGGATCATCGCTTTCACATGACTGAAGGCAAGAGGTCAGGAGAGTCCAGCCATCAGGGCAGGACTGGGGGAAATGGTGCCAGTGGGGCACAATCTGTTCAGGGGCAGAGACAGGGTGATTAGGGCTCCCAGCAGGGTGATCACAAGAGGTTCAGGTCAGGAAATTTCAGGCACGGACAGGGAGGTTTCCGGCAGGGCCATCAGCGTCCGAACGGCCATCAGAACCATCAGGGTCAGAATGGTCAACATCAGTTTCAGCAGGGCCAGTGGAGGAACGGTAACGGCCACCAGGGCCGGGGGCAGCAGGGACAGAGAGGGGGGAACTTCCCGGGGAAGTGTTTCGTTTGTGGCAAGACTGGCCATAAACGCCAGGACTGTCCTGATAGGGGCAGGGCCCCGCAGCAGCAGCAGGGTGCTCGACATGAGCCACAGAGGCCACTTTTTCCACCAGCCCTTCCAGCTCCAGCCCAGGTGCCAGCTCTTCCAGCCATTCCAGCAGTTCCTGTGCAGCAGGGACAATTACAGTATGGACGTGTCTATAACGTCCACCAGGCTGCAGCTCCGCAGGCACCACCCGCGATTGAGGGTACGTTTCCTATCCATGGTACTATGGGTCGGGTTTTGTTTGATACGGGGGCAACACATTGCTTTATAGCTACACATTTTGCGAAAGCCTTAGGGTTGTTAGCTACGGCAGAGAGCACAGTGACGTGTGTAGACTCGCCATTGGGGAGTGGGTCACTTATTTTCTTTATATGTCGGGGAGTGGGGGTAGAGATTGGTAGTCTGGTATTACCTGCAGATATGTTGGTATTAGATATGCATGTTCACGATGTGATTATCGGTGTGGATTGGCTCGCAGATTATAGAGCCATGATTGATTGCTTCGGTGGAAGCATTGTTTTTGCCATTCCGGGGCAAGAGATGTTTGTAGTGGTGATGCCTCGCCCAGAGGGAGGCTCGACCGCTCATTTGTATTACCTAGAGGAGGATACCTCTAAGGAGGTTGTGATTCCTTTAGATTCGATCCCAGTTGTCAGCGAGTATTCCGATGTGTTTCAGGAGTACCCAGGCCTACCTCCCAGTCGAGAGATAGACTTTGTCATAGACTTATTGCCAGATACGAGACCTATAGCACGCGCACCGTACCGTATGGCTCCAGCTGAGATGAGGGAGTTACGGGATCAGATTGAGCAGTTGTTGGGTCAGGGGTTTATTCGGAGGAGTACTTCGCCGTGGGGTGCCCCTGTGTTGTTCGTAAAGAAGAGAGATGGTTCACTAAGATTGTATGTGGACTACCGAGAGTTGAATAAGGTCACGATACGGAATAAATATCTGTTGCCTCGAATCGATGACTTATTCGACCAATTGAGAGGAGCTTATTTCTTCTCAAATATTGATCTGAGATCAGGATACCATCAGTTGCGTATCAGGGAGGAGGACGTCTCGAAGACTGCGTTCTTATCGAGATATGGTTCTTACGAGTTTCGGGTTATGGCTTTTGGTTTGACCAATGCTCCAGTCGTGTTTATGGACTTGATGAATAGGGTGTTCAGGGATTTCCTGGATCAGTTTGTCATTGTCTTCATTGATGATATTCTGGTTTACTCCCAGACAGAGGAGGAGCACGCCAAGCATTTGAGGCAAGTTTTGCAGACGCTACGTCAGAACGAGCTGTATGCAAAATATGAGAAGTGCGGGTTTTGGCGGAAGGAGGTCCAGTTTTGGGGACACATTATTTCCGACCAAGGGATATCTGTTGATCCGGGAAAGGTATCCGCGGTGAGGGAGTGGGGACAACCCACGACACCAACGGAGATCCGTAGTTTCTTGGGTCTAGCAGGATACTACAGGAGGTTCATTCAGGGATTTTCGAAGATAGCGGGTCCTTTGACACATCTGACTCGTAAAGGTGTGCCATTCATCTGGAGTGATGCCTGTCAGTTGGCATTTGATGAGTTGGAGGATAAGTTGACCTCAGCACCTGTGTTGGCATTGCCGAAACCGGGAGTTGAGTATCTAGTCTACACCGATGCGTCCTTGCAAGGATTTGGAGGTGTATTATAGCAGGAGAGTCGGGCCATAGCTTATGCTTCCCGTAAGCTAAAACCTCACGAGAAGAACTACCCCACTCATGACTTGGAGTTGGTGGCAGTCGTATTTTCCCTACGTATTTGGAGACATTACCTGTTGGGGGAGAAGTTTCGATTGTTCACGGATCACAAGTCCCTACAGTACCTATTCACGCAGAAGGAGTTGAATATGCGGCAGCGAAGGTGGCTTGAGTTTGTGAAGGACTACCAGTTTGATATCCAGTATCACCCGGGGAAGGCTAATGTGGTAGCAGACGCGTTGAGCCGTAGGCCAGCAGATGAAGTGGCAGAGGTGTGGAAGGCCAAGTGGAAGGAATTGGGACACCAGGATGCAGTGGCCCGATCGTTCATGTCTGTGATGACCATTACACCGCAAATTGTCACGAAGGTAGTAAGGGGACAGGCAAATGACTCGTTCTGTCAGGAGCAGATAGTTCGATTACTAGCAAAGGGAGCTGATTCCTATATCGTTATCTCAGACAGAGGATTACGCTTTAATGGTAGATTGGTTGTTCCGAAAGGGGAGGAATTGCGGCACGAGGTGATGGCAGAGTCGCACGGCACACGGTTCGCGGTACATCCCGGTGGGGATAAAATGTACCAAGACATGAGACGATAGTATTGGTGGAGCGGGATGAAGAGAGATATTGCCGAGTTTGTTTCAACATGCGCCACTTGTCAGCTAGTAAAAGTGGATCGTCAGAAATCGGCAGGATTCCTACAGCCATTGGAGGTCCCGATGTGGATGTGGGAGAGCATCTCCATGGACTTTATCACGGGGTTGCCTACGTCACAGAGAGGTCACGACTCCATTTGGGTAATTGTGGACAGGTTGACCAAAGTCGCTCATTTTCTACCCGTAAGGACAGACTACACTACGGGACAGTATGCCCAGCTCTTTATTTCAGAAATAGTGAGACTTCACGGTGTGCCCCTAAATATCGTGTCTGACCGAGACAAGATATTTGTTTCACGGTTTTGGGAGAGTTTTCAGGAGTCCATGGGCACGGAATTGCGGTTGAGTACGGCGTATCACCCGCAGACCGATGGGCAAACTGAGCGTACAAATCAGATATTGGAGGACATGCTACGGATGAGTATCATTGATTTTGGGGGTGGATGGGAGCAGTATCTTCCATTGGTGGAGTTTTCTTACAACAACTCCTACCCGTTCACCATTGGCATGGCTCCATTTGAGGCGTTGTACGGTAGACCTTGTCGTTCTCCAGCATGTTGGTTGGATGTGGGAGACAACAAACTACTTGGGCCGGAAGTGATTCAGGATACTTCGGCGAGGATAGAATTGATTCGGAGTCGCATTCGGGTAGCTCAAGATCGGCAGAAGAGCTATGCTGATGCGAAGAGATTTTTCAGGGAGTTCCAAGTGGGGGACCAGGTTTTGCTAAGAGTATCTCCTATGAAGGGGATTATGCGTTTCGGGAAGAAAGGGAAGTTGGCACTGAGATATGTGGGACCATTTCCTATTATTGAGCGGATTGGACCGGTTGCGTATAGGCTTGGATTACCGGAGCATTTGCATCGGATTCACGATGTATTTCATATTTCCTCGCTAAGGAAATGTCTTAGAGACAATTTGGCTCATTCTCACATTGCTTTGGAGGACATCGATCTCCAGCCGGATAGCTCCTACGAGGAGGGGCCGATTGCTATTTTGGACCGAAGTGAGCGGAAACTGCGTTCAAAGATAGTTCCTTTAGTGCGTGTTCAGTGGCGACATCATAATGTAGAGGAGTCCACATGGGAGCGCGAGGATGAGATGCGCTAACGTTATCCAGAGTTGTTCTTACCAGGTACTTTCTAGTTCCGAATTTCGGGACGAAATTCAGTTATTAGGGGGGAAGTATGTAATACCCCGTATTTTTGTGATATTTATTTATGGGATTAATTGAATTAAATGCGTATTAATTAGAAATTAATCCGGATTAAAATACTAGCGAGATGCGAGTTGGTATTTGATTATAGTGTGCATATATGATTATATATGAACTTTGAATTATGAAATTGTTGTGAGATTTAAATACGGTAATTTGGAAATCTTGTTGAGACGCGTGTGACAGTCGCGTCATGGTATATATTTATTTTAATTAAAAAGTGAATTTTAGTTCTGTTATCCGTATGGTCGTTTTGAGTGCGCCAACGCATCTGGAAGGGTCGAAATAGTCAGAAAACACTTGCCGGGGGTTTGGTTTGGGTCCCGGGGCATTTTTAAGCCGTACCGGCAACGTATAGGGGTAGTTTGGTAATTTTGGACTTTTGGGAATTAAAACCTACGAAAATTGAAACTTAATATCTGATTTGACATTAACCCACTAAGCCCACTAATACCCAAATAGGCTACGTAGGTTATTGAAACTTGTTCCAAAAGAATTTCTAAAGCACAAACCCTAGCCACCATTAACACCTTGAGAAGAAAAGCTTGTTGAGAGAGAGAGAAGGAATTCTGCAGAGAGAGAGAGAGAGAACACTTCAGAAATTCGCCATCAAATTCAGAGATTCAAATATGGCAAGTGATTTAATTTCGTTTTTATAGAGAATGCTTCTTCCATGCGTTGGATATTCAATTAAATTGTATTGTTCTTGGGAGTTAATGAAAAAGCCATTTAAATTGGAAGTAGAAATTTCATTTTGATGAGGAATCGCATGTAGATTGGTATTTAGATTATTATTCTGATGATGTTATAATTTGGATAAAACAAAAACGGATTTTATTAGGCTCATTGATGATTTATAAATGTTAGGGTTCATGTTTATATAAATTGGGGATAAATAAAGGGATTTGAAGATTTGATGATGTTTAATATGAGTTGGCCCTATATAAACGTTTGATTATGACCTATGAGTGTTTAGTACGAATTATGAACCTTAAAATGATGTTGGGTAGATTTTATGTGGGATTAGGAGTGAAGAAAATTGGGAAAAAAATGAAATAAGGATTTTTGGGCTCGAGACTGGCCACTCGTTAGAAGACCTGCCCAGGTCGTTCGAACGAGCTCGTTCGAACGAGCTTCTAACGAGTTGACCTTTGACTTCTAACGAGGGTGAAGTTCGTTCGATAATCTCGTTCGAACGAGATCTCGTTAGATAGCCCAGTTCGTTCGAACGAACTCTCGTTCGAACGAGACTTCGAACGAGTTGACAGTTTAGGCTTTTTAGCCTGTTTCGATCCCGAGTGCCCCGTAACCTTGTGTATAGGTAGAGATAGCTTTCCCTTGATGATTAATTGATATATTTGGGATGTTTGGGATATAAGGAGGAGTCAAACCTAGAAGTGTAGTTTGAACCTAAAGGAAAATATAAAGTAGGACGTGAGTGTCTATTACGATGTGAGCTATTGACGGCCTAATTTATTATATTAACCGGGAACATATAAAGTGTGTAGTATTATATGTCGGTACGAGAATGAGAAGTGTACCCCAATATATTATGGTGATTACTAAGACGTGTGCATACTTAGTATATGTATTGATTTTATGTGTATGACATACCTACCATACTTGCTATCACGGGAGGTTTGTGTTCGCTTAGGGCCCTCTAATCCTTGTGTTGCCCCGATTTAGACTGGTTACCTCGATGAACATAGGTCAGAGAAGGACTTATTGGGATGTTAATAAGTCTGCTGATCGTGGGAGCGCAGGTATGTGCGTGACCTATGTGATGTGACTGTGTTCGCCTCCATTATTTGTGATGTTGTATCTGAGAACTATTCCTGAGAGATTAAGAATACGTGATCCTTATGTACGTGATGTACCGGGATGGATAGCAGAGTATGTGTGCACCGCAGCTAGTCTCGGGGTGTTTGTATTGTATTTTTATGACGTGAATAATATACACTTTATTAATGGGAACTTTCATGTTGTTATTGTGAACATAATTTGGTAATGTTTTGAGAAAACATAACGGGTTAAAAGATAGTGAATTGTATTACTAATTGAGAATCTGACTTTAAGTGAAACCCTCTATTTATTTGTTAACGCTAGAATGTAATATGGGGATCGAGTAGTAAGGGGTAGAACTTATTACGGTTTGGTTAAATGTGTATGTCATGTAGATGGGTACGGTATGTTAGGAGTGCACATGTAGTCGAGAGGTGAGAATTTCATGTGAGTGCACGTCCTAACATGTATTTTGCATTTAATGTTTTAATGCTATTAAAACACTTGCTGTTTTCAAAATGATTTCCACTTTCGGGCTCTGACCCATTTGCTTTCAAATCTATTTTTGTAAAAACCATTTTAGGTACCCAGCCACAAGGACACCATGCTTAGGATTCTCATTCAGGTGACGAGCTGTAGCTGTTTGTGGAAGTTACATGACTTTGCTTGTAGACGCTTCATATATCTTGACTCGATATTCTTCAGTTATCAGTTGTAGGGCATGTTGCCCATTTCTTTTAGAGACATTTCATTTATTTTTCAGTATTCAGACTTTTGGCATGTAATTATTCAGGATTCAGACTTGTCGTATTATTTTCATTTGTGGGACTGTTGTGAGGAGTTTTCCTCTGGACTTACTATAGATGTTGGTTATTTTATTACTTCGTTATGGTGAATGGATTATGTTATTCTTTCATTATTCTTTTATTGCATGTTAATCAGACTTAACTTAAAATTTGGCACTTACTTTTTAAATACTAGGTGGTTAGTAATTATTAAAATGTTTTCGACAGTGATGCTATTAACTGAACCAACTTGGCATTTTGAATTAATTTAATAAAGGAGTAGCTACCCGGTATTTAATTAGTCGGGGTGTGTTTAGGCACATATTCTTCACATTTATCCCCTTAATTTCAGTATTTTTATGATCCCGTGCAGTGTAAGTAGCTTGGATTTGTCTCAAATGTATTCTACTAACCTTTTTTGGCAAGTATTTCTTGTTTTGTGTATTTCTCATGTGTTTTACAGGTATTTCACGCAAGTTAGTGCGAAGGAGAACGCAAAACAGTGAAAGAAACCTAGAAATGGAGGGTTGAAGGGCATTTTCTTAATTTTTCAGCCTTAGTCCGAAGGTGGGGCCAACTAGAAAGTTGAAGATCTTTAAATTACAAGAATACTGGAAAAAACGGCACCTCAATCCGAGCTACGGTGAAGAAGTTACGATGTTTTGAAGTTGCGGGATAATGAAGAGTCTGGATGTGCGGATTTCTGTCATTAATTATGCATTTAATGCAGTGTAACTCTTGGAAAACTTGTTCCACAAGCACTATTGGTTGTCAATTTCTAGATTTTGTGCTATAAAAGCCCATGACCTACATCATTTGAAGGGGGGTTGCTAGAGAGAGGCAAGGTTAGGAGTAGGTTAGAAGTGCTAGATTGAATTTTAGGGTTAGATTTTGAGAGCAAATTTTCTATTCCTTCAAGAGTTTTCATGAACCCTATTTTGTAAGAATTTCTGAATCCCAATTCCATTCTTGTTGCTGAATTCAAGTAATATCATTTCCATTCTCTTGTTTTATTATTTGCAATTTATTTATAATGTCTTGTAGATCTTTAATGTTGTGTATGAATTTGTTTTTTTTAATCCAATCATGAGTAGCTAAATTCTCAAGGGTTGGGGTACATGAACTCAATCCTAATACAAATTATTTGTATGGAAAATTAGAAAATAAATGAAAATATTGGTTGAATCGTGAATGAAAATCATATATGCATTGTCATATCTTTTAATCTCTCTTGCCCTAGGTACTTGGGATGTTTAAGAATGCTTTGTATGTATAATTTGTCGTTCACCGCCTTATATTGATCTTTGATTTCATATGATGCGGGCTTGACCCTCATATATGTAATGCTTAGTGATGATAAGGACTGGATTTAATCAAGAATTTTGATTTATAATTCTAGTATTCTAAAGGATAATTTGTTAAGGATTGAGGGATTGTACCCTACCCTATTTTCTCCCATTTGTCAGATCTAATTTCTTTTGCACTTTTCAGTTTGTTTTTCTTAAGTAATTTTTTAATAGAAATTTTCCCAATCATCATCTTTTTTCATTTTTATTTTAGAAGAAATAAATCAATTAAATTCTATAAAACATTCCCTGTGGATTCGATACCCAGACTTACTACTATACTCCATAAAAGTGTAGTTAAAAGTTTAGGTTTTTTTTTGTATTGAGGTTGGAAGCCGATAACAACGACTAGCGTATTACACGGACGCTCGGTTTTTCTACTCGACCAGGGTGTCACAGCCACACCCTTGGTTCCCCTGAGGAACCTGCTGATGTTGCTGTTGGGAACCTTGATGGTCCTGTCTATCCAATCGGTACCCACCAAATCTAAATCTCTTGGAAGAGTTCCCTTGTCAGGAGTTCTACCCATATGTGCCCCCTATCTACTGCTGCTGGGGTGGTGTCCAACTAACACTTCTCCCCCCAGTCTTTATTTGCTGCATAAACTCTTCTCCTCTCTTACTTCCCTTCCCATGGAAATGAAAGTCCCGGCAGTGCAAAAGTTTCGCATTAACAACATCAGTATACGTTATTAACGCGGGATTACCATTCAAGTGTTGCCTGATCCTCCAGACTAAGCCATCCATAAACTTTGCCTTCTTCCTCTCTTCGTTGCTCACCTCGCCTGGCACAAAATTTGCCAGGCGGGTGAACTCCTCTTCATAATTATCAACTGAGCGATTACCCTGACATACCTCACCAAACTTCTTCCTCATCTCCGCCTCCACGGGCGGATGACCCTTCTAGAAGGTCTCCCTGATGCTATGCCAAGTGGGTGGCCCTTGTTGGGCCGAAATAGATGGTGCTGCAGGTTGCTGAGCATGAGGATGAGATAAGTGGGTTGCCATGTCCCTCATAGCTGTCTTTACTTCCTGATCCACTATCACTGCCACCCGAGTAGTATAAATCATCTCTGGTGGTGGTGGCGGTACCTGCTGCTCCTGAGGATCCTCCCCCACCTCATCTCTGGCTACGGTCCTCTCACCTCGCTATCTCCTCGGTGGCATTTGAAAATATATCAAAAATGTATAAGCACACATTTTGTACGAAATTTAATAGCAAAATCATGGTATCTCAAATCATGCAGAGATATAAGCAATAATCCTAATAATAGAGCTCTATGTCAAACAAACGATACGCTGAAATGTAGTAAGCTGCACAGATACTATGGACACTAGAACCTGATGCTTTGATACCATATGTGACACCCCGTCTAATTAAACATTGGTTGATCAGGCCTTTATCAAATTAAAACATGTTTCTCATATGGTTCATTCTTAGCATCACCGTCGAAAATAAATTAATTACTAGCCACCTAAGTTAATTAAACTAGTGCCAAATTTTATCTTTCATATAAACCGTTGGTTAAAACCACAACCAAGAAAAAATCTGTAATCCAACTACAAAGTAACATTGATACAAATCTAGAACTGCAATGGAGTCAACTGACAACATGTCTACATATAAAACATCAGAATGAGATCCTATGCTAGATCTGAATTAAATAGTCATCTACTCAATGATCTTGTCAACATCAACAGTGCTACAACATCGAATCCTTGGAATGAACTCAAGTAAGGCGCCCTTGTGCCTAGACACCTAAAAGGTTTTTATAACATTTTTATAGCAAGAGTTAGTATTCAAAACAGTTTGAAAACATTTAGTAAGTAATTTATTACAATTAAAATCGGTTATTGATTACACATGTTAGATTGACGCACACTCCCATGAGTCTCCTCACCTCTCATCTAATGTGCACACCTAACATCCTATACTTAGCCCACCTAGCCATCAAACCCAAGCTATCTCGACTAAAGTATATAACCAATCTTATCAATGGTCTACTCTCCCGTACCGCCCATACAACACGCTTTATTATTAACATCCTCTCGTATTTCAACGTTCATATAACATTCACATATGTTATATTTAATCATCGTAATCAAGTCTCACTACTTAATTCATAATGCATTTCAAATTTATCGTTCGACATCCATAATTAAGTTTCACTACTTAATTTACTATATATATTCTCAATCTATTTTTAAATCTTAAAATTAAGTTTCTCTTTACTTAATTTATCGTTTAGATCTCTCTCTCTCTCTCTCTCTCTCTCTCTCTCTCTCTCTATATATATATATATATATATGTGTGTGTGTGTGTGTGTGTGTGTGTGTGTGTGTGTGTGTAATCTACGAGTCTACTTTCGCACATAAGTAGAATATCACGAAGTATATATATTTCACGCAATATATACTATAAGGATTATTGGTCCGGCTAATCATCGACCCCAATCATCCTATTATTTACAATGGTCCGGATATCCCTCAACCCCAAAGTAAATGTTATGCATAGGTATATTGGTCCGGATACTCATCGACCCCAATATCTTTTAATATCGATTTGGTTCGAATCATCATCGACCCCAAATCGAGCTTTCATGTATTGGTCCGGATAATCATCGACCTCAATACCGAATTAAGCATACTTTAGGTATTCACACAACCAAATTAGTTATACCAGTATGTAATATTTTTCTCTCTAATATTTACCGTACTTTACCATTTATTTACGAGTTTACTTCACTTTCGTACTCCCCTCGTAAGCCTATTAAAAAATAATATATCTCCCAATATTATTTTCACAAGTGCATAAGTATTCCCCCACCACGTCCATTTAGGAATACAAGAAGAAAAGAAAGATTTTAGAAATTTCATAGCACCGGACTGATCCTCTCCCCAGGACCGAACCTGTTCGTTTTCTATTAAGGACGGACCGATCTACTTACCGGGACCGGACCGGTTCATTTTTCTACTACTCAGTTCTCTGTTTTGCAGCAGCGTTTTTACACTTTTTTTATACCCAACACTCATAAATTCTTCACAAAATTCACAATCGATTGTTTCTAACTATTCCTTCCAGAGTTAGGATGATTTTTAACATTTCAAATACATTAAAACTTCACCGAAAATAATCAGGAATGAATCTACCCTCCCCAAACTCTTTCATAAACTAGTTTTGTGTTCATCCATTAAATTCTATTCAAAACCTAGATTTAAATCCATAATAACAATCAAAACTCTTCTGATTTACAATCCTCTATAGATATAAACTCTAGCTACATGAAATTTTACCCAACATGAAATCAATTGGTATTCTTCATCATGCTTTTGAAATAAAAATCAATCTATTCATGAAATCACTGCACGTTGGTATTATAACTTTAATTCAATTTGCAATAAACACTTGCTTTAGATTGATTGATCGGATTTTATGGTTCTTGGTTGATGATTGATTGCTTCTTCTCCAATCTTCTTTTCCAATTGTCATGAGGTGCAAGAAACCCTTCTAAATTCTAGCTTTAGGCTTTGGGAAAATGGTCCTCTCTTTTCTCTAATGCCCTATCTAATATTTTGTGTTAAGAGCCCTAACCCCAATCTCTAAATATCAGATATATGGATCTAATTTTTGTGGGTCCCTTAACCTCTTTCAGAAAAATGATCGCAACACCCTTACTAGGTTTGGTCCAAAATGACCCGGGGCCCAAACTATACCCCCGGGTACACTATATCGACCCATCTGAAATCATTTGTGACCTCTAAATTTCCATTCGAGTCACTTAAAATACATTTCTCATTTCTCACCTCAAAATAGTCTACACGTGACTCCTTGTGAGATGAACTATAATACGCACATATCACTCGCTATGCCGTATAATGATAATCATTTATTATTTACTATTCACACTTGGTAATTTTCATCAAAAATATTAATGAGTATCTATCTCTTGATTAATATTTAATATTTAATATTTAATTTATTAATTTAATCACATTAAATTACTTCACTCGCGTAATTTAAATAAAACTTATTTTCCTAATTAATTTCCAAATTAATTAATTTATAAATACACAGAAATACGGGGTTTTACACTCGAATTCTACTATCCTTGGACAGTGCACATGCTACCTCCTGTGAAAAAATGGCAACAACTATGACCAGTGCAGAGGGTGCAACAACTATGGCCAGTGAAGAAATGGCAACAACTATGGCCAGTGAAGAAATGGCAGCAACTATGACCAGGTTACCTCACCTCCGTCTCTTTTACCATTTAGGGTTTACTTTCATTTCATATCATATTATAACATTCAATTGTTATGATTTTATATGCTTAATGCGTGTTCTGCAGATGCTATAGTTGTAACTTTTGTGTGCCCACTAGATGTGATGAAAATAAGACTTCAAGTCCATGGCCTGCCCAATGTGCCGCATCTAAGTCCCATCTCTTAATAATTTTTTTTCTAAACAATTAGTTTGTTTTATGTCCACATGAACATCAAATAAATGTTTACTTGTATCTATTTAGTCATCAATTTTCAACATATGCCATTTTTAATATTTTATTTTATTACTTTATATAACGAAGGCCACATTTTGGCTACTTGATACATGTGCTAAAGGGAGTTTTCATTATTGCTCTTAACGCGAAGACCATATTTAGGAAATCTAAGGAGCTTCATTCAATTATTGGAGTTTGTTAAATATTTGATTTTTCACTGAATTTTGATATATTTACACAAGGTGTTGTAAGTTCAATCCATAACTATTCTATTGTTTCTTCTTGAGTCAGTTTTGAACTACTATTAACTAAAGTCAATCCCAAAGATAGAGTCTCTTCAATGGTGTGCAAGAGGCTCTAATGGAGTAAATGAATTATATATATTCGAGTCTCTTCAGAGGTTCTTTATGATTTATTTTCCTATTATTCTGTACTATTTTTTTTTTCTAAGAGTACTCTTCTATGTGATTGTATTAATTACATGCCTTTATGATAATAAGAGGTAGGCCATCTACTATGATAAAACTACTTGATATAATATCTTATTATAGTGCTTCCTGGTGGCCACTGCACTGCCTTTTTATCTCCCCATAGTAACTGAACAAATTTTACTTTTGTTCGTTTGACAGCATTGTTAAAAGAAAAACAAGTACTTAATATTATTTTTTGTTAGTGGATGACTAAATATTACATATAAATGGAAAGGGTAAGTATAAACAAGTTATATTTGAGTACATTTAAAAAAGAAAAATCTTAAAAACATTTAATGTTCAGTGTACTGTTAGTGCCTTGAAGCCTTACTTCTTGGAATTTCCCACATCAATCTATTGTTATCACATTTGAATTTTTTCATGTTACTTTTCAATTGCAGATGACATATATGTAGTGGAAAAAGATCCTGAGGAAGCTAAAAAAGACAAACTTTTTCTTATGTTGTTATTTAATTCCGTGATTTCCTTTTTTTTAGGTTATCATAAGCTTATTGTTACGGAAGACGGTTCCTTTCGTGAATTATCTTTGAGTAATCCGATATTTTTTTTTAATTTTTTAAGAAAATATATTTTTGCATATACAAAGATAATGTGAATGATTTGGTGTCATATCACACTTGAAAATGTGATTGATGTCTTATAATACGAAGAAAGTGTGACTCATGTCTTCATTATATGATCATCTAGGTTCATCAGTAAATTATAAGGAAGTTGTTTGAGCTTATTGGAATTACATCCATTATGGACGTTCATTATTTATTTCTCCCTTCGCCTCAATTAAGATTGACACTTTATTTTATTAGACAACTCAAATCAAGAGTCATATTTTGAAAGTTAATGTACAAAATTCCACAATAGTTGAAAAAGTTTGTTTTTTACCATTGTTTTATGCATTAAAAGTTTCGACTTTGAAATACCAACTCTTTTATTTAGATGGAGGGAGTACGTGTTCATAGTTTTTTGTATTTGAACCCTTTCTAATTGAACGCATTTCAATTCGTGTGATTGGTGCTAATGAACAACTCAATACAAGCTACATGGACTCAATGTAATGGTAATAAGATACATACATGTTGGAGATGATTGTGGATAGGTTCATCTCGTCAATAAGTTGCATTGGTGATCCAACAATTCTGAATTCAATCAAAGTGAAGGCAAAGCAGTATGATTGTTCCCTGTTGATGAAGATTTAGATATGGAAGAATATAAATGACTTTTTTTTTTATATTTCATTTACTTGGTTATAATTTCAAAACAACTTATTTTCGGGGTGATTATATTAGGATCTAATATTGGATGAATTTTATGAAAATGTTGTAACTTTAGAATTTAGCATATTTGATATGACTGCATGAATGTTGTGTGGACTATTTTTGTATAGTGTGGTAAGTATAACTGAATTTATTTAAATTTGGGACACGATATTAGATCTTGAGAATTAAATATTTTTTAAAATACGTATTAATATTACTAGCGGCCATTATCGTTATAAAACAGGAAACAAATGTTACAAAATTATGTAATACAGTAGACATAGTAATAGAAAAGTCCGTTACTAAATCGGAATTAGTAACGGTAAAATATTGTTACTAAAGTAGAATTAGTAACAGTAAAATACCATTACTAATTATTATTTAATAACGGTAAAAACCATTGGTAAATCCATAATTAGTAATGGTAAAATAACGTTACTAAATTCAAAATTAATTAATGGTAAATATCTATTACAATTTTGTTCCCCACGCCTTTTTATAACAAAAAATTACCATTATTAATATCTTTTGTAACAGAAAATACTGTTACCGAGAACACACTATATATTGACTTACTTGAGTCAACATATATAGAAGTTCCAACTAGTTTGGATATCTAGACAAAATAGGTTAGATTTTATTAGTACTCCATCTCCTCAAAGGTTCAAGTACAATGAAGAAATCCTGTCTAAGAAAATCCTCAAGATCAACATAAAGGGAAGTTATTTCTATCCTTAAAACCATAAATAGGGCACACTCACTGCATTATTCATATCTCATATTTGCATTTATGGTTTTACAACACTTTAAGACTTTTCAAAATCATTTAATTCAATTCAAAACATTTTATACAATTTTAAAATAATTTTTGAATTAATTAAAACATGTGTTTAAAAGTGTTATGGGTGAAATTTTGATTACAGGAAGTTATTTTCTTTGCTAATTGTTTGTCTGGGTAGAATATAAAAGCGCTAGAGAATTCAGGGTACGCTTTGTAATTATTTTCAAGACGCATTTTGATTGCATCTTGTTCGTACACGTGTTGTATTCTCGTTGGCTAAGATTGTGTTTTCTCTAAGACACAAACAGTTTAAGCATTCTCAACCTTTGGATCACCCTTATCAACGTTATGCATGTGTTAAGAGTCAATCCTTGTGAAACCTATGTAAACCAATCAACAATCGTTTAATCAATCGCTTATGATGAACCGTTGGATTAAACTCAATTGGACAATATTCAATCCCAGCCATAGGATTAAGTTAGACATTCTGGATCCTTCTTCTCTTATTATAAATAGGACCCAAGTCTCAGTCATTACAAACTTTTGCCATTTCGTTAAACAGGAGAGAAAAGAGAGAGTATAGAGAAGGGAGTAGAGAGGGAAAGAAAAGAGAGAGAAAAGAAAGAAGAAACCCTAGGTTCTTCGTAGTTTAACCTCTGAGTGATTTTTCCCAAATCGAACACCAGAAAACTCAAAGTTTCATACACCAGGAAACCTATTCTTCAAAAAGTTAGATATTTTTAGGGTTTCTGCATTTTTTGGTGTTGATTTTATTCTTCGTTTGAAGACCTCTTCAAGTTCTTGATTCTCTCATAACTCATCTCTAAGAGAAACTTAAGTTTCATTGTTGAAACTGAGTTTTTCTAAAAAGAGAACATCACACTATTTGTTTTCATTTTCTCTTTTTGGATATGGTATTATAGATCCACTATGTTTCAATAAATTTTTAAATATAAACGTCTAAGTTTCAAAATACTTTCAAATCTAGTGAGTTGTTTGTGTTTTTGGTTTTCTATTTCATGTTTTATAAAATACGTGAGTACAAAAAAAAAAAAGAACACAAAGAACTTTAGTTGAATCTTTAATAGCATAACCATAAATCTGAGAAAAGAAGTTTTATGTCAAAATATGTTGAATCAACCTCTGCATGTTAAGTCTGAATCTGTTTTAACGATATAGACTTCTAATTTAGTTTGGATCTCAATTGGAGGTTTACAATTTCAAAAATATTTTCAAAATACTGAAGTTGTTTAAGACCTTTAACCATCTTCTGAGAAAGGTATCCTTAAGATCTGTGGATTTATAGAAAGATAAAAAAGTCTTAATTTGAAAATACAGATTCAGAAATAACCTAATCATTTTAGAACTGTTGTAATTTGTTAGGAATGTTTGTATAATTTTGAGAGGGTGAGTAGCATGTTTGCATGAAGTAGCACATCATAAACACTATCTCACACGAACACTTAGACACTATGGTTCTGTTTGAGAATCTTGGATTTTGAACGAGTTGCTGGAATCAGAATTCAAAGAGAATGAGATCAGAGAAAAAGCAAAGAAGCAGCAAGAAAAGATCAGTCCAATTCATATTACCTTTGGAGTGGAGAATCTCATGTAGGTACATTCTGAACTTAGGTTAGGATATTTATGGTTTGCTTAAGTATTGTAACTTGATTCTTTATTCTAGTGAATTTTTTGTCTTGTGTCGTAGAGGGCATCGTGGATGTTTTCCTTGATTAAGGGTTTTACCACGTTAAAAGTTCTTGTGTCTATTTCTTTAAATGCTCTTAATTGTTGTTGTGATTGGGACTGCATGGTAACTTCAATAAATGTTTATTAAAATTTGAAAAGAAGGTAACCAACTATCAAATCCAAACCATATATTCAGAAAAGCTTTTACAACACATCTTGTGTTTTTCGAAAAGAGTTTTGCCCAAAAAGTTTATTCGGAGTTTACTCAATTTATAACATTTGGTTATTAACCTTGTAAACAAGCTTTTAGCATTAAAGCTTTTCTTCAACTTGTATTAGAGCGGGAACACCTTTTGTAATCTTGAAACTTGAGAAATTATTTTCGAAACTTCTTTCTAAAAAATTTTTGAATATGGAAGAAAAAATTGAGAAGTTAGGTAACCTATCCAGACCACTACTCTTTGATGGAAATAATTTTTCGTACTCAAAAGTACAAATGACTACTTTCATTCAAGGAACCTTGGGTGATGAAGTCTGGGAAATGATTGAAACAGGGTTTGAACATCCTACTAAGCCTACTTCAACCACTGATCCAACAAGAATTAAGAAACTTCTCAGTGAATTTACTAAGGAGGGGAAAAAATTATCTCTAGATAATGAAAAAGAAAAGAATGCCATTTTTATGTCCATAAACGAACATGAATTCAAAAGAATATCCACACGTTCTACTTAAAAAAGGCATGGGACACGTTAGTCATTGATCATGAGGGTGATGAACGCGTCAAAGTTGGAAAAACTCAAATGCTCATCTAGTAATATAACACTGCGATTATGAATGACAATAAATATTTTGACGACTTCTACGTAAGGTTAAGTGATATTTTTACAAAACTTCACGCTAATGGTATAACCTACAGTAGAAAGGAAATTGTTTCAAAGATTCTTAGGTCATTACCATCTAAATTTGACAACAAAAAATATGCCATTGAAGAAATGAATGACCGTAATATGACTCCTTAAATTACTTAGCAGTAAACTGAGGACTGTAGAATTGGAACTAGACTTTAAAAAGCAAGTGACCGACAGACTAATAAAGCCTCTAGTTCAAATGTTATGTTTTCATCTAAATTGCCAGTGCCTAAATTGAACACTATATATTTTGACACTTACTGTCTTGAAAGCTGTGATTTAAAAAACCTTGATAATCAAATAGCTCTTATGATTAAGCATTTCAAAAAGATTTTGAAATTTAGAAATGTTGTAGCCTCTAAACAAGGCAAATCAAATTATCAAGGTAATCAATTTCGTAGACCTCATAACAGAGACAATACCAAACAGACTTGTGACAATAGGATGAATTATGACCCCAACAGACCTAAACATGACATAAAAGATGTTAAATGTCACCGTTGTGGTAAACTTGGTCACTATGCTAGTAAATGTCCAACTAGTTTTTATAACAATAACAAGGCCAATATGTGTAAGATATGGGACGACTTTAGTGATTCGGATGAGGATGAAACTGAGTCAACCCAGATAAATGAGTACAACACGTCTTTCTTTGCTAAGATAATATATAATGATGATGCATGCTTGTCTGCTCATGAATCTGTTATGCCTGTTGATGTTGTTAATAATATTCCTAATAATTATGTTCCTATAACTACTGAAAGACTGTGCATGAGTCAAGATGATAATGTTGGTGAGGAATTGAATGTGTACGTGAGTAATGAACCTACCAAAAACATAGAGGACACTTCACATGATGCACATAGTGAGTCTGATGATGATATGCCTGATTTACATGAGTTATACACTAAAACGTTTAAGAAGAGTGGTCGCCTAGAAAAAAATGATAAAAACCTTAAGTGAGCGTATGGATTTACTTAACCAAACCATTAGGAAGAACATTAAAGATTATAATGCTCAATGTGTTGCTCATGAGACTAAGATTGAAGACTATGCCTTGAAAATAAAAGTTTTGACTCAAAAGAATCATGAATTTGAATAAAAATACAAGGCAACCCTTGTTGAACTAGAAGAGTCAAAGCAAAAGGTTTCAAATGTGTTTAAAAAATGCCAACACTCTGAAACACAAACTAAGTCTTATGAAAAAATTGTTACTGAAAGCAAATTTGACTCTGAAGATAAGTCTGGCCTAGGTTTTGGAGAAATAGTGCATACAAGTAAGACCAAAGTTTCTCCTGAAAATTTTACTTTTATAAAACAAGGTCAAACTCGTCAAAATGTTCAAAAAGGTGAACCTAGTCTCAATGTCTCTCAAATAAAACATAATCAGTACAATCAGCAGTTGAAACCAAACAGTCAGACCAAATAAGTTTGTCCTTCTGCCAGAGACCAAAGACAGAAACCTAAATCTAATGACAACTGGACTACTGTACCCAATAGATCCAAGATAATTTTTAAAGACTTTAGTAATAAAGTCAAGCCCTATACCCATCAGTACTGTTCCTACTGCGATATTTTCGGCCATACTCTTGATGAATGTTTTCAGAAAAGGTTATATACCCCGACTTACCTAAAATTTAACTATTATAGGAAATCAAGAAATACTTATGTACTTACTAGACAGACCACCGACAACCCTAACTCCAAAAAGAAAAATGAAGGGTCCAAGACTAAGAAAAAATGATTTAGAAAGACCCCTCAAACCTTTTCTAAGTCAAAAGGCCACAAAAATTTTAAAACTAGGCCTATTTGGATTAGAAAAGATGATCTCCTACCCAATTCAAGTACAACATTGTCATTTATGATTTAAAGGCACAAAGCACTTCAACTGGATGGTGTTTAGACTCCGGATGTTCTAAACATATGACCCGGGATGAAACCAAATTGAAAAACAAGACAAACTTCCTTGGAGTTAGTGTCATGTTTGGAGATGGTGTTTCGTCTCAGATCACAGGTAAAAGAACATTGAGTGAGCATGGGCTTCCTAAACTGAATGATGTTCTCTTAGTTAAAGGCCTTAAAGCCAATCTTTTTAAGTATATCACAATTTTGTGACTCCAATCACTCATTTACCATTTTTAAAAATGATTACAAAGTTATTAATGAGAAAGTTAATTATATTCTAATAGGAAACAGAACCACGGAAAACTATTACACAGTAATCCCTAATTCTGAATCTTGTAATGTTGCCAGATTAGAGGATTATGATCTATGGCACAATAGATTGGGACATATAAATTTTGATAACCTTAGAAGATTGAGTTCCCAATAAATAGTTAGAGGTTTACCTAAAATTAGAAATTCTTTTAATCCTGTATGTGGACCTTATCAGGAAGGGAAAATAAGTAAATCCCCTCACAAGAAAGTTAAAGATGTCCTGACCACTAAGCCTCTAGAACTTATCCACATGGACCTCATGGATCCTTCAAGAACTGTTAGTTTATGTGGAAACTCTAACATCTTAATTATAGTGGACGACTATACGAGATATACATAGGTAGCTTTTATGAAATAAAAATTCGATACCTTCATTGAATTCTTAAGAATCATCTTGAAAATTGAGAATGAGAAGGATACCTAGGTATGTCGAATTAGGAGTGATAGAGGTGGAGAGTTAAAGGACTCTGGTATTTCTGAGTATTGTGTCACTAATGGCTATAAACATGAGTTTGGCTCTCCCAAAACCCCGCAGCAAAATGGTATAGCTGAACATAAGAATAGGACTTTATAAGAAATGGCTAGGGTTATGTTACATGCTAAGAATCTCCCTCGATATTTTTGGGTAGAAACTGTCCAAACCGCGTGTCACATTATTTCGTATCTACCTCAGAAAAAATTCCAAAGAAACTTCTTATGAGTTATGGTTCCACAAAAAGCCAAACTTAAAATATTTTAAAACCTTCGGTAGTATCTGCTACATCTGTAAAGATAGAGAACAACTTTCAAAATTTTATACCCGAGGAAAAAAGGGAATTTTTCTTGGATATTCCCAAATAGTAGGGCTTTGCGCGTCTTTAACTATAGAACCAACGCTATTATGGAATCAATTAATGTAATTGTAGACGGCACGAGTATAAGGAGAAGTGATAGTCAACCAGTAGAATTTGATGAGGACGAACCTTTTTTATCGGCTGATCCTTAAGATGATACTGATTCACTGCCACCTGAGAGTCCTTCTATACCCACTTGGGTTTCTAAAGATCATCCCACTGAAACCATTGTCGGTAATCCTTCAGAACCTATTCGAACTAGATCCCAACTTCGATAAGTGGCATAATTTTCTAGTTTTGTTTCTCTTGAGGAACCTAAAAATGTTAATGATGCCCTTATTGACTCATTTTAGATAAATTCTATGGAAGAAGAGTTAATTCAATTTAAGAGTCACGGTGTGTGGAATCTTGTTCCTAGACCAAAAAATTCAAAGGTTATTGGCACTAGATGGATTTTTAAAAACAAAACTGATCAAAATGGGGAGGTCATTAGAAATAAAGCTAGGTTGGTTGCCAGGGATACTCCCAGACCGAGGGAATTGATTTTGATGAAACTTTTGCACCTGTTACTCGTCTAGAATCAGTTCGTCTCTTACTTTCCATCTCTTGTCATATGCAATTCAAATTGTTCTAAATGGATGTTAAATCATCTTTTTTAAATGGAATTTTATCTGAAGAAGTTTACGTAGAACAACCCAAAGGATTTGTTGATCCTGTACACCCAGATTACGTCTTTAGACTTAAGAAAGTTTTATACGGACTGAAACAAGCTCCTAAAGCTTGGTATGAGCGCCTGTCTACCTTTTTAGTGTCTCATAAATTTATCCGCGGTGAAAACGATCAAACATTATTTGTTAGAAAGGAAAATCAACATGTCTTAATCGCACAAGTATATGTGGATGATATTATTTTTGGTTCCACTTGTCCTAAACAAGTCGAGAATTTTTCTGATATCATACATACCGAATTTCAGATGTCTCTAATGGGTGAACTACAATATTTTTTGGGTTTACAAGTAAAAACAATGTAGTGATGGTCTTTTTATATCTCAATCCAAGTAAGTTGCAGATTTAGTTAAAAAATTCGGCTTAAAAATGTAATACCCCGTATTTTTACTCACAATTATTTTTATGAAAAATGGGGATTAATTAAATTAAAGGGAGAAAATTTAAATTGAAAGTAATCTGATTTTATGATAATAATCACTAGCGGGATGAGAGTTAGTAATTATTGAAGTAATAGTATGGTCGAGAATGAGATACACAGCAGTTATGTTATAAATAATTGGGACGCGTATGAGTCGCGTCATTTGTATATATTTGGAGGGTCAAAAGATAATTTATTTTTACATAACTCAGACGACTATTTTGAGTGCGTCAGAGTGTCCGGAAGGGTCGAAATTGTCAGAAAATACTATTCGGGTATTTTATTTGGAGTTCGGGCATTTTAACCCAAAATGACACCCAGGAGGGGTATTTTGGTCTTTAGGAATTTTAGGGCAATTAAATGGACGAAAATTGGGTTTAATTAAAATGTATTGTGGGTTAGTGGCTGTCAGTTTCAACCTACTTGAGAAGAGAGGAAAAGAGAGAGAGAACTAAGGAAGAAGAAGGAGACTCCATTAAAGCCTTAGCCAAGAACTCAACCTTTCGCAACAAAAAGTACACCAGCGCGTAGATCATGTCAGGAGGATCGTTCCTATACCAATTTCAACCCGCGAATCAGAAGTTAATTTTTAAGGTAAGTGATTATCTTGCTCTTCTCTTAGCAACTATTACTCTTGTTAACGAGTTTTGAGGTTTTAGAACAACTAATGCCCAATTTGGGTTTATTTATGATGAAATAGTGTAGGAATTCTAGAAATTTGATGGGGGTTTGCATGTAGAGGATTTTTCCCCTTAATTGGAATGCGAAATTTGGTGAATTAGATGTTAATCACGAAATAAAAATGGAGTTTTTATAGACAAATAATTTTCAGGTTTATGTTAATATGGTTTGTGGTTAAAATTTGGGAATTTATAGTAATTACATGATGATTAAAAGGATTTGACCCCAAAACTATGTTAAGAAGTGTTTTAGGTTGACTTAGAGTAGATTGGTAATCTTGTATTTGAGTTGGAATGGATTAGGTTGAGATTTGAGAAGAGAAAATCTGAAAAAAGGACTTTGGAGATGAACTGGGCGACTTCGAAAATTTTGTTAGAAGTCCAGCCCAGGTCGTTCCAACGACCTCGTTCGAACGAGACTTCTAACGAGATTCCAGTAGCCCTTCTAATGAGTTTGGTGGTTCGTTCGAAGTACCTTCGTTCGAACGACCCTCGTTCGAACGAGATTCCAGAATGGCCTTTTTAAGCCTGAATTTTGTTTCGAACTTCCCGTAGGCTTATTCAAGTGAGTGTTAAACCAGTATGATTGTTGAGTGATTTATATTAATAATTATTAGTGAGCGGAGAATATGCCAACCCTTGGAAGGTATAAAAATCAATAGAATTTAGAAGGTGCGAAAATAAAAGGGAGAATACATACGAATAAGGTACGAGTTATAATAAGAGATAATATACGTACTGTAAATACTAGACTGTGGGAAATCTAATGAATTTATATAAGTTGTGTGTATGCTTATTGATTAAAATATTATGTGTATGACATACCTAGCTACTGACTATCGAACGGAGGTTAACGCATTGTGGACGACCGGATCTTATGTGCCTTCGGGGGATTTAGAGTCGTACCACTAGAATATGGAATCTAGGTACGGGCTATCAGTGAGAACGATAGTGATGACAGTCGTATGGGTGCGTAGGTATGTGCGTAGCCCATCGGCTTGGGACTATGTTCGCCTCCAATAGGTGTTTATGTTTTTATTGGTTCTCGAGAGATTGAACCTGTTGTCCTATATGCGTGAGCTTTACAAATGGACTAAATAGCCGAGTATCCGTAGCACTATGGGGTTTCTCAACCAAGGGTGCAATATTGTTATATTCATATAAATTAATATGTATACATAAAGCGAATAATGTGTGTATACTGGAATCATGTTTGGTGTCTTATGTTGATGACGCTATTTTGCAATGTACACTTATGGATTATCAGTTGGGCATTTATAAGAATACGAGAATAAACTAAAGTAATCCTCAATCTATATCGAAATCATAAGTACATTGGCTTTGAGTTATTTAGGGAGACTTTAAACCATAATATTATACACTTAGTAGTCAGTCAGGGTATCATGACTAGTATGGGTAGTTAGGCTCGTTAGACGTGCACACTAGATCGAGGGGTGAGTATCGCAAGTGAGTACGCTAAGTTAACTTGAAAAATAATTGTGTTAATTGAATCAATTTAACCACTTGCTATTTTAAACGATTTTCAACTCGGGCTCTGACCCGTTTTTCTGTATATCTTTCTATTGCTCCATTATTTTAGGTGCCCAACCACAGGGACACCAACCTTAAGAGACTCTTTTCAGTTGCCATGTTGTAGCTGCTGTGAAAGCTGCAAGATTATTGCTAGTAGACGACTCAACTCATTCTTTCCTTTTCAATTATCCATTTTGTTGGACACGTCGTCCTTACTTATGTTTACTTTCAGATATTTAGTCATTTTAAATTCTCTAATAGTTTTGATTTCTCTCGTTGGATTTATTGTATGGGATTGTACCTGGAGATGTTTACTCCAGACATTTATTTTACTTCAGTCAGACTTTACTTATGTTATCGTGATGCATGGTATTTATTGGTATTCTTTTAGTAGTAGTTAATGACAAGATAAAATTTGGACATAACCCTTTTTATATACTAGGTGGTTAGTTTTATTTAAATAAAATTTGGGTTCTCGACAGTGATGCATTATATGAACCAACTTGATATTCTGAAATTAATTAATTAAGGACTGATCATCCGGTAATTTATTAGGCGGGGGTGTTACAAGAAAATGCTAAAACTTCTAGAACCCCCATGACTACTTCAACTAAAATTTCTAAGGATGGTAATGGGAAAAGTGTTAATCCCACTCTTTATAGAAGTATGATAAGGATTTTGATGTATCTTACCGCGTCTCGACCCGACATATCCTTCGTTGTCTGTATATGTGCTAGATATCAAAGTAACCCTAAAGAATCTCACCTATTAAGTGTGAAAAGAATTATTAAATATATTAAGGGTACTATAAAATTTGGTATTTGGTACATATACGATACGACTAGTTCTATTGTAGGATACACCGATGCCGATTAGGCTGGTTGTTCTGACGATAGTAAGAGCACTTCTGATGCTTGCTACTACGTATGCAATAATCTTCTAGGTTGGTCATGTAAGAAACAAAATTGTATTTCATTATTTAGCGTTGAATCTCAATATATAGCAGCCGATGGTTGTTGTTCTCAATTACTAGGATTAGACAGATGCTTAGTGATTATGGTCTCACCGAAAAATAATTAACTATGTTTTTTGATAACCAAAGTGCCATTAATATCTCTAAAAATCATGTAATGCACTCACGAACTAAGCATATTAAGATTAAACATCACCTTATCCGTGACCTTATCGAATCCAAAGATCACATAATTGAATATCTGAATACTCAAAAGTAGCTCGCAAATCTCTTTACTAAACCATTGCATAACATTCGATTTGAGTATTTACGCACAACTATAGGTATGATAACTCTCAATTAATCTCTTTTTTATGATTTAAAGCCCTTGTATATTTGAGAAAAACCGGGGGATAAGATCTTGAGTATTACTAAGTGATTTGACTATCTGTTCCTGATTCTAACTCAAATAAACTGCCATTTAGTATTTATTTTATCACAGGCATTTCAGACCCGTTGTATAGATTGTTACTATTTTGTAGGGTATCGGTCTGTATATAGTTGAGTAATGTATTTTTTTTACCTTATTTTCGGTTCTAAGATGGGAATGGGTAGTTAGAATTTTTTATAGGACAAATAGGATTTTTCATTTTGACCCACGAGTTCTGAATACTCAAGGGAATTTTGTCTCTAATATCCAAAAGGGAAGATTTAAAACACACTATATATTGACTTACTTGAGTCTACATATATAAGATTTTCAACTAGTTTGGATATCTAGACAAAATATGTTGGATTTTATGAGTACTCCATCTCCTCAAAGGTTCAAGTACAATGAAGAAATCCTATCCAAGAAAATCATCAATATCAACATAAAGGGAAGTTATTTCTATCCTTAAAACCACAAATAGGGCACACTCACTGCATTATTCATATCTCCTATTTGCATTTATGGTCTTACAACACTTTAAGACTTTTTTAAATCATTTAATTCAATTCAAAACATTTTATATAATTTTAAAATAATTTTTGAATTAATTAAAACATGTGTTTAAAAGTGTTGTGGGTAAAATTTGGATTACGGGAAGTTATTTTCTTTGCTGATTGTTTGCCTGGGTAGAATACAAAAATGTTAGAGAATTCAGGGTACGCTTTGTAATTATTTTCAACATGCATTTTCGATTGCATCTTGTTCGTACACGTGTTGTATTCTCATCGGCTAATATTGTGTTTTCTCTAAGACACAAACTATTTAAGCCTTCTCAGCCCTTGGATCACCCTTATCAACGTTCTGCATGTGTTGAGAGTGAATCCTTGTGAAACATGTGTAAACCAATCAACAATCGTTTAATCCACCGCTTATGATGAACCGTTGGATTAAAGCCAATTGGTCAATATTCAATCCCAGCCATAGGATTGAGTTCGACGTTCTGGATCCTTCTTCTCTTGCTATAAATAGGACCCAAGTCTCAACCATTATAAACTTTTGCCATTTCGTCAAATTAGAGAGAAAGAGAGAGTAGAGATAGTAGATAGAGAAGAGAGAGAAGGGAGAAGAGAGGAAAAGAAAAGAGAGAGAAAAGAAAAAAGAAACCCTAGGTTCTTCGTAGTTCAACCTCTGAGTGATTTCTCCTAAACCAAACACCAAAAACCTCAAAGTTTCATACACCAGAAAACCTATTCTTGAGAGTTAGATATTTTTAGGGTTTTTGTGTTTTTTTGGTGTTGAGTTTATTCTTCATTTGAAGACCTCTTCAAGTTCTTAATTCTCTCATAACTCATCTCTAAGAGAAACTTAAGTTTCATTATTGAAACTGAGTTTTTATAAAAAGAGAACATCACATAATTTGTTTTCATTTTCTCTTTTTAGACCTGGTATTATAGATCCACTGTATTTCAATAAATTTTGAAATATAAACTTATAAGTTCAAAATACTTTCAGATCTAGTGAGTTATTTATGTTTATGTTTATGGTTTTTTATTTTGTGTTTTATGAAATACGTGGGTACAAAAATAAAAAGAACACAAAGAACTTTAGTTAAATTTTTAATAGCATAGCCATAGATCTGAGAAAAGAAGTTTTATATTAAAATATGTTGAATCAACATCTGAATGTTAAGTTTGAATCTGTTTTAACGATATAGACTTCTAATCTAGTTTGGATCTCAATTGGAGGTTTATAATTTGATTTTTTTTAAATACTGAAATTGTTTAAGACCTTGAACCGTCTTCTGAGCAAGGTATCCTTGACATCCGTGGATTTATAGAAAGATCAAGAAGTCTTTATTTAAAAATACAGATTCAGAAATAACCTATCATTTTAGAATTGTTATAATTTGTTATGAATGTTTGTATAATTTTGAGAGGTTGAGTAGCATGCTTGCATGTAGTAGCACATCCCAAACACTATCTCACATGGACACTTAGACACCGTGGTTCTGTCTGAGAATCTTAGATTTTGAACGAGTTGTTGAAATCAGAATTCAAAGAGAAGGAGATCAAGGAAAAAGCAAAGAAGCAACAAGAAAAGATTAGTCCAATTCAGATTACCTTTGGAGTGGAGAATCTCATGTAGGTACATTCTGAACTTAGGCTAGGATCTTTGTGATTTTCTTAAGTGTTGTAACTTGATTATTTATTCTAGTGAATTTTTTGTCTTGTGCCGTAGAGGGCACCATGGATGTTTCCCTTGATCAAGGGTTTTATCACGTTAAAAATTCCCGTGTCTATTTCTTTGAATGTTCTTAACTGTTGTTGTGATTGGGACTAGACCTGGTAAAATGAGGCACGACACGATAACACGACACGACACGAAATTATAAGTTAATGGGTTTAGTCTTATCGGGTTTGGGTCATTAACGGGTCAACACGGTAGAACCGTTATCATAACGGATCGTGTTTGGGTTTGTACTCTTACACGATTAAACCCGTTTATACCCATTATCACCCGTTACTGGTACCGGGTTTTATTGGGTCGTGTGACCCGAACCAATATTACACGGGTACTAACGGGTATTAACGGGTGCTAACGGGTGCTAACGGATACTAACGGGTACTAACGGGTATTAACGGGTGCTAACGGGTACTAACGGGTATTAACGGGTACTAATGGGTATTAATGGGTATTATAATTTGACCAGTTAGTCTTAACGGGTCGTGTACGGGTTAAGGGTGTTTTCACCCGTTAACCCGTTAACACGACCCGTTGACAGCTCTAATTGGGACTCCATGGTAACTTCAATAGATGTTTATTAAAATTTTAAAAGAAGGTAACCAACTATCAAATCCAAAACATACATTCAGAAAAGCTTTTACAACACATCTTGTGTTTTTCGAAAAAAAATTGCCCAAAAAGTTTATTCGGAGTTTACTAAATTTATAACATTTTGTTATCAACCTTGTGCACAAGCTTTTAACATTAAAGCTTTTCTTCAACTGGTATCAGAGCGGGAACACCTTTTATGATCGTGAAACTTGAGAATTTATTTTCGAAACTTCTTTCTGAAAAATTTCTGAATATGGAAGAAAAATCTGAGAAGCTAGGTAACCTATCTAGACCACCACTCTTTGATGGAAATAATTTTTCGTACTGGAAAGTACGAATAACTGCTTTCATTCAAGGAACCTTGGGTTATGAAGTCTGGTAAATGATTGAAATAGGGTTTGAACATCCTACTAAACCTTCTTCAGCCACTGATCCAACAAGAATTAAGAAACTTCTCAGTGAATTTACTAAGGAAGAGAAAAAATACACTAGCAGTGGGTTGATCATATAGAGTAAGAATGATTAGCAATATGCTATTTTTGTATATCATTCGTAAATGGATTTATTTAGAGTAATGAAACTCTTTGTATCGATTATATGTGGAGCCTGAGTTGGGATATCACTTGGTCGTTGGACAATCATGTTTGGCCTATTTATTTATACGATAAACATCGTGGGTTGGGTAATAACACTTTGTTAAGTTGGTCCAGAAAGACTGATTTCACTGGGTCAATAGAATATATGTATATTGGATATGCGTATATTGGAGTTTATGTAGATTCTCCTTGTTGGTTTGGTCCAGCATAGTTTATTTCGCCAGGCTGACGAAGTATATGTATAGTGGATTATATGTAAATATATTGGATTTGTGTATTTTCTTACGGAGTCTCTCACTACTATATCGAATGTATGGTTCAGTTAGACATAAGTGTATTTTGGGTTTTCTTATTTGGATTTTCTTTACAAGATGTCTCACACATGGAGTCTAGTTCGATTAGGGGTCTAGGAATTTTGGGTATGGGATCCTTGGGACTTACCTTGTGATGGATTCTTGGTTTAGGTGGATATTACTATGTTATATGTGGAATCTTGGGCCAATGGATATCAATAACTGACCAAGTAAAGTAATAATCTATCGAGGGGGTTCCTTGTTTGGATTTTATGTGCGAGACATCCCGAGCATGAAATTTAATGAGGGTCGGGAGTTGAGAAACGATTAGGCACTAGGAATATTGGTTTACTACTTTAAGCATTACTTTTATGGATTAATAGCCTTAATATATTATGGTATGGATTGGGTATAATTAATTTAGAACTGCGTCAAGATATATGAGAGGTGAGATATATTGTGCATGAGTGCTGGCGGGTGATATCATAGGGGTGTAAATGGGTTGCATTTAATACTATTAAGAAACATAATATTGCTTGAAACTCATAGGCACCGACCCTAATCTATAAGACATTTCTCATATGTATTATTATTGTTATACAAGAGTAGCAAGTCTAAGGAGTTAGAGTTGGAATTAACGGTCAGGGATATAGTGCTTAGATACCCAATTCATCATCCTTAGTTCAGAAGTTGATTGCATTGCAATTGTTTATTCAATATCGTTTATATTTAAGAGTTTATTTATATTAAGTTGGATACTATTATATTGTGAAAACTAGTATTAGTGTATTCAATTTTATAGGATTGAGTTCAGTTATTTATATTGTTGTTCATTATTTAATATTACGTACTGTAATTTTTTTATCGTTGATGACGTGGATGATATAAATTGGTTAGCACTCCATAACTTCTATGTTTTATCCTGATACACTACATGTGAAAAATATGGGATGTTACAAATGTATTAGGTTTAAATTACTGCATTATGCAAATGTATTAGGTTTATCCCGATACACTACATTTTAGGTATTATATACACTCAATTTATGCAAATTCTTGACATTCCATGCACGGTGCTAAAAATGGACAAGGCTTGAAAGTAAATATAGTGAGATCACTTACCTTTTTTATGTACAAATACTTAGTGGTGTCATAGTGGTGCCGATGTAAAATTCAGAATCAAACTATTACCTATTTATTCAACTATTCCAATTGATAACCACTTACTAACTATGGGTATTAAATGCGTACCCTATTGTGTGCAGTTGACGCTTTATTTATGCAAATGCTTCATTTACAAAATCTTTGTTTTGAACACCGAAAGTAACTTCCGAGGATCCAAATCACTGTCAGTATGCTTTTAAAGGGGTCATCAAAACAATGTTGAACCTTTCTCCTTTTGAAAAAAATCACCATTTCATTTAATACTGTCGATTATAAGATTTTATAGGTGAATGGGAGGACCATTTAACTGATCGATTAACTAACGAGATTTAGCAGATCAGTTAAACCCCTCACATATATTTTTATTTGTTTGTTTTTCTTTTGTTTCACCTTTTTATTGGTTACTTTGGATTATTTTTAGTGATTTTTCTAGGATTTCTTGTGGGTTTTTGGGAACCGAGTGATGTTTCATGGGCAGTGCAGATGAGATACTCGCATGAGATTTTGGTGTTCACAAAGTACCTCGTCAAAGACCATGCATGAGTGGATATTTGACATAAAAAACATGTAAACGTGGTTTAAATCTCACTATCTGTTGACCGAAGTAGAAAAGGGAAAAAAATGAAGAAGAAATGAAAACTATCCCTTATTCGAGTGCCAAAAGTAATTGGCCATTAGCCACAATCTCGACTCAAGAAAATAAGCTCCCACGAAGCCATTGAGAATGCTTTGTGAAGTTATTTAATGTAATATTGCTCTCAAATCACTCTCATTATAAAATTTCACAAGGACATGTTACATTATCAATAAATTTTTAAAGAGAGAGAGAGAGGAGATTGAGGTATTCAACATTTTGGTCATTTGCACAAATAAAAGAAGATGGTGATTTTCTACCCGCAAGCGCTTCAATAGTATATCCATTGTTTGAAGTTTCCCAAATTCCTAAAAGAACATATATAGACACCTCAACTTAAGAAATGTTCTACAGATGCATATTACTACTTGTAATCCAGCCAATTAAAAATACAAGAGAACTTAAAAGAGATGGTCATATAAATTTAAATTAGTCGATATCGTTGTTTTGGTGTATCCTTAATTTTTGATATCAAATTAAGAAGTCAAATTTTTACAAAACAATCAAATTAAGAAGTCAAAATTTTGATATCAAACAACGATATCACTGTTCGCGAACATTAATCGCTTGAGATAATTCGATATTTAAAAATACACCCCACCCCCACCCCCACCCCCACGCGCTTCTTAAAGATAATGCATTCGGTGCAAGTGGGTTGATGCACATGCAGGGAGTAACTCTAATTAATGAAAATGGAAGGGGCATCTATGAAATATCTCTAGGAGTAAGTAAAAAAAATGAGTTTCTAAGGCCCTGTTTGGTTCAGGTAAAAAAAAATTCACCCAGTTAAAATGGTGAAAAGTATTTCCACAGTGGGAGTTAAGATGTTTATTCATAAAATAAACATTATAATTATGTGATTTTGGGCAAAATAAAAGATAAAATTTAACATCGAGTAGGGTAAAATACATTTCACCTGGTGAAAAATATTTAGGTCATTTCCCCTTTGGTCCCCGTTTGTTATGCTGACTATTTCTTCAGTACCAATTTCACTATTTGAGACATTTTTACACTTTTTGGGACACCTTTTTCTTTACAAACGTATCACAAAGGGAAAATGGTACCCTATGTGATAATACGATAAAACTTTGGCACCCAAAGTGATGTACGACACAACAAACAGGGACCACAAGTTGAAATGACCCAAAATATTTTTAGCTAGAACTAAATGGTGACTATATGAATCAATTAAACCCTTACCGATGCTGAATGTCCCTGACCATGTCTCAACGATCCATTATGGTGGAGGATCAATCAAACCTCAGATATTTGTATTTCTAATAATTCATACGATCCTGCAAATAATTGAGAAAGTTAGCTCCAAGAGGAAATTCCTAACAAAAAAATCACAGAAAAAATCTAAAAATTGAGATGTGAATGTCCGTTATTCTACGGTCGTAAATTTTAACATATCAAGTTTACTCAACAAGAGATCATGAGCTCAAGCCTTGTAAATAACAAGTAAGAACAAGCCTGAACGAGATTCTTCAGAAACAGTTATTATCATTGCAAAGTAATGATCCAAGTAATGGGCATTATATAAAATAAATACACAAGGATACTTTAATAAAAAACCCAATGTGCAAATTTGTTGAATGAAGTGATACGTATGATGACTGAAGAACTTTGGACAGCATATCAAGCCATTTTAATATTCCACCAATTTAACCAACAAAGTAAACTCCAAACAAAAAAATTATCAATCAAATGAGAAATTAAGTATTATTTTTTACTTAGGAAATACAATTATTTGAAATTAAGTTTGAAAATTGGATCCTTGCCTTTTCAACAAGAATTTGTCGTTCAATCAGACAAATTGCTTTTTATTCAACTTAAAAAAATCCAAAGTCCAAAATTTGTAGACTCAACTGATACGTAAAATAACTGATGAACCTCGGGCACCACATCAATCCATTTTAAGGTCCCTCCAATTTCAATAAGTAAATTCCCATATTAAATAGGAAAAAATATTATTCTTTTAAATATTAAATTTCACAACCGTCGGCTAAAATTAACCTCTCTTGCAAACTAGAGTTTTTTTTAACTCCATGTCATTATATAGAACATGTAAACGTGGTTTAAATCTGACTGTCTATTGACCGAAAAGGTAGACAGTAGAAAAGGGAAAAATATGAAGAAGAAATGAAAAATATCCCCTATTCGAGTGCCAAAAGTAATTGGCCGTTAGCCACAATCTTGACTCAAGAAAACAAGCTCCCATGAAGATATTGAAAATGCTTTGTGAAGTTCTTTAATGTAAGATTGCTCTCAAATCACTCTCATTATAAAATTTCACAAGGACCTGTTACACTATCAAGAAATTTTTAAAAAAAGAGAGAGAGAAAGAGAGGAGATTGAGGTACCTCAAGAATATTCAACATTGTGGTCATTTGTGCAAACAAAAGAAGATGGTGATTTTCTACCCGCAAGCGCTTTAATAGTATATCCATTGTTTGAAGTTTCCCAAATTCCTAAAAGAACATATATAGACACCTCAACTTAAGCAATGTCCTACAGATGCATATTACTACTTGTAATCCAGCCAATTAAAAATACAAGAGAACTTAAAGAGATGGTCACATAAATTTAAATTAGTCGATATCACTGTTCTAAAAAACTCGCCTAGACTCCGCCTAGGCACGTCTAGGCTTAAGGCTATGGAGAAACGCCCCACCATAAGTTTTTTATGCCTTATTCCGGGTAAAACCCCTAAGGCGCACTTTTTTTCTAAAAACAACAATGTTTTAGTGAAACGATATCGTCTTTTAATAAATTTTTTTACTAACCAGACCATTATCTCATTCAAAATAATCAAATAGTATTTTAATTTGTATATATTCAGACATATTTTTATGATATGTTCAATTTTAGTATTTTAATAGCCTTGTTATGATTAAAGAATATTAAAATATATTAAGAAGACCAACACGCATTTTTACGCCTAAGGTCCGCCTAGGTTTTTAAGGCTTAAGACTTGACCTCCACGCTTCGATCATGCTCCGTATTTTTTAGAACAATGATATCGTTGTTTGGGTGTATCCTTAATTTTTGATATCAAATTAAAAAGTCAAATTTTTACAAAACAATCAAATTAAGAAAAGTCAAATTTTTACAAAATAATCAAATTAAGAAATCAAATTTTTGATATCAAACAACGATATCACTGTTCGTAAAACATTAAAATGAATGAAAGTTGATGACTGATATCAATTGAATTTCTCCAAAATCGATGCGTGTAAGTTGATTTTTCTTTACAAATTTAAAATAAAAAAAGAACATGATGCAGTGTTAAAAATAATTAAAACATCAAAAGACATGTACAAGTAAAGACTTGTACAACGTGGGACAAGTTATCGAGATTTATTAGAACCATCGGTGTAATAATTGAATAAACAATTTGTTAATTGAGTAAGAAAGGTAGATGTATGGGAGGACAAAATGGTAATAAAACGGCGAGAGAGTACGTGGCGTCCTGGGGTTGAAGCCCTCAATAGATGGAAAAAGACAGAAACATAGCGGCAGACCAAGGTTGCGTTTGTTTTTTTATCTGAATCTGAAGTCTGAATCTGAAATCTGAAGACTGAATCTGAAGTCTGAAATCTGAATCTGAAAAATGTGTTTGTTTTTACGTCTGAATATACTTCTGAATGAATGTATTTAGACTGATTCAGACTTCAGATTCAGACTTCAGACCTAACTCTACCTCTTAATCATTAAGAGGCAAATATGACCGTTAACCTCTTAATCATTTAAAAAAACAAACACTTTTTGATACCTCTTAAGTCTGAATGATTCAGATTCAGACTTAAGAGGTAAAAACAAACTACCCCCAAGAAACTCATTCAATACTCGCTCTCTCTCTCTCTCTCAGGTCAATTCTCAACCTCAATTCTGAAATGAAAGCCATTGAATTGATCTAATCTCCCTCAATTTCAAGTTTGAAATCCCCCAACATCGATTCTTGACAAGCCGAAGAAACCCTCTCCTCGACAAGCCTCTTTACCAACTCACTCGCGTAGATTGCCGCCGTTACCTCAAAGATGAAGGTTCTAATTAAACACTCTCTTTTTTATTTACCCTGCTCAACCTAATTTCATTTTGTTTTTTTATTTTTATAAACAGGAACAAATCACAAGCGATCCAACATCCCTGAAAACACTCCTCGCCGGCGCTGCCAAACGCCTCTACATTCCCCGTATGTGCGATTCACTCTCTACTTTCTATAAAAGGCTTGTCGCCCTTACTATGTACTTGGTACATTTTTCATGAATGATATTATGAAGGAGATTTGAAAACCGTAGCTTCTTTTAGGTTTTGTCATGCGCAAATGTTCTACTATATACATAAATTGGGTATCGGGTCTAGGTTCAGATTTAGGTTCCCTCAATGGAGTAGATTGTTGTTGTGTGTAAATATGTTATAACGGTCTCAATGGCACTTAAGAAGAACATTTAAGTGAATAAAATGGAGAAGAGGACGTTGACGATGAAATGGAAAAGAGGATGTCAATGATGAAGGAGGCATTGAGTCTCCTTTGAGCGAGATTCATGGCTTCATCGCCACCAAGCGTGAGCCACCCCATCTCTACCCCTTGCCATTGCATCCCACATCGTTGCCCCTGCCTCCTCATGGCTATAAGTCACAAACCCTTGCAGCCCTCATCAACTTAATGGACAATTTAGCAAGATCTACCTAGTTCACCGCAAACCTCGTGCCACTGCCTTTCATAAAAACCCGCCTCAAACCTATCGCTGCTCAAACCAACATTAATTCAACCATCTTTGAGCCACGCCGACCTTGCCGTGAGCAACAAAGAGGAGTTGATTTTAACGAACAAGATATGCCAACCCTAAGGTATATCATTATCCCTTTGGAAGAATATACATGATTCATTTGATTTTCTCAAGGACACCTCATGAATGATTTGCCCACAGAGGTCTCCCATGAAGGGAAGGATCTTGCTATAAACACTGCAGACATTTGTGGATCGATGTCGGTGTCTCTTGAAATTTCATAATATTTCATCTGATGATGATGAGATCATGATGAGGGGAGTGATTCGAGGCTCCTTTAAATGAGTCTTAACGGTGATTTACCAGTGGAAGTTCCTACATTTGATGATCACATGACCCCAATGTATTGGCTAATTGACCTAATACTATTGAGAGTGTGTGAGTACAAAAACATTATGGGTGTCAAACGTGTGCTACAAGTAGCCACAAAACTCCAAAAGCTAGGTAAAGTGTAGTGGACCAACTTCATTGGAGATAAAGCCCGAAAAGGGACATAGGCCCATTTTCTCAGCAAAAGGACCTTTCTCGCTTATTTGGGTCGGCTATAAGAATTAAATTTTGCATTTTGTTTTGTAAAGCGAAATGTCCTCGATTAAAACACATTATAACATGTCATTTTTTACAATCTCTCACCAATTAGATTAGGTCTGCCTATACCTTACCTTTACTAACATCAATATTAAGTAAATTCACTCTTCTTTACGATCGTTTTTAAGTTTACGTTTTTAATGTTTCCAAACAATTTAAAAGAATTCCTCTCACTTTATCTTTTACGAGTTATGTTGATTTCTAATTTTCTACTTTCGAGTTTTACCAGACATCAATCTCTGCTACAATCATTTATGAGCATGTTACTCCTTGGTTTCCCAAAACTATTTCCCATATAGCATGGGAGATCTAATAGTTGTCCTCCAAAACGTCCCCTTATTTTCGAAGGTGTGCATTTATCACGTAATACGCCAAGTAGCACTTCTCTACTGGATCCAACCTTCTTCAATTATATGAGTATCATCATCACTAGTATTTTCATCTCTTTGGATGATTAGTCTAAACAATGAAGATGTTCAATTTAAAGTATCTCTTGATCCCAGTTTCACATCACCCCTTTTCGTTTTTCTATTGTTACGAAAATTGCACTCTACACCCCCCCTGATTTATCTGTGCTTATCTAAAAAAATCTTATTTCTTAGGGTCTCTTTAAACTCACAATCTATCATTAATCGTGTCTTAGTTCCACCCACTAAAATGATATTATTTACAAATAAAATACATCACAACACCTCATTGATTTGTCCCATCAATTTATCCATGACAAGAGAAAAGAGACGGACCTACTTTAATTAAAAACTCGCTACTTTCTCATGTTGTTCTAATTATAACCATGGCACCATCAAATATATCATTAATCACACCATTGTATCTACTAGCTACTTTTTTACTTAAGAATCACCATATTATATCACTAGCTACTTTATCATACAGCATACGTCTTCTCGAAATCCCCAATGAAAATATTTATTTTCCTCTCTAATACCATTCTATTAATTTCTTCAATCGATAGATTTCTTCCCTTATTGACCTCCAAGTATAAACCCATATTGATTATCAAATATTCTTGTTTCCAATCTCACTGCTAACTCACTCGCTTTCAAAAATTAATTATATGACTCATTAATTCTACCATAATTTGAAAAACTTTATATATACCCTTTATTTTTTAAATAGGTACTAAAACACTCTTTCTCCATTGCCATTATATTTTTATTAAACAATTTTGTTAGCCAAGACATTCCTTCCTCCCTAAGCACTTCTAAACCTTAATAAGAATACCATTTATCCAAAAACCCTTCCCCTCCTATTTTCATAGATTTTAAGAGCAACTCTAACCTCCAATACGTTAATTCAATGAAAAAACCTAATTTCTCTAATCTCCTAAGTTCCTCCTAGCAAATCCACTCCCATTATCCACATTTAGTAACTTCTCAAAATATCGCTTTCAACTTTCCTTAAGCTCTTCATCAAGGACTAATACTCTTGAAATTTATCACTTATAAATACATTTAACTTTATTCAAATCTATTGTTTATATATCCTTAAGTTTTGCAAGCATATAAAGATCAATTTCCCATTTTTACTTTCCTAGTTTTGAATAAAGACCATCGTATGCCTTAAACTTAGCATCTCTTCTTGCTTTCTTAGATTCTTACTTATCACACTTGCATTTCTCAAAATATTCTCTGTCGTTTGCAATGGTCTTTTAGAAATGGAGAATTTTTATTATTCAAATGCAAAGGAATAACAATCCATCAAACGTAAAGTTCCAAAAGCAAATTAAGGAAGAGCTAACAATCCATCCAACAAATTTTTTTGTTCAATACTACCCTTCTGCAATCGGCCAAAAACTACTACCATTATCAACATCTACTCTATGACAACCTACCTTCAATTCAAAAGAGATTAGAGTTAAAGGAACCTGCTCAAAACAATTGTGAGATCAAATCCCAAAGACAACCAGTGAATTTAATTCTTTCGCATACCCCTCAATACAATCTTATTTATCTTCAAATATATCGTTATTACATTAATCCATGTTATCCAAAATGTTTTCAAGACCGCAGCTTTCCATAAACAAGAAAGACTCATAACCCAATTCATTCAACTCCACAGAAGTAAATATTGTGGTGTGAAAAGAACAATCCCCACCATATTAAAATTACAAATGGGACACCTCTACATCCCCATAACCAACTTTAAACCCCTCCATTGCACCGCACAAGTTTAAACTCCATAACGACTTTCATCCATAAAATCTAGTAAAAACAATGTAAAAACAAATAATTCATATTTTCAACCTCTGCCTTGCATAAACAACACTAAGAAAGGGATGGATATGTGAAAGGTCTTCTCCTTTAAAACGCGTCCCAAGTATTAACCTCTTCATGAACTACTAAATAAGCAAATAGTTTTTTACTTGTTATCGAATGCACGTTGCTTGTATCACTTTAGAGGGTGCAAGAGAATTGAAGGATCATCACACAAGAAATTAAAATAGAACTTACAAGAAAACCCCTTACTCATCAAATTCCATTTCCTTATACATTATTCCCCCATACAAAGATTAACCCCATTAATAAGCCCCGACAAAGAGATTAAACCTGAGATATTCCTTTCATACAAATTTCTCTAAAAGGATAAAATCAAAAAGGCAAAAGTATATGAATCCAAAGAGACAAGCAATGGAAGAATTTGTATTCAAAGAGTATATAAAATCCACACCAAACTCGATCTGTGTTGCCAAAAACTCCAAATCAGAAGGCACCATATTGATCCCCGCATTCACCTTTTACTCAAATTCCCTTTTAGCCCCGCCACCTCACAAAATAAAAGGATAGCTGGGAAGAAAAAAATAGGGAATCATCAACAAAAATTACGAATGGCACACCTCTACATCCCCATAACCAACTTTAAACCCCTCCATTGCACTGCGCAACCTTGCCTTGTTCATTATTCAACGTAAAGCATCGCTACTAGCATAAATAAAAAGTGGGGCATTAGGTCCCCTAGCCTAAGACCCCTAGAAGATTTAAAATTACCCCCCGGGCACCAACCGATGATAACCGAAATATTATCAGGGCTAAAACAACCCCAAATCCAACTTCTTTATTGTCTAAGAAGCATTTTTTTCAATTACCAAATTCAAATTATTCTACTTAAGTGTAGGCTTTTTTGAAATCAAACTTTAACACTACCCCTTATTTCCCTCTCCATATACTCCATTATCTCGTTAGCAATCAAAACCAAGTCCAAAATTTAACTACTGCTTACACATTAATTTATAACATTGTGTCCAATACATTGCGAAGGCGTGTGACCAACGTAATGGGCCTCAAGTCCTTAATCTTGACAAGATTCACAATCTTTACGTAAGTCTCATATAAACAAGCATTTATCACAATAACCCTCATAATGTCCGAACACTCCTTGTAAACCCATTTGGCCCTCGAGACTTATCCCCACAACAACCCCAAATAGCCCTCATAATCTCTTAAGTCTCAAACACCTCTCTAACCATTCCGCTCTACCCAAACCTATTTAACTCTATTTTACTCCTTCAATCCTCACATCCTTATATCCTATTTTGCGTATAAATTTTCATAAAATCCCAAAAGTCACTCAAAAATTTATCGATTCCTTTTTCATAGTTTCCCAACACTCCTTGTAAACCCATTTGGTCCTTGAGACTTATCCCCACAACAACCATAAACAGCCTTCATAATCTCTTAAATCTCAAATGCCTATCTAACCATTCCGCTTTACCCAAACCCAATTAACTCTATTTTACTCCAATCCTCACATCCTTATATTCCATTTCAAGTACAAATTTTCATAAAACAGTAAAACTTCATCCGCAGTCTCCTTCCGCCTAACAATAAAATCTCCATTCTCTTTTTCCAATTTATTCAAGGAATATATATATTTATAATTTACTTCTTCCTAACTGTAGTATATAGGAGATAAAATAGAAATTATTTCTTTATCTCCTGCCTTATTTCAGGATATGCCTCCATGAGTTCGTAATGGAGGTAATCATCCTTTGGGAAGGGAAGCCTTTCAACCTAACAAGTCATGTAAATCCACCTAAACGTTTTTTCCACAAACTAAAGGAGTAAGATACAGCTGCAAAAAGATCCAATCTAAGACTTTCTTTTGTTTGATTGTACTTTGAAAAATAAGGCAGGCAAGATCAATGTAGTGGTTCTTTTGGGGTTATAGTTGATAGTTGGTTCTAAACTCTCCCCTAAAGAATCGAATGTTTAATCAACTTCTTCTTTTTTTCGCATTAATTTGATCCATTTAACTTTTTTTATGCCATGATCTTTCTTCCTTAAGATGTTTTTTTTCAGATCACGCCCTTCTTTGTTCATTAATGTCATTTGTTATCAATATCTTTTATTTTTTTCGAAACTGAGCATCCTAACAAGAAGAAAATGATAAGATGTAAACCTATGCCTTATTACTTGTCTCACACCCGTAAATCCGCGGGAAACAAAAATCTATCAAGTTTAAAAAGCAATAAAAATTCTTTATATAGCAAATAAAATATGGAAAACGTGCATACCACAAGTGATAGCCTAACCTCAATTTCTCTAATGCCCACCTAACTAAGTTACAATCCGCACCCATGCACAAACTAGGTCTATATAAACCATATATCCCCTCCAATTCCTCCCAAAACTCATCTTTACTTTTAAGTTCCGGTACCTAGATTTGTAGGTTAATCGTCTCCTTCTCAGCTCGTAATCTTCTTATAGTTTATTTCCAAGACCATTATCCAATGCTGCAAGACTAGAATATCTCACCAAATTACTTCACATTATTCAATTACTTTTCTAGTAATGAAAAAGTCTATTTGACTTTTGCTTGTTCCACTTTTGAAAGTTATTAAATGTTCAACCTTTTTAAAATATATATTTACTAGTACAAGATTATAGGCTATCTAAGATAAACTTCCCACCATCATTGCTATCTCCAAACCATATTGTCCATGCACCCTCTCACATCTTCCCATATAGATTTAATCACTTAAGGGCATTTCTTGAATTAACTCATCCATTTGTCCTCAAAATTGTATTAAGGTGAACAAGCATTAACAATATTGATTATATTTTCACATGATCCAAGTTTTACTCAAATTATTTTATCGCCTTTTCCAAGGTTCTTATCTACTATTATTCCAACTTTGATCATATGCCTATGTTTCCTTGATTATTAAAATGAAACATGTATGTCTATCTCGTCCATGTCAAAATCTTTATATCCCAAGTCATTGAACCTAAGTCTATCATGATCACCTTATTTACCCCCACGTGTCATGCAAGAACCCTTGGAAAGCAAGCACAACCTATTTGCTTGCATCTAATGACTCCACCAATCCCTCTCTTTTTGATGAGATTAAATGAAGCAATTCAGTTTTCATGCAATTGAGCAGTCTTGTGGGAGAGTGCAGGTTGTGTAGCGTGCTATCGAGTATACCATCAAAGTGGAGGATTACTCCAAGAAAATTGAAGTGGAGAATCACCCTTAAGGCATTATTCAGCTAAGTTTGTTGATAACACTTGCACTCCGACCACATTCAAGTGTTTTGAATTCATCCAATTTACGCATTGAGACACAAAGTGTCCCAATAAGGCCAACAAAATGTGTTCACCACGAGCATATTCCAACAAAGGACGCATGACTTTCCAGTTTGAGTTTGTGGTCAAACTCTTCTTTAGGATATGGTATGATATAAATAAGAGGGTTTATGTGTAATTACTTTTTGTCCAATTCACATATTCCCTTTCCTTTTACCATATATCGATAATAATCTAATTTTTAGACTTGAATAAAATAGGATCTTCCCTTTACATTTGGCCTTTGTAAGATTTCATAGAGGACTAAGTTGTCTTATAATAATGATAAATCTTGGCAATTATTCATATTTTGATAGTGAGATTTTAGCAATGTTGGGGTTTACTAATTTTGTTCTACTGAAAGGGCTACATCACAGGATAGGTGGTAGTGGCGGCCATAAAAATCGTAAGGATTGTGGGGATGGTCATAGTGGTTGTGGAGGGTGTGGGTTGGTCTTAGCAATCATGGCACTAGAGGTGGAAGTAGTTATGAGAATGGCCATGAGGGTTGTCCCGTCCATGGGAGTGGTTGTGGCGTGGAGGGTGGTCGTGGTGGTATAGGTCACAGTAGTGGTTGTGGTGGTAATGGTAGTAGTGGTTATCGTGGGGCTGGGAGTGATGGTGGTGGATGTGGTAGTGGTAGCGGTAGCAGTAATGGTAGTGGGTGTGGTAATGGTGGACATACTCGCAGTGTTGGTGGACTAGTGGTATGGATGGTAGAGAGTGGAGGTGGGGCTCATGGGGATCGTAGGGGTGGGATCAAGAGTGTCCATGGGGGTGAGGGAGGGGGGTGGGGATGGGCATGGAGAAAAGGATCATGGGGTTAGGAGGGCCCATGGAGGTAGCGGCAATGGGAGTGAAAGTGACGATAGTGGTAGTGTCCTTAGGGTAGGGATCGTGGGAGTGGGAGATAGAACTGTGGAAGTGCGGGTGGATGTCAAGATCATAGAGGTGGGGGTGCTTGTGGAGGTCGGGTGGGATTCATAGGGGCGCCAGTGGGTGCGGGACTAGGTATGGAGGTGGGAGTGGGGGTAGGGGTGGGGATGGGGGTTGTGGGAGTGGGAGTGGAAAAAAGGGTTGTGGGAATGGGGATGGGGGTTATGGGAGATGTGGGGGTAGAGATGGAGGTGGAGGTATGGTTGGGGTGGGAGTGAAGGTGGCGCTCGTGGGGATGCGTGTGAGGGTGGAGATGGGACTAGAAGTGAGAGTCCTCGGGGTAGGAATATGGGTAGAGGGGATGGGTATGAAATTAAGGGTATAGATATAGGTAGGGGTGGTGGGGCGGGATGGAGGTTCCAATCCACCGCTCAACGCCAATCCATTTACAGGATAAAGATCTCATGGGGGTAGGGGAAGGGGTGGAGGTGGAGGCGAGTTGAGGGTCGCGATGGGGGTCAGGGTCGAGGTGGGGATGAGGCTGTCCACCTTTATTCTCACCCCGATCCACACCTCGGCACCTTGAAATTTGTAGGGTAAAGGTCTTGTGGGATTGGGCTAGGGTCATGGCGGTGAAAGTGAGAGCCACAGGATGAGGAAGGGGGTCGTGGGGATGGGGAAGGGGAAGGGGGATGGGGGTAAGAGTAGAGGTTGTGTGAGTGGAGGTAGGAGCCGTGGGGGGTGCGGGGGTAGCAGTGGCACCTTTCCAATCTCCAACCTACAAAAGCATAAAGTTTTTCAGTATTTATGCAACACAAACATCAAAAAATTGTATTATGGAATTATATAATAGATATAATAAACTGGTAAAGACAATTAACAAACAAATATGCACACTCTAGAATATAATATGGTGATAGGGCAGATATATGACCTAATAAAGACAACATACCCTCATATGTAATATTTTGGTGTCATTATACTCATTGTATATAGAACTGACATATATAACAATGTTTGGGTGGTAGTAATGATATACAGTCCAACAACATGAAAATAAACAAAGACAAAAACTTCAAATCCAAATCCAAATATTTCCCAACCCAACATCACTTTTCAACCATTCACAATCAATGAAAATTCACTTTAACTTAATCCACACATCAAAAATCAAACCAAATCAAGGTCAAAATCGAAAACAAAAAGCCCCGACATAAAACCTACGAAATCTAAATGTAATTGAAGTCCAACAACAAACTAAATCATACTCGGATCAATCAACCTTACCATATCAATAACCAAAAACACAACAAATACATCTCATATAACAAACCATAAACAAACAAAAACCTAAAAAACTTAAATTAAAGAGTAATTCTAGCACGACACATAATTCTGATTTATTTTTTGTGACATACCGACATGTCACATTCGCATTAGTCGATGTCCATGGTCCACTCCTTATCATTTAATACACCAACTATTACAAACTGCGTCACACAAAATGCGTCGAAATTCTATGTTGATATATAATTACATTATAAAATTTTTAAATCGACAAAACTAAATACTTACATATACGCATAAATCACATGAAAATAAACAGAAACAGAAACTTCAAATCCAAATATCTCTCAAGCTAACTTCATTTTCACCATTTACAATCAATCAAAACTCAGTTAACTACAGCCACATGTCAGAAACTAAACCAAATCAAAGTCAAAATCGGAGCCAAAACAAACCTGCGAAGTAGAGGGTGGGGTCTTGGGGGAGCCCGTAAGGGTAGGAGTCCTGTGAGTGTAGGTGGGAGTTGTGGGGGTCTTGTGTGTGATAGAGGCACCTTTCCAATCTCCAACTTACAAAAGTATAATGTTTTTTAGTAATTAGGCAACAAAAACATCAAAATTTCGTATACTTGTATTATGTAATATATAACAAACCGGTAAAGACAATTAAGAAACAAAAATATATACTCTAGAATATAATATAGTGGCAGTAGATATATGACCTAACAAACACAACACACTCTCATATATAACACTCGCTATGTATAGATTGGCATATAAGCATGTTTGGGTGGTTATAATGATAATACACAGTTGAACAACATGAAAATAAACAAAAACTTCAAATCCAAATCCAAATCCAAACCCAAATATTTCCCAACCCACCATCGTTTGTCAACCATTCAAAATCAACCGAAACTCACATAACTTAATCCACAAATCAAAATCCATACCAAATCAAGGTCAAAATCAAAGCCAAAACACCGATCAAAAACATAAAAATTTGAATGTAATTGAAATCCAACAACTAACTAGAACATACTCAGATCACCAAGCCCTACCTTCTCACTAATAAAAAACACATCAAATGCATCTCATATAACAATAAAAAACTAAACAAAAACATAAACTAAAGAGTATTTCTAGCCCGACACATAATTCCGACACATTTTTTGTGGCCCAATGTCGTGTCGCGTCCGCATTGGTCGATGTCCAGGGTCTACTCGTATACATTTAACACACCAACTATTTCAAGCACGACGTAACCGTATCACACAAAATGCGTCGGAATTCTATGTCGATCAAGAATTGCAGTATGAAACTTTTAATTTACGAACTAAATACTTATATATACACATAAACAAACATGAAAACAAACACATACAGAAACCTGAAATCCAAATATCTCCCAAATTAACTTCATTTCCACCATTTACAATCAATCAAAACTCAAACTCAGTTAACTATAACCACACGTCAAAAACTAAACCAAACCAAGGTAAAAATCGAAGCCAAAACACACCTGCAGAGTAGAGGGAGGGGTCTTGGGGGAGCACGCCGGGTTAGGGGTCATGCAAGTGAAGGTGGGAGTCGTGGGGGTCGTGGTCATGACATTGGGATCTTGCCAATCTCCAACCTACAAAATATGAAAGTTTTTAGTAATTATGCAACACAAACACCAAAATTTTGTATACTTTGAATTATATAATACATATAACAAACTACAGAGACAATTAACAAAAAAAAAAAAAAATGCACACTTCAGAATATAATATCGTGGCAGGATAGATGTAAGACCTAACAAACATCAAATATAACATTTTGTTATCATACTCACTATGTAAAGACTAGACTGACATATAATCATTTTTGGGTGGTGATAATGATATATACAGTTACACAACATGAAAATAAATAAAAACAAAGAAGTCAAATCCAAATATTTCCCAACCCACCATCATTTTTCAACCATTTACAACCAACCAATCAAAACTCACTGAACTTAATCCACACATAAAAAGCCCAAACCAAATGAAGGTCAAAATCGGAGCCAAAACACCGATCTAAAATCTAAAAATTTGAATGTAATTGAACTCCAACAGCTAAATAAATCATACTCAGATCAACAAACCCTGCGTTACCACTAACCAAAAACACATCAAATGCATCTCATATAACAAATCAAAAAACTAACAAAAACGAATGTGCCCTTTGGACTCCCACATGCGTAGCATTGAAGTTTCCTTATCAATTATCCCTATTTAATTTTTTTAAGTTTTCACAACCCAATTTCAGATGCATTAGCATTTACCAAGATGCATTAGCATTTACCAGCGCACATAAAAACTATAAGCATATTGGATCTTTGATGGTTATTAATCCTTTAACCCAATAGTTATTTCAAATGATTTTTTAGTGGGCGAAGAAATGTTAGAAGCATATAGGTGCATTGATGTTTCCTAATCCATTACCCAATAAGTCATTTTAAATAAATATGGAAATTTCCAATTAGTGAAAAATACTAAAGCATAGTGGTGCAATGATGTTTCCCAATCCTCTTTTCCCAATATATTATTTAATTTTTGTCAAAAAAGAGCACAATGAAAGTAAAATATATTGATATAGAAAGATCAATTTTATATTACCTTGGCATGTTTTACATAAGGCCTCCCCGAAATGGTGTCACTTGCATCTTCTTGTCTCGTGCGTAAGAATCGCGATAACCACACAACATAAGCTGCTTAATTAACAAAATAGCAATGTTACTCTTTCCGTAAAAAACAAACAGATTAAAATGAGGTATTAATTGATTTTTTTTTATCGGAAATAAAGAGGGTATTCAATATAAGCATGAACCTCATGAATTTTTTGATAGGAAATAAAGAGGGGATTCAACTATTATCGGAAATCGATAGCTTTCAAGGTCTCCAAATCCTCTTCTTTGACACAATCGTTCGAGGCACTCGTGGCGATAGGCGTGGTAGTGGCGGTCATTGGGGCCGGTGGGATAGTAGAGGAGGTCGTGAAGATGGTGGTGGAGGTCGAGGGGATAGGGCTGATAGTGGTGGGCGAGGGATGGGAACGGCCATAGTGGCCATAGGGGTGGTCGTCGAGGAGGCTGAAGGTGCGGTCGTGGAGGTCGTGGTAATAGTTGTGAGGGTGGGAGTGCCAGTTGTCATGGTAGTCAATGGCAGAGGATGGTCGTGGGGAGATAATGGGGGAAGTAGGGAGACGAATGACTGTGGGGCAGGTCAACGTGGTCGTGGGGGTGGGAGTGGTGATATGGGTGGGAGTGGAAGACGTGGTGGATGGTAATGGCAATCGTGAGGGTCGTCGTGGTGGTAAGGGTGGTAATGATAACCATGATGATGGTCGTGACAATCGTCGTGCTATTGGCGCTACTAGTCGTGGGAGTGGGGCTCGAGGTCGTGGTGAAGGTGAGGTGATAGTGGCGGTCATGGGGGTGGAAGTGGCAGTGGTCGTGGGGATGGGCGTGGTCGTCGTGGTGAGAGGGGTGGTAGTGGTAGTAGATGGGGTCATCGCAGTGGTAGTGGTGGGAATAGTGGCACTAGGAATGGCGCTAGTGATAGTAGTAACGCCAGTATCGGTGGTAGTGGGGGTAGGGGTAATGGGTGATGCTATGAGGGTGGGAGGAGTCTGTGACACCCCGACTAATTAAATACCGGGTAGCTACTCATTTATTAAATTAATACAAAATGCCAAGTTGGTAAAGTTAATAGCATCACTGTCGAAAACATTTTTATGGTTACTAACCACCTAGTATTTAAAAAGTAAGTTGCCAAATTTTAATTTAAGTCTGGTTAATGTGCAGTAAAATAATAATGAAAGAATAACAACCATTCACCATAACGAAGCAATAGAATAACCAACGAAATAATAATAAGTCAGGAGGAAAACTCCTCACAACAATCCCACAACTGAAAATAATATGACAAGTCTAAATCCTGAATTAATTACATGCCAGAAGTCTGAATAACTGAAATAAATGAAATGTCTCTAAAAGAAATGGGCGACATGCCCTACAACTGATAAATGCTGAATATAGAGTCAAGATAGATGAAGCGTCTACAAGCAAAGTCCTGTAACTTCCACAAACAGCTACAGCTCGTCACCTGAATGAGGATCCTAAGCATGGTGTCCTTGTGGCTGGGCACCTAAAATGGTTTTTACAAAAAATAGATTTGAAAGCAAATGGGTCAGAGCCCGAAAGTGGAAATCATTTTAAAAACAGCAAGTGTTTTAATAACATTAAAATATTAAATGCAAAATACATGTTAGGACGTGCACTCACATGAAATTCTCACCTCTCGACTACATGTGCACTTCTAACGTACCGTACCCATCTAAATAACATACATATCTAACCAAACCGTAATAAGTTCTACCCCTTACTACTCGATTCCCATATTACATTCTAGCGTTATCAATTAAATAGAGGGCTTTACTTAAACTCAGATTCTCAATTAGTAATACAATTCACTATCGGTTAACCCGTTATGTTTTCTCAAAACATTACCATAATTATATTCACAATACCAACATGAAAGTTCCCATTAATTAAGTGTATATTATTCACGTCATAAATATACAATACAAGCACCCCGAGACTAAGCTGCGGTGCACACATACTCTGCTATCCATCCCGGTACATCACGTACATAAGGATCACGTATTCCGAATCTCTCAGGAATCGTTCTCAGATAACAACAATCACAGACAATGGAGGCGAACACAGTCACATCACATGGGTCACGCACATACCTGCGCTCCCACGATCAGCAGACTTATTAACATCCCTATAAGTCCTTCTCTGACTTATGTTCTCGAGGTACCAGTCTAAATTTGGGCAACACAAGGATTAGAGGGCCCTAAGCGAACGTAAACCTCCCGTGATAGCAAGTATGGTAGGTATGTCATACACATAAAATCATATACATATACTAAGTATGCACACATCTTAGTAGTCACCATAATTTATTTGTAGTACACATCTCATTCTCGTACCGACATATAATGCTACACAATTTATATGTTCCCGGTTAATATAATTATTTAGGCCGTCAATAGTTCTCGCATCGTAATAGACACTCACGTCCTACTTCATAATTTCCCTTAGGTTCAAACTACACTTCTAGGTTTTACTCCTCATTATATCCCAAATATATCAATTTATCCACAAGGAAGTGTTATCTCTACATATAAACAAGGTTACGGGACACTCGGGATTAAAACAGGCTAAAAAGCCTAAACTGTCAGCTCGTTAGAAGTCTCGTTCGAACGAGGCTGTTCGAACGAGAGTTCGTACGAACGAACTGGGTATCTAACGAGATCTCGTTCGAACGAAAGTCATCGAACGAACATTCAACTCGTTAGAAGGCAAACTGTCCACTCGTTAGAAGCTCGTTCGAACGAGCTCGTTCGAACGACCTGGGTAGGTCTTCTAACGAGAGGCCAGTTTCGAGCCCAGAAATTCCTTAACTCGTTTTTCCATCTTTTCTTCACCTCTAATCTCATCTAAACATCAATCCAACAATCGTTCATGGGTTCTAATCATTCCTAAACATACTTAGGTCATATATTAACGTTTATATAGAGCCAATTCTTCCTAAACATCATTGAATTATCAAATCCCTCCATTTATCCCCAAATCACATGAACATGAACCCTAAAATTTTAAAATCACCAATGGGCATAATTAAATCCGTTTTTGTTATGAACAAGGTGCATTTCCATCAGAATAATCCTCCTAACACAATTCTACATGCAATCCTTTCATCAAAATATAAAGTTCTAATTCCAGTTAATGGGTTTTTATCAAAACTCCCAAGAACAATACAAATTTTGTCAATTTCCTACGCATGGAAGAAACATTCTTTGTAATAAACGAAATTAAACCACTTGCCTTATGTGTATCTCTGATTTTGATGTCGATCTGATGAATGATTCTCTCTCTCTCTGCAAAATTCTCCTCTCTTCTCTCTCTACAAGCCTTCTTCTCCAAAGTGACAATGGTGGCTAGGGTTTGCCTTAGGAACTCTTTTGGAACTAATTCCAATAACCTCCGTAGCCCATTAGGTTATTAGTGGGTTTAGTGGGTGATTGCCAAATCAGATATTAATTCCTAATTTTCGTGGGTTTTACTTCCCAAAAATCCAAAATTACCAAACTACCCTTATACGTTGCCGGTATGGCCTAAAAATGCACCGGGACCCAAACTAAACCCCCGGCTAGTGTTTTCTGACTATTTCGACCCTTCCAGACGCGTTGGCGCACTCAAAACGACCATACGGTTAATAAAAATAAAATTCACTTTTATAATTAAAATAATTATATTCCTGACGCGACTGTCACACGCGTCTCAACAAAATTTTCAAATTGCCGTATTTCAATCTCACGACAAATTTCATAATTCAATATTCATATATAATCATATATGCACATTATAATCAAATACCAACTCGCATCTCGCTAGTATTTTAATCCGGATTAATTTTTGATTAATACACATTTAATTCAATTAATCCCATAAATAAATATCACAAAAATACGGGGTATTACGGAGTCATGGCGGTCGTTGTAGTAGGTGTCAAAAGAGTGGTAGTAGCAGTGGGAGTAGCGGTGGCGATGGTGGTAGTGCGGGACACAGTGAGGATGGGAGGGGTAATGGCGGCCATGGTAGTGGGGGTCGAGCAGTGGTGGTGGCCATGGTAACGGGGGACGCAGACAGGGTGGAAGGGGTAATGGCAGTCGTGGTAGAAGCAGGGGTCATAAGAGTGGTAGTGACAGTGCGAGTAGCTGTGGTGATGGTCATAGTGGGGATAATGGGTGACACAATAAGGGTGGGAGGGGTAATGGTTGTCGTGGAAGTAGTGGGGGTCATAGCAGTGGCGATGGTGATGGTGGCGGGAGTAGCAGTGGTGATGGTGGAAACAGGGGTAGTGTGTGATGCAGTGAGGGTGGGAGCGGTAATTGCTATAGTGGAAGTAGTGGGAGTCATAGCAGTGGCAGTGGCAGTGATGATGGTGGTGGGAGTAGTGGGGGATGCAATGAAGGTGAGTGGGGGTAATGGTGGTCATGGTAGTAGTCGGGGTCGTAGTAGTGGTAGTGGGGGTGGTGGGTGATGCAATAAGGGTGGAAGGGGTAATGGTGGTCATGGTAGAAATGGGGGCCATAGCAGTGGTAGTGGTAGTGATGGTAGTGGGTGTGGGTGTGATGGTGGTCAAGGTAATGGGGGTCATAGTAATGGGGTACGCAGTGACAGTGGAAGGGGTAATGGTAGTCGTGCTAGAAGTAGGGGTCATAAGAGTGGTAGTGACAGTGGGAGTAGAGTGGTGATGGTCATAGTGGGGGTAGTGGGTAACAGTGAGGGTGGGAGGCGTAATGGTAGTCGTGGAGGTAGAGGGAGTCATAGCAATGGCTATGGTAATGGTGGTGGGAGTAGCGATGGTGATGGTGGAAGTGGGGGTAATGTGAGACGCAGTGAAGGTGGGAGGGGTAATGGTGGTAGTGGAAATAGTGGAGGTCATAGCAGTGGGAGTGGCAATCATGATGGCGGTGGTCGAGTTAGTGGGGGATATAGTGAGGGTGAGAGGGGTAATGGCAGTCATGATAATAGTGGGAGTCATAGCAGTGGTAGTGGGGAAAGTGGTGACCGTAGGTGTAAGGGTGGGAGTGACTGTAGGAATGCTAGTGGGGATGGTAGTGGTTGTGGGGTAGTAATGGTGGTCAAAGTTGTAATGACCATGGGGGTGTGGGTGGTAGTGGTCGTGAGGGTGGTGCTGATGGTCATCGTCAGGGAGGCCATGGGGGTCATAGCAGTGGTAGTGGCAATGGCGCAGTGGGAGTGGGGGTCGTAGTAGTGGTAGTGACAATGGCAGTGGGAGTGGAGGTCGTAGTGAGGGTGGCAGCCACAAACCAGTCTACGAACTCCATGCTCCTGAATAAAAAATTAAATAGATAACTTACAACAACAATAACAAAGAACTGATAACTAAAACTTAACAATTAAAAGAATAGAACGATTTACTAGATTATTATACACAGGTGAGAACAAAAAAAAGGATACATAATGCGCTGCGACACTTTCATTTGATTAAAAAAAGATGCATAAAGCAAAACAAAGTAGCAGAATTGTTGGAAGTCATAGATTACACACAAACATTTTAAATTTTTATTCAGTACTGTGTTTTTTAAAACAAGGGTAAAACTGTAATTTGCATTCACGGTTACATAGGCTCGCCTTATCACTAGGATAGCAACAAGATAAGTATGCAAAGCAATTGATAACTACCGGGACTGATGATATAAGAAATAAAAAAAATAAAAAATAAAATTAAAATAAAAAATAGTTATGGGATCTAATTTTGTTTTGAAATTTGATGTAGATAATGTCAGTCAAAAGCAAATCACAATCAGAGGAACGAGAACTTAAAGAGGGGGGGGGGGGATAGGTGGGATTAAAGATATGAATCACTCACCCCCACCCCCACCCCCAGTGAAGGGTAAGAACATCATATTCCAAGTATTAGGCCTTTTTGGCTTCCACATAGAGTGCATCATTTAAAAATGAGACCTAAATAAGGCATTAATTCCATTTAAAATGTGATTTAATAGGATTATATTTCTAACTAAATCAGTAGTTTCATTTGCTCACAAGTTACCCTAAACTTCAAAGTCTTCATTCAAGTGCACCAAGTCTAAAAGAAAACCAAAAATCAAATAAAGTCGTACAACTACACTAATTACGTGAATCTCAATTGCATTATAATTCAACTAGAGTGCAATACTAACAAATTGTCAAAAACAGAAACTTAAGCTTTAAACAGTCAACATTCTACTGAACTTGATGTACTAAGTACACATTTAGGCATTATAAACAAATATGCATATTGATGTATGACATTTTTATCATCTTCTTCCTATTTCAATGGCATGGACAGTGATTACCACCTTTTGTCATTGTAATACGACATTTTGGGGCTTTAATATAAAGTGCAATTTGGATATTTTGTGAAAATTTGGTGCAAAAAATGTTCTTCAGTGAGATGGAATCGAAAGAAGGAGATGGGCAAGAAGAGTGGTTGACCTCATCGTATGAGGTGTTGCAGCGTATATCGGGGGGGGGGGGGGGGCAGTTATCCTAAACTTCATAGTCGTGATAACATTGAAACAATATGGGATTGGGGCATAGAGGCACTCGAAGTGAAGTAGTACATAGACGTGATAACAGTTTTTAGAGATTTAAGTCTCAGGTGCAAAGGGCTTTTTGATGGGGTGGCAATTCGCGTGAACAAAGTTGGCCTTCGGGTTTCGATCCTGAAATTTTGGCTAATTAGAAATGACAATAACAATTTCACTCAAAAGCCTTGGTATGCTTAAACCTGTCAATGGGTCGTGTTGGGTCGTGTTCGTGTCGTGTGATAATGTATTCGTGTCAAAAAATCCTCAACCCACACACGACCCATTAACAAATCGGTTCCAAATAACAAAATATAACCCAAACCACTAATGCTAACGGGTCACCCGACCCAAACCGTTAAGACCCGTTAAGTAACTAAAATTCTCCATTAAAACATACTATATCGGATTCCTACATCCTAAATTCCAAATGTTAATAATAATAGGATCCCAACAACAAAATGTTTTGTGCCCAAATTTATATATATAACAAATATTACCAATTGTATCAAAGATAAATTATCAACAAAGAGTTGGGGTAATATTTACGGTTCTAATAAGTATGAACAGGTCTAACCGGGTGTATCAAAATTTTCAAATTCGAATCATTATCTTAACAGTTGTATCGTGTTGACCCTGTATTGACTCAAACCCGATAAGCCAAAACCCATTAACTTGTAATTTAGTATTGTTTAGTGTCATGAAATCGTACCGTATGCCATTTTGACACGTCTAGGTATGCTACCTTCTCTCTCTATGGGTGGGTGGGTGTTAGTGGAAGTGTAATGACTACATACATTTGTATAACTAAGAACTATTGACGATATTGAATTATCTATTTTGCAGTTCTTTTAGCACTCTAGCACATTGCATATTGCAGTTTTATGATAATCTTGATTGAAGATGACATAAAAATAGAAAGGATTTATATCATGTTGTGGAAGATATATATATATATATATATATATATATATATATATATATATATATATATATATGTTTATGTGGATATGTACCTATGTAGAAAAATCAAATTTGAAATATTTTTAATTGATAAGTAACAATGAATGGTATGGAGATTGCCTACAGAATTTCTTACTGACATAAGCTGAGGTTTCTTTTACCAAAGATGTTAAGATCTAGTTAGTCTCAATTCGAAACATCACAAAAGAGGCTCGACTTATTGCGCGGAACACTTTGATCAATTGTCAAAAACAGAAATTCTAGTTCGAAGCAATCAACATTCTACTGAATTTGATTTACTAAATACGCATTTAGGCATTTGAATTAACACGTATATTGATGTCTGACATTTTTTCTAATCTTTTTTTTCCTATTTTAATGAGGAATAAATAATGGCCGAGTAATATATAAAATCATCTAGATCTACTATAGTTATAATATATATACATATATATACACACACACGAGGTCGGACTTGGTGTGATGGCAAGTGCTTGCCCGCCCAAAGCATTATGTCGCGGGTTCGAGTCTTGAAAGCAGCGGCTCCAAAAATAGGGGTAAGACTTGCCTACATCTACGTCTATGAGACCTTGCTAGAGCGGGAGCCTTAAGCACTGGGTACGACCTTTATATGTATATATATATATATGTACGACGCCGATTATGTGTGGACGCAAATAACAGATTTACTAAATATGTGTGTGTGTGTGTGTGTGTGTACACACACACACACACACACACACACACACATATACACTATTACATGAAGTCGAGAGTCATTTCGGATTCCTGAAGCTTCGTCACTTTTTTATTTCCAAAATAACCCACCTAAAACATGCAACTCTCAAGGATAATTCCGATTGGCATCAGGCCATAAATGGAATTTGAACATAACCTCATTTAAAACTTCCCACTACTACTCAACATTTAAAACCTCCTAATAACTGACCCATTTCTATAACAGAGTTCGGTTCACATTTGGCATCCTTGAAGTAAAAGAGACACTTCACATTTTATTTTTATCATCTTTTAAGTTCATTTTAGAAACTGAAACCCGGTTTATTTATATCAGTATTTGCCATTCACATTAAATATTGAGTTGGTTATTGAAATGCAATCTGAGAGTCTTACAAAATCCAACTAGTGTGTTTCAACTATTTTTAGAAATGGTGTATAAATATATTTATGACGGTATATTTGCAATCCAAGTACACACATACACACAGAAAAATCCACTAAAACCCTAACCTCAAAGGTAGAAACAAAAAACGCATTTTAGATTACACCCATTGATTTGTTTTTTTAACTCAAATGAGAGAGAATTAAAAACAAGCCATTTGAATGCACAAATGACTTTTTCTGGGCACCCAAACAGAAAAATCCAGTAAAACCCTAAGCTCAAAGTTGACAACCTAGAAACAGAGAAACCCACCCATTTCAAATAACGGGAATATTTTGTTTGTCACTCACATGGGAGTGAAAACATAAACAACACATTTGATAAAACTAAGAACTTTTTTATCAGCAACCATATAGACTTGAAATAGTTTGACCAATTTTTTTAAAATAGCAAAAAAAATCATTTTGATCTATTTTTTTATGGCCCCCTGAAATGTTTAAATACCATAAATATATATATATATATATATATATATATATATATATATATATATATATATAGAGAGAGAGAGAGAGAGAGAGAGAGAGATAAGTAACATACCATCTAAAGGAATGCAAGGGTGTGAAATGGTGAAGCTCTAGCTTCTAGAGCTCAACATTGTGTACATGCAAAGAGCTTCCTTGGTCGGAAAGTTCAAACGTGCAAACACACGAGAGTGTTGACGTGATGAACCGTAAAGATAACAAACAAGAAAAAATTGACATCTACGAGGGGGGTTACAAAGCCGCTGGCGAAGTCTTTCTTATCGGGTATATCATCGGTCACATATCTCAAGCCATGTATAGGAAGTTGTTGGGTGGCATGAGGCACGGAACCATCTTGAAAGTCATCATCACCGTGGTAGTAGTCCATCTGGTGAGGCTTGGCGGCTAAATCATAGGCGAAAACTTCGTCTGAGTGGCTCCGACCTCTAAAGACGCACTGATACATCTTGTTTCCAACAACATCCGCATTCGAAAGTCAAAAGCATTCCCTCAAATCATCAATAACCAAATCGCAGTCGACATCGTCCTCTCGTAAGGAATAGGCCAATCTATTGCGCTTCCATGTCATTAGCTCCGTATTGTAGGAAAACAGGAATACATCACATTATGGAGGCTAATGACTGTATGCGCTCAAAATAGAGGACTACCTCTCTTGTAAAAGGACATAAAGGGGGGGGGGGGGGGGTTGGTAGAGCCTCCCATTTGTCTAATTTTAAATCTATGCACACGTATCGAGAGGAGGAAAAAACTAGTCATCCTGACACTGTATCATCATTAACTAGTTATATTTAATGACCAAATTATTATGGATTTAATTATAGTTATTTACTTTAGATAATTCCCGCGTTACCACTTGTTTACAACATTAATATTGTTCCTCTAACCATTGTTTTAAATGATTCGATCTATCACGTAGCCTTAATATTTGGCTAAAATCTCGCACCGACTCTGAAAAAGGGCTTTATAGATTCAGTGACATAATTGAACCTATTACATCCATGGTTCAAATTCAGCAGTGTTTAATTTCCAAAGACCTGTTGGAGCAAATCGAAGCTTGTGAAATTTTAAAATTTAAGTATTAAATAGATATTTAGATGCTACTTATGTAAGAATTAGATGGAATATTTCCAATCATTGTTTTAATCATATAAATTAACCATTGTTTAATCATAAAAAATTTCAATCGGGTGGCTGAATTTTTAGTCAAATTATTGACATTACACCCTTTTGGAAATACCATGTTTTTTATTGTGGATGTTTCAAGGATTCAAAAGGAATTTTGAGATGTGGATCCAATAATAATTATTGACATTACACCCTTTGTAAGATGAATGGGCAAGCCACAAACTTGTCATACAAGAATTATCTTAAAGCAATATGGGCCCTTTTTTCGTTATTTTGAACATGAAATTGAGAATATTAGTCTATTCCCACTGGGTCGTAATAGATACATGTTACCAAGTCTATTTTGACAAGTCACCATGTATTGTTTTCACAATCTTCGTAAGCTATTGTCTTTCTCAAGTGATGAAGTATGATGATGCCTCCGTTCAAAATTAATTTTGATCTTTAGAAGTAAATGATGATATAAAACAAAACAAAAAAATATTAAATTTTACTCCTAAAATTGTAGGTTATGATAATTTTTACCATCATTTCCTGGTGTTACTTTAGCTTAACCCCTAAAACAATTGACTTCTCATAAAATAAGGCACAAAAATAAAATCATGTTGATTTTATTAAAGGTTCGAGTTGTTCATCCTACCTGTCTTTAAACTACGTGTGCGGGACATCTCACCGAAATGAAATCTAAATAACAACACCTCGATACACTTTCGTTCATACAAGGTAGTTGTTGAGGCAAATTTAATTAGGTTTTTCTTACGAGAGAGTAAGGCAAGGGTCTAAATATTTACTTGAGCAATCAACCCAACTTGTCCATCCAACATCACTACCCAATAACCAACGATTATCCCTTACTCTATCTATTGTCTACATAATAAAACAGATATGTTCTTGCAAAAAAGAAACGTGTAATTAACTTACAAGGGGATGTTACATCATAAGGGTTTATTTATAAATATCAAGTGTACAAAATCATATAAAAATGTATTCACTTAAGTTCTTATAACATGGATAACATAACTATCCAAAGTACAACCCATAAAGCATAAGGTACAACCTTATTACGCATATATAAATTTCAGAATTTATTAATTTTTAATTAAGTCCATAACATCTATTTACTAATCTTAAATTATCCACTTTTTAATCTCAAATTTTTAATTTCTACAAATGGTGTCCAAACCCTAAAATGACATTTTCGTATTTTAGGCCCCATATTCAATATCCACAAATTATTAGGGTTCAACATTTATTTTCGACATATAAGAACATTAGAATTCATCGTATTACAACATTGAATTAGGAATACACGACACCATAGGGTTTCTAATTAAATTTAACATTATAATTTAGGTTTAGGTGAATTTAGACAAATACTTGTGTAAAAGGAGAGGGGTATAAAGTCACTTGCTTCAAAGTGTGTCCCAGAATTAAATTTCTTGTTGGTGTAAAAACCATTGTATTAGTCATTGAAAATCCCCTTGAAAATAGTCTTAAAAGCCTCTTGAATCCCTTTTTGTAAAATCTTTGAATCCTTTTTTATTATTAAAATGAAGAATAAATTCCTCCTCGGAGAAATTGACAACTGTCCAAACTTATCATCCCGACATCGCAAACCAATAGAGTAACCCTCCAGCTACCTTTCCTTTTTAAACCTCCCGCAAAACCCAATATGACAGCTACTATTTTATTTTCTCAACTCCTTTCGAGCCGCCATCTTTTCAGTTATTAAACACTCAGAAGTTTTTCTTTTCCCTCAACGCACTCAATCGCAAACTCCATGATCAAATCCCATACTCCCTTTAAACTCTTCAAGTGCCGCAAAAATGTTAAACCCTACAAATCATCTCTTTAGTAAATAGTCCCATTAAGCCAATTAAGCCGATTAAACCCCTTAAAACAAATAATCCCACTAATCCAAATAAACCAATGAAACCCATTAAAATAAGCAAACTTAAACCACTTAAGTCAATTAACAATTAAAAATAGCATTAAAATTTCAATTTTACTTAAATTGGCTAAATACGCTCAACACATTCATTCCTTTTAATAATTTGACACACAATTAATCTAATATTTCCTACTTAAATTTGAGTGTTCTGTAAATTAAGTAAATAAAAAATAACGGAGTATCACATTCCCCCCCTATGAAGCACGGATGCGGGTACTGGTGTGACACAGTGGGGGTGCGGCGATTCGAAAATTCTCAAAAAATTAGGATACGGGTGCGGCGAGATATAATATAATAATATAAATTATATTATGTTATTTTTAAGTAATACAAATAAGTTCCATCATTATTATGATTCTCAAAAATTTATGTTTAGGGTGTTTGTTATTTTTTAACACATTGACAATATTAAAACAGGGACTCTACCATCAATGTCACATATATTATAATAATCTACTAAAACCCATTAACCATTAAACTATAAAAGTAGAATTCAATATAATATAATAAAAAACAGTTAACTTCACAAAACCCATTTAACATTAAACTAAAAACAAACATTCGAAGTCGTTAAGAAACCTACTTATCTATTAGCTTTCACATATATTATAATAATCCAGTAAAACCCACTAACTATTTTTTTTATAAAAGTAGAATCCAATATAATGTAATAACAAGCAGTTAATTTGGGCCACAAAACCCTTTTAACATCAAACCAAAAACAAATATAGAAAGTTGTTAAGAAACTGAATTATCAGTCTTCGCATATATTATAATAATCACCCACAAATCATTAAACTATAAAAGTAGAATCCAATATAATATAATAACAAACACTTTACTTGGGTCACAAAACCCATTTAACATTAAAACATTAAACTAAAAACAAACATAGGAAGTTGTTAAGAAACCCAGTTAACTTCGTATATGTTGAAGGAGAGTAAGAAGAAATGAGAGAGAGAGAGAGAGAGAGAGAGAGAGATGAAAATGAAAAAAAAATCAGAATTGTGTTTTTTTTGGATTCTTTACGAATCCCATCAAAACCAGCCGAGTCCTTGCCGAATCCTTCCCGAATCCAGAATTAATTAATTTATTTAATATTTGATTCTTCTTTGGGTGCGAATCGCACCCGCACCCCGACTCGCGTGCGATTCGGATTCTTCAGGCCTTTTGAAGAATCCGTGCTTCATAGACAAAGAATTTCGTCCTCGAAATTCACAGAAAATAGTATGTACATGCCTCAAAACAAGTGTGGATATTGTTGTCTCATTGTATCCTCTCGCTCCCAAGTGAATTCGTCCTCACTATAGTGACCCAACTGTCCTCAAAATTTGTACCTTATGGTTTAAAATACGGGTTGGCTCCTCAATGTAAGAAACATCGGATTCTAATTGAATATCATCTTAGTTTATATGTTGATACACAATCTTGCCCCGCAAGAATCTACTAACCACTGATACATGGAACACATTATGTACCCGAGCTAGTGGGTCTAATGTTAATCGATAAGTGAGGATTCCTACATGATCAATGATTATGAACGACCCAATATATATTGGGACTAACTTTCCCTTATTCCAAAAATGTATAACCCCATTTAAGGGTAACACCTTGAGAGTAACCCGATCTCCCACTTGGAACTCGACGTCTGTAAGCACATAATTTTATAAATATTCGTTCTCAATTGAGTATGTCGTATACCGCTACAACCGTTAAAGAAGTGTTCAAGATCACATATGCATGAAGACGGAAATGAATAACAAGTTCTTCAACATTCAAGCCTCCGCAAGTTTAACTTTAGTAAGGTTGTGTTTTAAGTTCTTAATAATTCACTTAGAGTGTTGGGATATTTTTCATCAAATATTTTCTAAGTGTTGGAGCGGAGTTTTTAAGTTTTTCGTCAAAAATATTTTTTTAAGTGCTAAGACGAATTTTCCGAAATAAAAAATAGATTTATTTTCGCGTTGGCTCGTTCGGGCGACATTGGCTGTCGTTCAAGCGACATAGCCATCTCATGCGAAGCTCGTTCGAGTGTTCGAGCGAGATCCCTGTTTCGTTCGAGCGACGCATGATCTTAGATTTTCTATAAAAAGGCTTTTCCAACTTCGATTTTAAACAGAAACAAAACTGCTTTGGCAGAATACATTGTCTTGTCACTTTTATGGTTTTAAACCTTTTTGTTTTCAATTCCTAAGATCCCAATAGTTTGTGTGAATTATTTTGGAACCGAGAACAAAACTTTGTTATTATTCATCCTTGTGGAATGCGTCTCTACATCTGAAGACTGAGGTCATTGAGGTTCGCTGCGTGTGGATCTTTGCTGAAGATTGGACTGCGGTTCGTGTGGGTTTGCTGCGTGGATTCATTGCTGACTCCAGGTTGCGTGTCTATGTAGTTTTGCTGAGGTAAACTTATTGCAAATTTGATTGTGACTGTAAATTACAATTTAATTCATAGTGAAATAAAAGGTTTTGCCCTTCGGAAATTTTTTCATAAAATCTGTGAGTTTGCATATTTGTGTTTATTGGTTTGACACGCACACACGTAGTTGCTTGTTTAAGGGCTGATTTTGTTTGGTTCAAAATTGACCCCAATTAAATAAGTTTATAGTTGGAATTTGTGAATTTATTCAAATCTTTATCACACATATTCCTATTTACGAATTGGCATCAGAACAGGTTACTCAAATATACCGAGTATTCCTATTTTTCGCAAAATTGTGTGATATTAATTTTTTTTAAATCATATTTTTAAAAATTGTTGCAATGTTTCCAAGTGAAAACTTATATAATCGGTTGCCAATTTTTGACGGGTCTAATTATGCTTAGGAGACAGGGCAAGGAAGTTGCTATGCCAGTCACCTGTGACACCCCGACTAATTAAATACCGAGTAGCTACTCCTTTATTAAATTAATACAGAATATCAAGTTGGTTCAGTCTTAGCATCACTGTGAAAACATTTAGTTACTTACTAGCCACCTAATAATTAAAATAGAGAGATGCCAAATTTTATGAATTAAATTAACAATTAACAGAGTAATTAAATCATCATCCATCAATCGCATAAACAATCTCATATGAATAACCGACGTAATGAAATAAACTGAGTCTGGAGTAAACACTCCAATAATAATACCAGAGTAAAATAAAATCCCTATATAAGAGTCTGAATAAATAAACCAACATCTGAAATAAAGAAAGTCTATATCTACGATCTCTAAATAAGATGGGCAACATGCCTTAACTGACATGAATGACTCTGAAGGAACCAAGGATAAATATGGAGGCGTCTAATACCGAGATCCTGTAGCTTCCACAACAGCTACAACACATCTTCAAAATGGAACTCCTATGATTGGCGTCCCTGTGGCTGGGCACCTAAAAGGTTTTTACAAAACAAAATAGATTGGGAGGAAAACGGGTCAGAGCCCGAGGTGAAAAGAGTTTAAAAACAGCAAGTGTTTAATTGCATTAAACAGTAAATATAATATATATGTTAGTTACGTACTCGCACATGAGTTTTTCACCCCTCAACTAATGTGCACGCCTAACGTATACCCTTAGCCCATCCTAGTTATGCCACTATCTAACTAGTCTGTACTAATTCCTGTTTTCACATTCTAATATAGAGTGTCTACTCGTATTACCCAAATATGTCTTACTGATATCTCACATTTACATTAATCAAATTACTTATCTCAGGTGTACCTGAGATATTACCATGTAATAAATTTAATAATCATATATTACCATATTCACTCAGTAATACCCAACATTATCATCATAATTAAATACTAACTCTCGTCTCGCTAGTTATTTAAATCCGAATTAATTTCTAATTAATTATCCCAAATTAATTTAATTAATCCCATAATTAAAAGCGATTTCATTTAATTAATCTCATAATTAAAAGCCATAAAAAATACGGGGTATTACATACTCCCCCCCTAATAATGGAATTTAGTCCCGAAATTTGGGAAAGGCGTCACATCTCTGTCTCTCTCTTTGCGGAAATACGTTCTTGGTTATCTGTTGGAGACTAGCCGCTTAGGTGCTAAGCATACTTTCACGGACTCTACTATTAACTTACCACAAAGGGGAGTTATTTTGTGATGTCGGGCAATATCTGATGTAAATAAAAAGGTTTGGAAGTAAAAAACTAACCTACACAACAACTACAACAACTACTAGAAGAAAAGTCACGGAAGTTTCTCAATTTCCCTCTCTAGATTCTCATTCTCAATTCTTAAAAGTGTTTAGAAGTGATCCTCTTAAGGCTATTTATACTAAAGACTAGAAAGGCTAAAAAAGAAAGAATAATAAAATTGTCGCCCGCATCCTATGCTCGTGCATCACTCTCCTCCCCATGGGAAGATGCGATGTACTCCGTATACTGGCGGTAGAAATCAGAGACAATGTGCTGTAGCGTCGCCTTGGTAATCCAGGAGCCTTCCGCCTCGGGTTTGCCCAACCAACGAAGCAAATAACGGGTATAATCACCGGAGGATGAGGAAATAGACACTAAATCAAGAATCCCCTTGACACGATCAATATGAGATCGAATTGGATGGACTGTGGCAGGAGGAAGGGGAATCGGAGGAGCATGGGTGCCTCTGAAAAGAAAGAGATCTGCTATATGAACGTACGATGCATACGGAACTCCTCGGGAAGATTCGCCTCATAAGCATTCGGCCGACAAGTCCGAATAATAGGGCATGGACCAAATCGCTGCATGAGAAGTTTGTTGCCCTTGCTCTGTTATCGCGCTTTTTGAAGGTACACCATAACCAAATCACCCGGCTGATCAGATACAAAATGGCGATGCCCATCTGCGGTCTTCTTATAAGAGGCGTAAGTGGTCTTTGGACGAGCACGAACATCTGCCTGAATGGAAGTCAAACGGGCTGCAAACTCCTCAGTTGAGGGACAAGTAGGCACCGTCAGAGGAAGCTCAACAAGGTCCAGGGGTATAGTGGGTGACATTCCCAATACAATATGAAATGCGGTCCAGGGTTAAGCAGGCAAATACAACATCCCATCGCCGTGGGTGCTCGGAAGAAAGACACCGTAAAAGATCACCAACACTCCGATTGATCAACTCGGTCTGTCCGTTAGTCTGGGGGGAAGGTTGTGGAAAACTATAACCATGTCCGTTAGAGCCGCCACAAAGTGTGCCAGAAATGCCTAGTAAAACGTATGTCTCTGTCAGACGTAATACCATGGGAACCCCATGGAGAAGGACTACTTTGCGAAAATACAACGTGGCGACATGGGAAGCATCAGTCGTGTGAGTACAAGGTATGAAATGGTACATCTTAGAGAACCTATCCAACACCACGGAAATGGAATCATGCCCACTAGAATTGCTAGGAAGTCCCACTATAAAATCCATCAAGACGTCTTGCCATGACCTCTCGAAAATCGGCAAGGGGTTATATAAATCGGCATTGGTGTGCTACCCCTTGTCCGTCTGACATGTATAGCAACATCGAATGAAGACGTTGGCATCGCTTCGCATAGTCGGCTAATAAAATCGGTCCCTCAGCATCACGTGAGTACGAGTTTGTCCTAATTGGCCTGATAATCCCCTTCCGTGGACCTCCAGTATAATCTTCTCTCGAAGAGAAGAGGCAGGAATGCATAAAACTGTACCCTTATGTAAGAAACCATCCAACTGGCAAGCTGCAAATATTGGCTCAAACTCCACATCGATCGGATAGAGATCCCGGACCTCGTCAAATCTTAAAACCTTACTCTGAAGAGTCACTAAAGTATGCGATCTCTGGCTAAGAGCATCAGCCACCTAGATCTCTTTCCTCGGTTTATACTGTAGATGGAATGTGTATCTCTGGAGGTATGCCATTCACTTGGCGTGTTTAGCACTAACATGCCGCTGGCTATGTAGGTATCGCAGGGCCTCATAATCAGATTTGATGACGAACTCCTTGTGCAGGAGATAAGACGATCAAAACTTCACTACCGCATAGAATTCAAAATCATAAGTCGAATAGTTGAGGGTGGCTTCCATTAACTTTTGACTAAAAAATGCAATCGGCTTTTCGTTTTGGCTCGAAACGACACCCACTCCCGTTTTGCAAGCATCGCAAGACAACTCGAACAACTGGTCAAAATCTAGTAAAGCTAGGATAGGTGTCCTGGTCATTAACTCCTTGATGCGTTTTAAGGCCCTATCCGCCTCCTTTGTCCATTTGTAATAGGTGCCATGACCTATGAAGCACGGACTCGACACGTAATACGTGTTTTGACACGACATGCGACACGCGATACGTGATTTTTCCAAAAACTAGGATACAACACGCTAGGATACGTATAATATATAATATATGTTAAAATATATAATATATATTTAAATATATATATTAATGAAATAAAACATATTTTTTTCATAAAATACATTATTAGAGCATTCTTAACATCAAATTAAGAAAATGGACCATATAAAACAAAATTCAAACACAGTTTAACATTAAAAATCATAAATAAGGCAGAATCATAATCACTTAAGAAAAAAAAATAAAAAAAATAAAAAAAAAAAATAAAAAAAAATAAAAAAAAGTGTCCTTTTTACGTGTCCTAGCGTGTCGGCAACGTGTCGGAGCATGTTGCGTGTCGCGTGTCAGACTCGTGTCAGAGCTGATTCGTGGCTTCCGGGAGAGTGTCGGTGCTTCATAGGCCATGACAGTGCTGAACTCCTGAAACGCTAGTAAAGACCCGCCAGACCATGGAAATTGCGAACCTGGGATACTGACGTGAGTGGAGGCCAATCAATTATTGCCCGAACCTTGGCGTCGTCGATCCTCACGCCATCACCTGAAACCACATTCCCCCAAAAGGTCACCGAAAGTACCATGAAAGCGTACTTCTTCAACGTGAGGAAGTAGCGTTGCGCTCATAGGATAGCCAAAACCTGAGCCACGTGATCAAGATGCTCCTCCTCATATCTATAGATCAATATATCATTGAAGTATATTACGACAAACTTGTCCATGAAAGGGAATTGGATCTGAATCATCACTCTCATGAAAGTAGACGGGGCATTGGATAGGCCGAAAGGCATCATTGTCCACTCATATAAGCCATCCTTCGTCTTGAAGGCAGTCTTCCACTCGTCCCCGGGCCTCCTATAGATCTGATGGTATCCACTCTTCAAGTCCAACTTGAAGAAAACTTGATCTCCGTGGAATTGGTTTAACATGTCCTCTAATCGAGGAATAGGAAATTGGTACTTCATCGTGATCTTGTTAATAGCTCGGCTATCAATACACATCCATCAACTTCTATCCTTCTTCAGCGCTAAAAGGGCCAGCATTGCACATGGTAATATACTCTCTCGTATGTACCCTCCGTTACATAACTGAGTCACCTGTCTCTGAAGTTCTGCATGCTCTGTAGGTGACATACGGTAATGGGGTAGGTTGGGGAGCTGTGTCCCAGGGACAAAACCAATGGCATGCTGTATATCTCTGAGAGGAGGGAGCTCATTTGGTGAGGTACAGACATCAGAATAACAATCCAACAAGCTCTGAACCTGTGGGGAAACAACTGTCTCTCTGGAGTAATGATGGGATTGATAAAGGCATAACACAAGCCTGACTCCGCGGTCTCTGCCAGAGCTGAAGGTCGAGACATCGGGAATGGCCTCATAAGACGGAGGAGAAAGTCTTGTCCCGTATGCATGAATGAATAAGAGTTAGCTCGCCCGTCATGCATGCTGTGATGATCAAACTACCATAGCCTGCCCAATAAAAGGTGCCAGACTCTCATATCCACTACAATATAAACAATCTCATCATTGGAATCACCAATAGAAAAAACAAATCGGCACTGTCTGCTAGGGGCAAGCATAGCTCCACTACCCAACCATCCGATATGAAATGGGGCGGTCAAAGAATCTGTCGGTAGTCTCAGTCTATCCATTATCTCTTGCGCCACCAAATTGTCACTGTCTCCATCATCAATAATCACTGTACATCATTACCCCCAGGCGGTACAAAAGGTAAAGAAAATGCTTGTACGGACCCACGCATCATCACTAGGTGGATGCGACTATGGATCCACAGAAGTCGATACCACTAGAGTATGAACATAGGCGGTAGAAACCCCCGCAAGTTCCGTTTGAGCATGTCAAAATGAATCCCGCCATCTACAAATAGATTGGGCGGTGGATTGTGGGGCATGGGGTGGTATAGGAAGGATATCCAATGAAGAATACCTTTTGTAAATAGGGTCTTGGCCATTAGGGGTTCTTTGCCAAATTAGCTATAGTAGAATTAAGGTTAGGGCTGAAATTTTTAGGTGGATTAGGAATTAGGGTTCGTTAGCATTAGGATTTGATTCGGAGATATCAAAATGGGTTTTAGGAACCATCGGAATATGGTTTGGGTGGTGTTCGACAGTGGAGGAACTGGGGTAGGGCTGGTCCGGTGATGAACAGGGATTGGGCATGTTTTTTTTGTTCGGTGAATGGTGGGGGATTCTGGCAGGGCTGGATTATGATCGGGTAGGGTTTCGGGACAGGGACGGGGCATCGGATGGTGGAGGATTCCGGGTGATTTCGGGTTGGGAGTATTTAGGTGCGGGTTGGGGTGATATTAGGGTTATACCTTCTTGGTACTGATTGGGTGGAAGGGTGGGGTTAATGATTTCCTGATTTTCTTGGGTTAGGGTTTTATAATAATTCTTGATGTTATTTTGCACTTCATCCGATGAAACCAACCCGAGTTCCAATCATTTACAAACATCTTTGATCCAAGAGCAAACAAGGCTCTGATACCAATTTGATGTAAATAAAAAGGTGCCGAAGCGTAAAATTAACCTAAACAACAACAACTAAAAGAAAAGTCATGGAAATTTCTCAATTTTTCTCTCTAGATTCTCATTCTCAATTCTCAATAGTGTTTACAAATGAGCCTCGTAAAGCTATTTATACTAAAGACTAGAAAGGCTAAAAAAAGAAAGAATGATAAAACTTTCGCCTCCGCCCTATGCTCCTGCATCAAAATCTGTCTCAAGTACTGTTACCAGTTACTGCTCCTGATATTTCTTATGTTGGTATTGAAAGTGAGGATATGCGTTCTCCTCGTCATCCTCACTTTGAAGCTGTTTGTCTATCTTACACTCATCTTGCACTATCTTAAGAATTCTCGTGGAAAAGTTTTGTACAACCCTTTTGCTTCCATATTCAGTACTCGGTTTTGTGATGCAAATAGTGTTGATAGTAGTTCTAACCAGCGTTCTACATTTGGTTATCGTACCTTTGCTGTTGGAAATCTTGTTGGCGGAGTAAGATGCTTGTTGCTTGTTCTACCACCACAGATGAGTAGTGTGTCATGACCACATTCACACCCTTCCATTCATAATTGCACTCAACCAGTGGCAGCAACTTTCACACAACATTATTCCAAACACATGTGACAAAGGAAATGGCACTACATTCAGCACATAATAACATAATGGAAATGAAAATGTATGACACTTTTTAATGACAGACACTATATTAAAACAACCTAAATAATGATATATACGAAACTTCATAAAAGTTTCATCCATTAAGCAATTGTAGAGGGAAGTGTGAGTATAAATCTTGTGTTGGTACTTGGTTGAACTCTAGCAAACTAAAAATTGTCAAATCAGTTGCAGTAATATCAGTCTTCTTTTGTAAATCAGTTGCAGTAATACCAGTCTTCTTTAGTAAAATAATGTACATAATGGTAACTATAAAAATGTTAAACTAAACAAATAAGGAAACTTGAGCTTCACAAATTTTCCAAGGAGAACTAATACAAATATATACTAGTATCTTCCAAGGACATGACAACATAGAAATCCACCATAAAAATCCAATAATGGTCGCTTCCTGCACAAAGCAATGACGGAAAAAAGGTTAATAACTGCCACAAACAATATTAAATCAGAAAACGTCCTCACACATACGATCCCAAAATAAATTCTTAGATTTAATTTCCAATTTAGGCATAGCTACACACAAAATTCTGCATTTTGAGTTGGTATTACAATCAATGATAAAACTATTTGAAATGCCTCCAACCAAAATAGTCATCCATCTTGTATCACATTCACTCAAATTTTTTTTTTTTATTATTTATTTTTAAAACAGATAACTCTCACATTAGTTCTTCTATTTTCATTGAAACATTATCCTCCAGAAAATTAATCTCAACCACGGAGAATAATTCTAAGAGTTGAATTCGTATAGAAGGAATGAAGGGATTGAGTCACCTATAAAAACATTATGTCATTGTTGCAGTTACTTAGCATCAAGTTGCCTTACTATATGTTCAAGGTCATCATCAGGGTTCGTGGGTCTCTTTCATGGCTTTTCAAATGAATATGAGCTTTGGAGCCTGTGAACAAGATCTTGTGGAACCTACAAAATAATAAAATTTACCCAGACAATCCATAAGTAACGCATGATCTATTGTTAAATTGCTGGACTTTATTTTGTTACCAAAATATGCAGCGAAAGTAATAGTGAGTTGGTGACTATGAAATAAAAGATGCTTGAATTAGGCGAAGAATAATACCTTGAATAAATAGGGGTCCTACAGGCCACACCTCCATTAAACCACCACAAAAGCATAAAACATCCACCGCAATACCATTGAACGCAAATCATTTGCCAAAGATTCACCTCAACTCCAAACAACCCTACACTACCATCAACTTTATTTTTATTTTTATTTTACTACCAGTACTTGTGAGAAAATTCAAGTATACTCTCTTTTTTTGGTAATTAAAGTTGACAAATTTTGGTACGAACATGACACAATATTGGTGATTTAAACATTTTTTTATGGAGATTGGAAATTTAAACATATACAGACTTAGAAATTAGGCAAACGAAGTAAAATATCAAGCTTGAATACTTTTTTCATAAACTGAACCTATCCAACCAACACATATTTTATGAAAGAAGGGTAGAAAATAAACTAAAAGCTGAAACCGCACTTCATCAATACAATTAAGAGAGAGTGCGCCTGATATAAATGAAATATATGTGGAGTAAAATTAGTTTAAGCCAAAAACTGAATGTCCCAAATTCTAAAAAGATACAAATATCACCCTGTAATGAAAAAGTTGACAATCCTCCGAAACTATAAACATGAAAATCCAAAGAAAAAATACATTGAAGCATCCAAAATAAGTTATTACTTGCCTAAAAACTTACGGCACCAACTATAGACAAAAATGTAACAGTAGGCCATATATTAGAATAGAGAAGATGAAGCAGAATAAGAGAAGTTGAAAAAAACAACCTGCTGAAAATGGATTTCATTTGTTTCATGAACACAACAAAATGGATTTCATCAGCGGTTGATCGACCGAGAATGGTGGTGATCACGGTTAATATATATATATATATATATATATATATATATATATATAGAGAGAGAGAGAGAGAGAGAGAGAGAGAGAGAGAGAATTTTCAGAGATTCAAAATTTGAAGAGTGTCTGTAGAGTGTAGCAAGGTTTTAAAAGGAGAAACGAGGCGCGCCTCGAGGCGAGGTGAATGAGGCTTACGCCTTTGTTGTAAGAGGAGTAACGCCTTGAGGCGGATGAGGCGGATGCCTTTTTTTTTGCTCGTGCTGATGTGTTTGTAAAAAAAAAAAGCCACGTATTTGTAAAAAAAAAAGTCGTATGTAATTTAGAACCCCTTTCTCAAACAAGCCCTAGCTTCCGAACTAATTTCCCAAAGAAAAACCACCGTCTGTCTTCTGTAGGAGATAACGACTGACCACCATCAGGTAATTTAAAGATTTTTTAAGTTTTTGCTTATATCGCCACCAATCCGAACCACTTTTTTGTTTTTTGTTTTCTCTGCTCTATTTATATATCAACATATATATATATATGTTCTCTGCTCTTTTTTGGGGTGTGTATATATATTTTGCTGTATATATATATATATATATATATAGGGAGAGGATCACAAGTGGACCTAAAAAGCGGACTTTTTAATGGACCTTAACAAAAAACATTTAACAACCCATTAATTTTAATTCCTTTGTTATAATTGGTCCGCGCCAGCGACAACGGACACGCGCGACACGAGACCTCCTTACCCCCTACCCACCCACCCCCACCTCCACCCCCACCATGGCAGACCACTAGTTAAAAAAAAAATTGCCGCTGGCGCGGACCAATTATAACAAAGGAATTAAAATTAATGGGTTGTTAAGTATTTTTTGTTAAGGTCCATTATAAAGTCCGCTTTTTAGGTCCACTTGTGATCCTCTCCCTATATATATATATATATTTATATATATGTTGCTGCTGTATATTTTTTTTGCTGCTGTATATATATATATATTTATGTTGTTGATATTTATGTTTTGCTATATATATATATATCTACCTTTGCTGCTGTATATATTTTGCTATATATATTTTTATATCAATTTTTAGTTACTTTTGTGGAAAAAAGTTGAGGCTTACGCCTCGGACCGCCTCGCCTTACAGAGGCAAAACGCCTCAACTACGCCTCGCGCCTTTTAAAACCTTGGAGTGTAGTCGGATTGCGTGAGAAGGAGAGTTTGTTTGATGGTCAGCTGATAGAGTGATGGTGGATATTATGGGTGGTGGGTTTATGATTGGACGTGGTAGTTGGAGTGTTTGACAATTTGAAAGAGTGTACAGGATCCCAGTATATATTCAGAGTGTTTGGGTTCAATGGATTAATTCAATCAGTTTTTTAATCTTACCCTTCAATTTTCCCAGGGAGTAAATCTCAACCCTTATTGTAAATTCACATTTTAAGCAAGTTTACCGTAAAATATCCTTGCATATATATATAGATGGTACAATGCTAGTCATTGATGAATTTTCTGCCAAATAACAAAACCGGGGAGTTAATTGGTTACTAAAATAACGAGTGAATTGCACAAAATCCCTATGAACTATAGCGGTTTTGCAGATAGTTCCCTAATCTAAAAAGCCCGATAAAGAGTCCCCTAAACTATGAATTTTGACAGGTGTCCAAATTTAGGGGCTCTTTGTCGGGTTGTTTAGATTAGGGGGCAATTTGCAAAATTGCTATAGTTCAGGGGGTTTGATGTAATTTATCCTAAAATAAATTAAACTCCAAGTATGGCTTTGGGTCCGATTCCCCACGGGTATGCCAGTATTTAAGCGGGGCTCGTGTGTGAGGTGGTCATGCGCAGTGTCCCCCCTGTTTAGCTTGCACGAGGGAGTCCAAAGGGCTCGTTTGTGTGGAGGTTCAGGGTTATCAAAAATATAAAATAATATATATATATATATATATATATATATATATTGATTATATTATAAAACTTTGCCCTTTGTAATTGTGGGATATGGGTTTCATGAGCTTACAAAGACACGTGGGGTACACTGACCTTGGGCCCATACCTGTGAAAGGCGGGAATCAACAGAAAGATCTCATTTTGATAAACTCCCCAACTGTCGTGTGGTGAATTATGATGTTAGGGATATGTTTAAACAAGACTTATCACCACGAGATGAGAAGTGATGAGGGGGGAGTCCAATATTTTGACGACACCAATATTTATCATTATATATAACTGTTACCACTCCATTAGCGGGACATGGATGGAGAGGACTTAGAAATTCTGTCAAGTTATACTCTTAAGTCTCAATTAGTAAAAACTGCCCTTCCGTGGACGTAGGCAATTTTTACTGAACATTTGTTCTCTATTCATGCATGCTTGATAATCTTTGCTATTAAATTTTCGAGGCTTGTGTGATCAAATTAATTGTACCAGTAAGTGTTGTGTACTTATAGTAACGTTTTGGCCCTCAAACTTAATTTTTTGTAACAATTAAGCCACTCGGTTAACTTCTCCTTTAGATCTAACTGAATTAAGGACAAAAACGTCTTTTGTCATCCCCACACGCAAATCCAATAAACAAAATAACTCCAAACTACACCCCACATGTCCCAAATCCATTATTTGAAAATTAATAACATGTATTATCAAAGTTTTTTTTTCCTTCCCAATAATGGGTTTGGGTACAATTTAAAGTTACTTTGGGTATAGTGTTTGGCTATGGGGGTGACAAAAGACATTTTTTGGAAATAAACTCGTCATGTAGACTAATTCTGTTAAATTGAATGGAAAAATCAACGGAAGGGCTATTATTGCAAACTTGGCAGAATTTAGGGGCTTAACTGTTGCAAAAATAAAAAGGTCAAGGATCAAAATATTATGAATGGCAAAAGTTCAGGGGAAACTCATGTAATTCTCTCTAGTACATACATCTACAGGTGTATATATAGAGAGAAATGGTTTCATTTAAATAGTTGATGACTTGGCATTTGCCAAATCACCATTTAAATTAAAATATAATTCCATGTCAAGAATTAGAGAAGCCGCATCAACATTCCATTAACTTTTGTGGATGGAAAGATAACGGTGGCTTAAACTGACAATTGAAAAAAAGTTAAATTTTAATTCTGAATATAAAGTTCGGTGCCCAACTTGAGAAAATGAGCGAAGTTTGTTGTACTTTTCGGTCATTCAGCCTATATGTATCACATGAAATGATCCAAGTTTATAAAATCTCATGATTTAAAGCTCTCTTATTCTTTAGATACTACACTGCATACACATTCAATACGAGAGTGTGGAATTAAAAATTAAAATCTTGGGCAAATGTGTTTGGAGATTTTCTGCACCTCTTTTATTTGAAGCATCCATGGGTTGCATAGGACTCTAGTATTGCTAATAGTGGTACTTTTAGTTTTAGAAGCCCATTGACTTCCATTCTAAAGGCCTCAGATCTTTGTTGTGTAACCTTAAAAGTGAGAAGTGGGGATAGGTTTTTGGAGGACATCTGGGAGAAGATTCTTTGTTTAATATTCATCTCCGTTCGTTATTCCAAATTTCATCCAATACAGCCTTAAATCGATGATTTTATTTTGTGGAACCTTGACTTCGTTAGATTTTTAAAAGACAATGTAATTAAGTGTGACACCCCGACTAATTAAATACCGGGTAGCTACTCCTTTATTAAATTAAATCAAAACGCCAAGTTGGCTCAGTTAATAGCATCACTGTCGAAAACATATTATTATTACTAACCACCTAGTATTTAAAAAGTAAGTTGCCAAATTTTAATTAAAGTCTGAATAACATGCAATAACGATTTAAAGCAAGAGTAATAACACCATTCACCATAATGAAGTAAATAAAATAACCGTCACATGATATAAATAAATCTGGAGGAAAAACTCCTCATAACACAATCCCACAACTGAAGTAAATAATGAAATACTGAATACTGAATGAATACATGCCAAAGTCTAAAACTGAAATGGAAATGTATCTAATAGAATTTGGCCAACATGCCCTACAACTGAGGAATACTGAATAAGGAATCCAAATGATATAAGCGTCTAAAAGCAAATCCCTGTAGCTTCCACAAGCAGCTACAGCTCGTCATCAGAATGAGGATCCTATGCATGGTGACCTTGTGGCTGCGCACCTAAAATGGTTTTACAAAAAGATAGATTTGAAAGCAAACGGGTCAGAGCCCGAATGTGGAGATATTTTAAAAACCTGCAAGTGCTTTAAAAACATTTAAAACAGTATATGCAAAATACATGTTAGGACGTGCTCTCACATGAGATATTCACCTCTCGTCTAACTGTGCACTCCTAACGTTCCTGTACCCATTCATGTGTTATCTCATAACTATCTAAAGAGTTTCTAACACTTCTACTCGGTTCACGTTATAAGTTCCATCATTAACAATTAAATAGAAAGTTCTACTTTAATTCTCGAACTCCCAATTATTAACAAAACCATTTATTGATAAAAGCTCTCTCTTTTTATCTTTTCAAAACATTACCATAACTATACTCACAATTTAACATAGTAAATTCCTTCTCATTTAACCGTATATTTTCACAACATAAATATACAATATAAGCACCCAAAGGCCAAGCTGCGGTGCACACATACTCTGCTATCCATCCCGGTACATCACGTACATAAGGATCACACATTCCGAATCTCTCAGGAATTGTTCAGATAACAACATCACAAATAGTGGAGGCGAACACAGTCACCATCACATGGGTCACGCACATACCTACGCTCCCATGATCAGCAGACTTATTAATATCACAATAAGTCCTTCTATGACCTATGTTCATCGAGGTAACCAATCTAAATCCGGGCTACACAAGGATAAGAAGGCCCTAAGCGAACGTAAACCTCCCGTGATAGCAAGTATAGTAGGTATGTCATACACATAAGATTATATACTAAGCATTCACACATCCTAGATATCTTAATATTAATAAAGGTATACTCTACATCATTATACCATTATTCCAAATTCATATATTTCAAGTACCCCGATAATATATTAAATAGTCGACACGTTTCACGTCGTAATTTCTTAAACTTAAAACCTATCTCAAATAGACTATTAAGTTCCCATTATTCTCACATATAACGCCTTTACACCTAAGGTCTTTACTTCTGCCCCAAACCTTATTTCATCAAATTATTCAAATTTGTACTATTAATCCAAATATTATTTCACTTATCGAATTTCATTAATTTAGAATAATCCTCAAATTAAATTCCAATTAAGGTCCAATCTCATAATCATGCCTACTGGTCTTCCTTAAGGTTAAGGGTATTCATAATGTCTCCAATAATATTAATCAAGGGTTAACACCATTAAAATTCAATTAAGGAAAAACTTTATTCATTCTGGGAAGGTCGATCGATCGACCTTTACCTTCGATCGATCGATGGTGGTCGATCGATCGACTGATGAATGTCGATCGATCGATTGCACCAGGTCTGTTACGGACTGCTTCGTTTTGCAGTTACAGTTTCGTTCCAAAACTCCATTTTTAAGCATGAAACTCCAAGACAAGGTTACTATAACATTATACTATCATCCTACAACAGCATTTACATTCTAAGTCCCATAATTCATCATTTAAAGGCTTGGTTTAGATCAAAACTACATCAAAATAATTTCCAGAATTCTTCCATTCAAGAATATCATTAAACTTCTTCTAATACCACTTTTAGATAATCAAGGTTCTGTTTATAACATATAAATTCGTCCAGAATATACTACATGCAATTCCTACATAAATCATGGCCTTTAACTTCCAATTCATGGGTCTAATTTATCTCCAAAAATCAATTTCGAAAATTCCTAAACATGGAAACATATCTTGAATCAAAAGAGTTTAAATCACTTGCCTTAATTTATCTCAGAATTTGGTGTAGAATCTTGAAGTTAGGTTGTTCTCCCTCTGTTTTTCTGCAGAATTCTCTTCCTTCTCTCTCTCTCTCAAGCTCTTCCCAAGGTTTCCTTCTCTCTCTCTCTCAAGCTCTTCCCAAGGTTGAAGATAATGGAGTATGGAAGTGTGTTATGGTTTTTGTTAAGTTAGGATGGTATATCAACTTCTCCCGTAGCCCATGCTGTCACATAATGTAGTTAGTGGGTTAAGTGGGTTAAGGAAATAGTCAGATTGTAATTTCTATTTTCGTCACTTTTTAATTCCCAAAAATGTAAATTACCAAAATACCCCGGGACCCAAACTAAACTTCCGGCTAGTGTTTTCTGACTATCTCGACCCTTCCGGACGCGTTGGCGCACTCAAAACGACCATACGGTTAATGGAACTAAAATTCACTTTTTAATTTAATAACAAAATACCATGACGTGGCGGTCACACGCGTCAAGCAAAATTCCCAAATTGCCGTATTTAAATCTCACGACAATTTCAATATTACCAATATTCATATAATGCCAAGTATACACATTATAATAAAATACTAACTCACATCTTGTTAATATTTTTATCCGGATTAATTTCCAATTAATAGACATTTAATTCAATTAATCCCCAAAAATAAATATCACAGAAAATACGGGGTATTACATACTCCCCCCCTAATAACTGAATTTCGTCCCGAAATTCGGAACTAGAAAGTACCTGGTAAGAATAACTCTGGATAACGTTCGCACATCTCCTCCTCGCGCTCCCATGTGGACTCCTCGACATTATGATGTCGCCACTGAACATGCACTAACGGAACTATCTTTGACCGCAGTTTCCGCTCACTTCGGTCTAGAATAGCAATAGGCCCTTCCTCGTAGGAGCTATCCGGCTGGAGATCTATGTCCTCCACAGCAATGAGAGAATGAGCCAAATTATCTCTAAGGTATTTCCTAAGCGAGGAAATATGAAACACATCGTGAATCCGATGTAAATGCTCCGGTAACCCATGTCTATACGCAACTGGTCCAATCCGCTCAATAATAGGAAATGGTCCCACATATCTCGGTGCCAACTTCCCTTTCTTCCCGAAACGCATAATCCCCTTCATAGGAGATACTCTGAGCAAAACCTGGTCCCCCACTTGGAACTCTCTGAAGAATCTCTTCGCATCAGCATAACTCTTCTGTCTGTCCTGAGCTACCCGAATGCGACTCCGAATCAATTCTATCCTTGCCGAAGTATCCTGAATCACTTCCGGCCCAAGTAGTTTGTTGTCCCCCATCTCCAACCAACATGCTGGGGAACGACAAGGTCTACCGTACAACGCCTCAAATGGTGCCATGCCAATGGTGAACTGGTAAGAGTTGTTGTAAGCAAACTCCACCAGTGGAAGATACTGCTCCCATCCACCCTCAAAGTCAATGGTGCACATACGTAGCATGTCCTCCAACATCTGATTTGTGCGCTCGGTCTGCCCATCGGTCTGCGGGTGGTACGCCGTACTCAATCGCAACTCCGTGCCCATGGCCTGCTGAAAACTCTCCCAAAACCGTGAAACAAATATCTTGTCTCGGTCAGACACGATATTTAAAGGCACACCGTGAAGTCTCACTATCTCTGCAATAAAGAGCTGGGCATACTGTCCCGCAGTGTAGTCTGTCCTTACGGGTAGAAAATGATCGACTTTTGACAACCTGTCCACAATTACCCAAATGGAGTCGTGACCTCTCTGTGACGTAGGCAACCCCGTGATAAAGTCCATAGAGATGCTCTCCCACATCCACATCGGGACCTCTAACGGCTGTAGCAGTCCTGCCGGTCTCTGATGATCCACTTTTACGAGCTGACAAGTGGCGCATTTTGAGACAAACTCGGTAATATCTCTCTTCATCCCGCTCCACTAATACTGACGTCTCATGTCTTGGTACATTTTGTCCCCTCCGGGATGTACCGCGAACCGTGAGCCGTGCGACTCTGCCATCACCTCATGCCGCAATTCCTCCCCTTCTGGGACCACCAATCTCCCATTGAAGCGTAATCCCCCGTCTGGGCTGACGGTATAGGATTCGGCTCCCTCTGCCAATAATCGAACTATCTGCTCCTGACAGAACGAGTCATTTGCCTGTGCCCTCACTACCTTCGTGACAATCTGTGGTGTAACAGTCATCACAGACATGAATGATCGGGCCACTGCATCCTGGTGTCCCAATTCCTTCCACTTGGCCTTCCACACATCTGCCACCTCCTCTACCGGTCTACGGCTCAACGCGTCTGCCACCACGTTAGCCTTCCCCGGGTGATACTGGATATCGAACTGATAATCTTTCACGAATTCAAGCCACCTCCGTTGCCGCATATTCAACTCCTTCTGCGTGAATAGGTACTGTAGGGACTTGTGATCCGTGAACAATCGAAACTTCTCCCCCAAAAGGTAATGTCTCCAAATACGAAGGGCAAATACCACTGCCGCTAACTCCAAGTCATGGGTAAGGTAATTCTTCTCGTGAGGCTTAAGCTTACGGGAAGCATAAGCTATGGCCTGACTCTCCTGCTGTAGTACACCTCCAAGTCCTTGTAAGGACGCATCGGTGTAAACAAGATACTCAACTCCCGGTCTCGGCAAAGCTAACACAGGTGCTGAGGTTAACTTGTCCTTCAACTCATCAAATGCCAACTGACAGGCATCACTCCAAATGAACGGCACACCTTTACGGGTTAGGTGTGTCATGGGACCCGCTATCGTGGAGAAACCCCGAATAAACCTTCTGCAATATCCTGCTAGGCCCAAGAAACTACGGATCTCTGTCGGTGTCGTGGGCTGTCCTCACTCCCTCACCGCGGATACCTTCCCCGGATCAACCGATATTCCCCGGTCGGAAATAATATGCCCCAAAAACTGAACCTCCTTCAGCCAAAACCCGCACTTCTCATATTTTGCATACAACTCATTCTGGCGCAGTGTCTGCAAAACTAGCCTCAAGTGCTCGGCGTGCTCCTCCTCAGTCTGGGAGTAAACCAAAATATCATCGATGAAGACAATGACAAACTGGTCTAGGAAATCCCTGAACACCCTATTCATCAAGTCCATAAATGCTGCTGGAGCGTTGGTCAAACCAAATGGCATAACCCGAAACTCGTAGGAACCATATCTCAATAAGAACGCAGTCTTCGAGACGTCCTCCTCTTTGATACGCAACTGATGGTATCCAGATCGCAAATCAATCTTTGAGAAGCAAGAAGCTCCTCTCAACTGGTCAAATAGGTCATCGATTCTAGGCAACGGATACTTGTTCCGTATCGTGACCTTGTTTAACTCCCGGTAGTCCACACACAATCTCAGTGAACCATCTCTCTTCTTCACGAACAACACAGGGGCACCCCACGGTGAAGTACTCCTCCGAATAAACCCCTGACCCAACAACTGCTCAATCTGATCCCGTAACTCCCTCATCTCAGCTGGAGCCATACGGTACGGTGGTCGTGCTATAAGCCTCGTATCTGGTAACAAGTCTATAACGAAGTCTATCTCTCGACTGGGGGGTAGGCCTGGTATCTCCTGAAACACATCAGAATACTCCCTGACAACTGGAATCGAATCTAAAGGAATCACAACCTCCTTAGAGGTATCCTCCTCAATGTAATATAAATGAGCGGTCGAGCCTCCCTCTGGGCGAGGCATCGCCACTACAAACATCTCTTGCCCCGGAATGGCAAAAACAATGCTCCCACCGAAGCAATCTATCATGGCTCTATAATCAGCGAGCCAATCCATACCGATAATCACATCGTGAACATGCATATCTAAAACCAACATGTCCGCAGGTAATACCAAACCACCGATCTCTATCCCCACTCCCCGACATATAAAGAATATAAGCGACCCACTCCCCAAAGGTGAGTCGACACACGTAACTGTGCTCTCTGCTGTGGCTAACAACCCTAAAGCCTTCGCGAAATGCGTAGCTATAAAACAATGTGTAGCCCCCGTATCAAACAGTACCCGACCCATAGTGCCATGGATAGAAAACGTACCCTCAATCGCGGGCGGTGCCTGTGGGACTGCTGCCTGGTGGACGTTGTAGACACGTCCATACTGTAGTTGTCCCTGCTGAACTGGGACTGCTGGAATGGGTGGCAATGCTGCCATCTGTGGCGGTGCGGGAAGAGCGGCGGGAAACATAGGCCTCTGTGGCTCCTGGCGAGCTCCCTGCTGCTGCTGCTGTGCCCTGCCCTTATCAGGACAGTCCTGGCGTTTATGGCCAGTCTTGCCACAAACGAAACACTTCCCTGGGAAGTTCCCTCCTCTCTGCCCTTGCTGTCCCCGGCCCTGGTGGCCCGTTACCGTTCCTCCCTTGGCCCTGCTGAAACTGCTGATGTTGACCATTTTGACCCTGCTGGCCCTGATGGCCGTTATGACCCCGCTGGCCATTCCGAAATCCTCCCTGACCGTTCCTGAAACCTCCTGAACGGAACCTCTTATGATCCCCCTGCTGAGAACCCTGCTCTACCTGTCTCTGCCCCTGAAAAGATTGTGCCCCACCGGCACCATGTCCTCCAGTCCTGCCCTGATGGCTAGACTCTCCCGATCTCTTGCCCTCGGCCATATGAAAGCGGTGATCCTGGCAGTGTAATAAAGCAGCGTTAACCACATCAGAATAAGTGGCCAACGAAAGGTTCCCTAGCAGATGCTGACGGATCCTCCATGTCAACCCGTCGGTAAATTTCTCAATCTTCTTCTTCTCTGTTGGTATCTCATCAGGAACGATATTCAACAGATTAGTGAACTCGGCCTCATACTCGGCCACGGTTTTGCCCTCCTGCCTCAGACTCATCAATCTCCTCCTCATTTCCGTATGGACAGCTGACGGAAAGTACTTGCGGTCGAACCGCACCCAGAATTCCTGAATCGTGAGAGTATCCCTCTCCTCTACTGTGGTAATAGACTCCCACCACTGCAATGCAGATCCAACTAGCTTGAAAGTAGCTAGCACCTGCTTCTGAACATCCGTGCACTCATACATCCTCAAGTGCCGCTGTATATCCTTCCTCCATTGGCTCGAGACTACCACATCTGAGCTACCTGCAAACTCTGGCGGATGCGCTTTCTGAAAAGCGTCACGTACACGTTCCCAAGCAGACGGGAATGAATTTGCCTGTACTGGCGCGGCAACCGGCGCCTGAGGCGGTGCCTGCTGAACTACTGCAATGGCGGCATTTACCGCTTGGGCTACTATAGCTGCAACCTCAGCGGCGTTCATCATGCCTTGAACCGGTGCGGGCTGTGGTTCTGGCGCCGCATTCCTGGGAACTCGTGGTGCACGTCGTGGAGGCATTCTGAAATAAGAATAAAGTCTATAAGTTCGCAGTTATAAACTTAAAATAGCTGAAGAACGTAGCATAAACAAAAGAATACAGCAGTCCTAAAATATAGGGCTCTATATCAAAGAAAACTCAGCGGAAAACATAATAAGCCGTTCAGATCCTAAAGGACACTAGAACCTGATGCTCTGATACCACCTGTGACACCCCGACTAATTAAATACCGGGTAGCTACTCCTTTATTTAATTAAATCAAAACGCCAAGTTGGCTCAGTTAATAGCATCACTGTCGAAAACATATTATTATTACTAACCACCTAGTATTTAAAAAGTAAGTTGCCAAATTTTAATTAAAGTCTGAATAACATGCAATAACGATTTAAAGCAAGAGTAATAACACCATTCACCATAATGAAGTAAATAAAATAACCGTCACATGATATAAATAAATCTGGAGGAAAAACTCCTCATAACACAATCCCACAACTGAAGTAAATAATGAAATACTGAATACTGAATGAATACATGCCAAAGTCTAAAACTGAAATGGAAATGTATCTAATAGAATTTGGGCAACATGCCCTACAACTGAGGAATACTGAATAAGGAATCCAAATGATATAAGCGTCTAAAAGCAAATCCCTATAGCTTCCACAAGCAGCTACAGCTCGTCATCAGAATGAGGATCCTATGCATGGTGACCTTGTGGCTGGGCACCTAAAATGGTTTTACAAAAAGATAGATTTGAAAGCAAACGGGTCAGAGCCCGAATGTGGAGATATTTTAAAAACCTGCAAGTGCTTTAAAAACATTTAAAACAGTATATGCAAAATACATGTTAGGACGTGCTCTCACATGAGATATTCACCTCTCGTCTAACTGTGCACTCCTAACGTTCCTGTACCCATTCATGTGTTATCTCATAACTATCTAAAGAGTTTCTAACAATTCTACTTGGTTCACGTTATAAGTTCCATCATTAACAATTAAATAGAAAGTTCTACTTTAATTCTCGAATTCCCAATTATTAACAAAACCATTTATTGACAAAAGCTCTCTCTTTTTATCTTTTCAAAACATTACCATAACTATACTCACAATTTAACATAGTAAATTCCTTCTCATTTAACCGTATATTTTCACAACATAAATATACAATATAAGCACCCAAAGGCCAAGCTGCGGTGCACACATACTCTGCTATCCATCCCGGTACATCACGTACATAAGGATCACACATTCCGAATCTCTCAGGAATTGTTCAGATAACAACATCACAAATAGTGGAGGCGAACACAGTCACCATCACATGGGTCACGCACATACCTACGCTCCCATGATCAGCAGACTTATTAATATCACAATAAGTCCTTCTATGACCTATGTTCATCGAGGTAACCAATCTAAATCCGGGCTACACAAGGATAAGAAGGCCCTAAGCGAACGTAAACCTCCCGTGATAGCAAGTATAGTAGGTATGTCATACACATAAGATTATATACTAAGCATTCACACATCCTAGATATCTTAATATTAATAAAGGTATACTCTACATCATTATACCATTATTCCAAATTCATATATTTCAAGTACCCCGATAATATATAAATTAAATAGTCGACACGTTTCACGTCGTAATTTCTTAAACTTAAAACCTATCTCAAATAGACTATTAAGTTCCCATTATTCTCACATATAACGCCTTTACACCTATGGTCTTTACTTCTGCCCCAAACCTTATTTCATCAAATTATTCAAATTTGTACCATTAATCCAAATATTATTTCACTAATCGAATTTCATTAATTTAGAATAATCCTCAAATTAAATTCCAATTAAGGTCCAATCTCATAATCATGCCTACTGGTCTTCCTTAAGGTTAAGGGTATTCATAATGTCTCCAATAATATTAATCAAGGGTTAACACCATTAAAATTCAATTAAGGAAAAACTTTATTCATTCTGGGAAGGTCGATCGATCGACCTTTACCTTCGATCGATCGATGGTGGTCGATCGATCGACTGATGAATGTCGATCGATCGATTGCACCAGGTCTGTTACGGACTGCTTCGTTTTGCAGTTACAGTTTCGTTCCAAAACTCCATTTTTAAGCATGAAACTCCAAGACAAGGTTACTATAACATTATACTATCATCCTACAACAGCATTTACATTCTAAGTCCCATAATTCATCATTTAAATGCTTGGTTTAGATCAAAACTACATCAAAATAATTTCCAGAATTCTTCCATTCAAGAATATCATTAAACTTCTTCTAATACCACTTTTAGATAATCAAGGTTCTGTTTATAACATATAAATTCGTCCAGAATATACTACATGCAATTCCTACATAAATCATGGCCTTTAACTTCCAATTCATGGGTCTAATTTATCTCCAAAAATCAATTTCGAAAATTCCTAAACATGGAAACATATCTTGAATCAAAAGAGTTTAAATCACTTGCCTTAATTTATCTCAGAATTTGGTGTAGAATCTTGAAGTTAGGTTGTTCTCCCTCTGTTTTTCTGCAGAATTCTCTTCCCTCTCTCTCTCTCAAGCTCTTCCCAAGGTTTCCTTCCCTCTCTCTCTCAAGCTCTTCCCAAGGTTGAAGATAATGGAGTATGGAGGTGTGTTATGGTTTTTGGTAAGTTAGGATGGTATATCAACTTCTCCCGTAGCCCATGCTGTCACATAGTGTAGTTAGTGGGTTAAGTGGGTTAAGGAAATAGTCAGATTGTAATTTCTATTTTCGTCACTTTTTAATTCCCAAAAATGTAAATTACCAAAATACCCTTTATGATGCCGGTATGGCCCAAAAATACCCCGGGACCCAAACTAAACTTCCGGCTAGTGTTTTCTGACTATCTCGACCCTTCCGGACGCGTTGGCGCACTCAAAACGACCATACGGTTAATGGAACTAAAATTCACTTTTTAATTTAATAACAAAATACCATGACGTGGCGGTCACACGCGTCAAGCAAAATTCCCAAATTGCCGTATTTAAATCTCACGACAATTTCAATATTACCAATATTCATATAATGCCAAGTATACACATTATAATAAAATACTAACTCACATCTTGTTAATATTTTTATCCGGATTAATTTCCAATTAATAGACATTTAATTCAATTAATCCCCAAAAATAAATATCACAGAAAATACGGGGTATTACATTAAGCAGTTTACTTTATTAGTTAACTTGATGGAGGGAGTGAGATTATGTCTGGGAAATAAGGGTATGAAGGAGCGGACTTTGGGTATTCAAAGTGTTGGCTAGTTGGCTTGTGGCATAATAGAAGATAAACACTTGTGACTTGATCCAAAGGACACCTAGTTGTCTCCTTTCGCCCGATTGGTTGGTTATGTGTTACGATGCAAATTAAGAGTTAGATAAAATGCAGGTTTATTCTAAGTTTGTGTTATTCGTTTGGAACAAAGCGTTCGTGGAATTTAGTATTGTTGGCAATCTTCCTAAGGACAAAATATACGTTCATTGTGGAGATGGTTTTCCATGGAAACAAGAAAAGGCGTGGACACCTATGGGGACGTATAGTTATGGCGGCTTACAGATAATTTGGAATGAGATAGTGGAAAATAAGAGCTTATTGGAGAAGATTAAATTTCGTTTTTGAGTTGGAATGATTACATATAACCTCATTTTTTTGTTGTAAGCGAGTGGTTATCTTGATGCTAGTGTGTTTATGAGTAAATTTAGGCTTAACCCTATTAGTGATGATAATACAACAACAAGCACTTACTAATAACAAGGAAATAACTTGCGTGTATAGCTCACAAACTCGTGTATAACTCAATGATAATAATAAATACAATTTGTTTTAGGACAATAAGTGAATCTCTGACAACAACCAGTCAGAGAGAGAGAGAAACAAGCACTTTAGATACACCTTAAGTAGTCAGTTCAAACCCCGAGGTATGAGGAAATAATAGTTAAAGCTCAATAAATGCTTATGTTCTTAGCAGAACTGGGTAAAGCATTCATGGTGGGAAGTATAAGCTCTTTGGTTTTTAATAACTCTCTGTGTTCTTTTGACATAAAAGTTATTCCTTTTCTCAAACTGTACAACGGGGTATATATAGCCTCAACCCACACCCGTGGAACCCCAAACTGTCAAGTGCATTAAATGTTGGTCAGCCCACCATACCCAACATATCAAATCCATTAAATGCTGAGTGAAATCTCGAGTGACCAACCGCCGTGTCAGCGGCGCCATAGTGTGTGACAGTGCCAAACTAGCTAGCTACTCATCAAACCGCCAGTGTTTGAGTTAGGACTGATTTGATGTGGATTAGGTATGGTATGACAACCCAAATCTTTTGTGAAAAGATACTCAATTTGGTGCCAAAACTTAGTGATAGAATACTGAGTAAGCTCAAAACTAGTCTCTCATTGTTGCTCGAATACTGCTCAAACAGGCTAACGTGTAACTCTTTTGGGGCTGGTAATAAGTTTTAGCCGTGGTTGCTCGACTAATGCTCATTTGAGCTCAACTAGGTGTTTTACGTGGTGTAATGATTAAATCATGTTTTAATGCAGCCTTGCTCTCGATCCTCCAAACCAATTTTCTCGGATGTTCCTAAGTGAGATTGCTCGATATAGCATAAAAGCTCTCCTATGCTCTGCCAGATATGGTCCATCATTGGTACTGAGAAACCTCACCTTAATATACAATATAACTCAAATTTACGATTCAACATACAAATATATGACAAACACATAAAATACATGGTGAATCTAATTAGCTTCCTTTAGCCCTTTTCTTTGTCTTCGAATGAGCTTCTGCTTTGCCTTTTTCTCGAAACAGCTTGGTTGACTCCCCGTGCTCCTTTGTGGTGTCACTAATCTTTGAGGAATCCTTCTCTAGTTTCTTATCTAATTTCTTAATGAGGAGGTTTATCTCTAAGTAGGTTTATCATTAAGCCCTTACTGTTTGTGATCAGCTTTGTAATTGTGGCTGTCTTTTTTGGGGGCTGATTTGTGTACCTTCTATATGGCTTTGTCCATGGGTTGCAATCTCATTTTCGATCATTCTTTGTTTCTAATTAATAAGGGTTTAGTAGTAAGGGATCCCCTTATAGGTCATACTTCAGCTATTTTCAATCTTCATCACCTGATGATTCATTTACATCCTTTCGGTGTTTGTATACCCTCGAAAGTTCAAATTTCTGATCGCCAAGTAATTCATGGGAAGGTTAGCACATGTAATGTGATCTAAAGAAGGCCCAATTGCTATCTTTCCCTTATTGGTGTGTCATGCTTTGCGAATTCATTGAATACCTGGATCATTGATTCACTGCAAGGTGGTGTCATTTGTTTGGAGGGAAGTATCGGGAGGGTTCGGAACTGAGGGAGGGCTCCTCCGTCACGCAAAGGAGTTGTTTTTAGGGGAATCGTATCTCATGGTAACAAGAAGAGTCGCAAACATCTTTCAAGATGTATGGTGATAGCATTAGTTTGGTGGTTATGGACCGAGAAAAACTTTAGAATTTTCCAAGACTAGAGGATAGAGTAGGAGAGCTTATGGGGGAAGTAACAAAATTTGGCAACTTTGTGGGCTAGGCTAGTGTATCCTCGAGCTTTTTGCGGATATGCCTTCTTGCCATTATCCTGAAATGACTATTAATAAAGAGATGCTGGTATCTTGATTATAACTGTTGAAGATAGATGGTCAAATCAGAGCATGTGTTTTTTTCCCTGTAGAAGTGGTAATATAATTTGTTGATAGCTTCTATTTGGATATCACAGTTGTTTGTATTCAGCGGGTTTTATGTAGGGGAGCAAATTTGTGTGTAACGCGTGACCTTGTCGTACTTGAGTTGTACTATATTGGGTAGCATTAGTCAATCCAAACCTAATCCGATGTGTAACTAATCCAGACCTGACAGTCTGACACTAACCTTTACTGTTTACCTCGTTGTTGATACTGAAAACCCGTAAACCAGAATATAAAACTACTGTCCTCTTTTCTCTCAACGATGCATATAACTCATAGGCTCTTTATAAACTAAAATATAGTTAATTCTAAATGCTAGCAACAAACAAAATAAAATATAATCCAATTGTACAAGAGTTTATTTAATAACCGATCAAGACAATATTTTTTTACAGTTAAATAGGTTTATTAATGATATTTTCTGTTTTTTTCGTGATTGATACTAACCCAATCTATTTATTATTCGTGTTTGCAAGTCATGTCATTTTTTGGTTCGTGTCAGGAAATAGCGATTCCTAACCCATTAACATCGTGTCGTGTAAAAAATTGTGACACTGCTTTTGTGGGATATATGTCGTCCTGCACCCACCCGCTGAGACACAAGGATAGAATAGAAACCTTTGGTAAACTGCCCGCACATAACCCAACAGTTAAAGTACATTACGTAGTCTGTTTTAGATATTGGCGACTTACCCCCAATGGTAAACCCAAGACAGACAAAGGCCAGACTCTAACCGCAACCCATACTCCACATCTTAGGTTTCAGAATTTTTCTTCCCCACTTTTGTCCAAGTTCACTTTTAAGTCCCGAGATTTCACAAAATAAGAGAATCGAAGACGTTACCTATTGCTGTCCCAGAAAGAGAAAAATTTAGAATCCTTCGCAAGCTGCAAATGTGTCACCTCAATCCAGTGCCTAAAACATCCACCACCTCATTGCATGGAAGTAATTGGCTTTACCATACATTAGACACTAAATTCAATCGTCAAGGGCTTTAAAGATATATACTACACTTTTTATAATATTTTAAGCTATGTATCTCTATATATATATAGAGAGAGAGAGCCAGGCTCCTGTGCACACTAAGTTTGCGCATTATTTTTTAAAATAGTAAAAAAAAATAGGTGTGCGCTAGCACATGTGCAAACTTAGTGTGCACAGGTTCATGCCTCTCCCTCTCCCTCTCCCTCTCTATCTGTCTATCTGTCTATCTATCTATCTATCTATATATATATATATATATATATATATATATATGTTGTAAAATATTTGGGGTAAGTCCCCCATCACACGTATTCACCCTTTGTTTTGCAGCCATCGATCTAAAGATGGTATCCCTATCTTTCATCATCCTTGTGCTGGAGAGTAAACCTTTATGGGCATCATCATAAAAATACTTTCCAGTATTCCGTTTTCATATACTTTGTTCAGATGGAAGGATTTCATTATATTTTGATGAAACAAAGAGCACATTTTTTCCCTTTTGTAGGACGCCCCATCTCACTAACATTGACATCACTCCTTGTGATGTCAATTGAGGTCATTTTTGGGCATATTAGTAATTTTTTTCTTTTTATTATTATTTTTTTATTATGTTATTGTATTTTCATTTGTTTTATTTTAATATTCAAATGTAGGGAGTAGTAATGGCATTTTTGTAATTAGGGCCTTAGCTTGGAGTCTTAAGCTACTCCTCTTCTTTAAATACCCACCTGTAAGCCTCATTTGAGGTAGACTTGAATTTGAATAGAGAAAAATATTTCTCTCACTAAAAGTGTGTTTTAGATATTTTTAGGAGCGTTTTGACTTATAGTTTCGTCAAATTGGTATCAGGGCGGGTGTCGCTCCTCATTGGTGTTGGTGTATTGGTGTATTTGTATAAAAAAATTGTACGATACAATCAATGACTCCCAAGAAATCAAAACAACCATTGGAAGAGATTCAAGAACTCAAGCAACAAATGGAAGAAATGCCTCTACAACAAAAACAACAAACCCAAACCTTAACCCAAGAATTCAATCAAAAGTTTGAGGCCCTCTTTCAACTCTTCTCTTCAAAACAACCTCCAACCACCATCCCCCACCCTTTCGACCAACCTGCCCTAAACCTAGTAACCCCCTCTACCACCATCCCTTACAACCTCTATGACCCTACCAATGCAACCCATCCCCTACCCGACAGCCCCCACACCCTCAAACCCTAGGCCTGCTACTACCGCTGCCTTCCCTTGTGCGGCAACCAACATCCCAAACCCAACCGCATACTCCCAGCCCAGCGCACCCCCAAAACCAACCCTCACCCCAACCGACCTGCTCTCCAGCCTCCTCAACCTGCCCGATCGTCCCTGTTCATCCCCGGGAGACCCGTTTCCTCCACCCGCTACCCCGAAATTCAACTCGAAGCCACTCGGGCTCCATCCGACCCGTCCCCAGGCCGACCGACCCCTTACCGCCCATTCCCCAATCCCCCAAGTGCCGACATTCATCCCCAACCCCTCAGCAGCCCCCAAAAAAGGTCCCAGCCCGATTTAAACCCACACCCTAGTCAAAACCAACCCCTACTATACCCATACCCAACCCGCATGAATTTTTTGGTGCATCCACCTCATTTCAGCCCCGAGCCTATTTTACCCACCCATCGGGCGACCCGAGTCATCTCCGCACCCCTTCGGATTGTTTGATCACCCCGGGAGCCTGGACCATCATTTTGGGACTCCCAACCACCCTCCCGATCCCGGTTAATACTACCCGCACGATCCCACCATTCCCCTTAACTCCCGGCTAGCTACATCCCCTAACCCTCTACCTTTGCATCATACGCCCTCCCACCACACCCTCTCACTACTCCATGGTTCAAAGTCTCGTTATCGGTACCGGAATCGGACACTCGATTTTCAATTCGGTCGCGGTATCGGGCGATACGCAAAAATACGCTATTTAGAGAGCGCAAAAAATTCAGGAAAAAATGTAGAAAATTTAAAAAAAAATAAGATTAACAATGTGGACCAATGAGATACATTCAAACCCATCATTCAATATGCATTGCATTGTAGAATTGATTATATTGAAGCGCGACCAACTTGTCAGATTCAATATTCAATATTCCATAAGAGTTCTAAACAATTTTTGTAAACATTTATTACATTTTTGTAGAAAGATTTTTTTACAGAAATGTACAAAAATATAGTTTGTAGTTTGTATTCTTTGTACAAAATGTACAAAAAAAATGTTTTTTACGAAAGAGTACAATATTAAACTTTTTGCAAAAATTAAAACATTTTGTTTTACATTTTTGTAATAAGATGTTCTTACAAAAATTTACACATGTTTTTGTATAAAAAAAATGTATACAAATGTTTTTACAAACGTTTTTTTAACATTTTTAACACCTCGGTTTGTCTTTAAAAAATAACTAAGAAAAAACAACATAAGGAGGTAACGTAACCCACCAGCCTAACCTAAAACATAAAACAGGGTTTCAAAACACACATCACAGCTGGAGATAGAAAGGTTTCTCCATTCTTACCTAAATACACCACCGGCCGACAACAATAGGTTTCTCCCTTCAATTATTTCTGCCTTCGTCTCTTTTTTTGGGGGGCTAAAACTTGATTATCGCGGCGAATTAGCTGTCTCGGACGATATCGCGGCTGTCCCTGCCGATATCGCGGCGAGGCGTCTCGGAATCGGTTGTCTCGGCCGATATCTCGGCGAGACAACACGATTCAATGTTTTTTTGAAGCGCCTCTCGGTATAGTATCGGTACCCTCCGATTCCGAGTTGACTCGGCCGATACTTTGAACCATGCACTACTCCATTCTGGTTCCTCCTCCGAGTTCGGGGGTAGCCACCTCAATATTTTAGAGTGGATACCTCCACCACGACCCGATGCCTACCACCATGCTCCACTTTGAGACCGACACTGTTTCTATTCCGGCGAACGTGGCCACTTGATAGGCACGTGCCCTCACTATCCCCTAGCTTCTCCCGTGCCCCTGCATGCCAGCGTCTTCATCCACCCCCTGCACAAATGTCACCGCCTCCTGTCGATGTTGTTCCGCCTGTACCAAGTGACGTGATGAGCCTAAATGCTCATAAAGACGAGGGCCCACTATCTATGGCCCTTCAGCTGCTTTCTTGGAGCCTCCACGGGGATATCCGCATAGACGTGCCCATGTTTTATGGGCAATTCTCCCCAGATGCTATGGTCAATTGGTTAGCTTCGATGGAAACAATTTTTTAGTATAAGCGGGTTCAAGGCCGCTGTTGTGTTCTCCTTGCAGCCACCAAATTCAAGGGATTTGCTCGGGTTTGGTGAAACGACCGCTATTACCGTCGCACGACGGCCGGATTGCCTCCTATATAGAGAAGGCCGCTCTCCAGGCGTCCTTCATTCCACCTACCTACGAGTGCGACCTCTTTGTTCGCGTTCAATCTCTCAGGCGGGACACCTTATCGGTAGTGGAGTACACAGAGCTCGCCTTCATTAGTCGGAGGATCAGCGGATCAGACGCTATATATTGGGCTTGCAGCCGCATATTCAGCACGATCTCGGTCTACGGGAGATATCGACTTTCCTGAAGGCGGTCGAGTACGCGACTAAGGTCGAGTACGCGACTAAGGTCGAGGCTTACCACACACCGTCTGCAACTCTCCCGGCTTCACGCACTCTGCCTACACCGATTTCTGCCTCAGCTCCTCCTCTAGTGACATCTTCAGTTCCTACCTCTACTACTACTGCTGCTCCACATCTAGGACCTCCTACCTTCCGGTGCTACAACTGTGGCAATGTTGGGCACCGAGCTTCTGATTGCTCTCTTCCGCGACGCCGCGCATTATTGGCGATGGATCATCCACCTGACTATTTGGACGCTTCCGAGGAGCTTCCCCAGCACGTCTTGATTACCGCCTTGGAGGGTGATTCCGTTGGTCTTCGCCTTTGAGTTCGAGGACGAACTCTTTTCAAGTTGGGGAGATTGATGTGAATCGAGGTCATTTTTATCATTTTTGGGCATATTAGTAGTTGTATTTCTTTTTATTAATTTTCTTTTATTTTGTTATTGTATTTTCATTTGTTTTGTTTTAGTATTCAAAGGTAGGGAGTAGTAATGGCATTTTTATAATTAGGGCCTTAGTTTGGAGCTTAAGCTACTCCTCTCCTTTAAATACCCACATGTAAGCCTCATTTGAGGTAGACTTGAATTTTGAATAGAAAAGAGTATTTCTCTCTCTAAAAGTGTGCGTTAGATATTTTTAGGAGTCTTTTGATGTGTAGTTTACGTCACCTTGATATGTCATTAAAATTCGTTTATTATAAAAAGAAATAGAGAATTGCCTAGTGACTAGACAACTTTGATGGTTTAGCCTGAATTGCACCCCGTCTCAGTATTTGTGAAATGCTGTGGTGGGTAATTCCACGTCATATATTATACTAAATTTGATGTACTATGTCCCTTCTTTAAACTTTCAGACACTGATTGAAGGGATCATTTTGTCACTCCAGGTTATGAAAATGCCCCTGGTGAATGGGATGAATACCCTCCTCCATATGCTACTGTTGAAGGGTTGGATACCAGCTCACCTGTAAGTTACAATATTTTTCTTTTCATTTTTTTTTAACTTTACCCCCTGAATAATGCATATTTAGAGATACCCCTTGTTCAATAAATAGTGTTACCCCCTTTCTGCATGTGCATCAACCCGTTGGACCTTATGCATCAACCCGCTTGTACCTTATGCATGCTGGGGGGTAACTCCAATTATTGGACATGTGCGGCTTATATCTAATTACTACATCAACTCATGGGGATGGCACAAAAAAAACATCTGTTAAGTTTTCATCTCTACACAGTTTATATATATGATTAGAACTCGCTGTAATTTTTTTAAATATCTTTTTAGGGTCTCTACAATGATAATCCTCTTGTTTATCATACGGGTTACGGTTACAGTCCACAAATGCCATATGGACCATATTCCGCCGTCACTTCTGTGGGAGGAGATTCCCACTTATACTCCCCTCAACAATACCCATTCTCAGGAGCACCATATTATCAGCAGCCATATATTACTTCATCAGCTCCAGTTTCACAACCAGAGATGAATTCCCTAGTGGGTGTTGACCAACAAGTTGATGATGGAATGTTTTATGGGCACAGACCTGCTTATCCCTCTCCACGAGGGTCTTTTGGCAGAGGCAATATTTCTGGAAATCACGGGGGTCTTGGTTATGAGGATTCACGGCAAGGGTTTGAATCGTTGAGAAGCGGTAGCCTTTGGTCGGATTATCCGAAATCCTCGGACAGGCGGAGGGCACTTCATTATCACCATCAGCATCTCCTCAAACAATTGGCACCCTTGGGTCATTCGGGCAAAATGTTGGAATGGTTTGGTCCCTTTTACCTATTCATGTATCATTACAAGTATAGAAACCTTATGCATGCTTTTGATAACTCGATATGATCTTCTGTTTTGTTTTTTTTCCCCTTTCGGTGGACACACGAATAGAGATGTTGGATGTCAATTTGGCTTCTCTCAAAGTTTTGGAAATTATTTTGCTCTTGGTTCATAAATGTTGGCCTGATAATTGATAAGTAGATTATACTTCCTGCTTTTATATGAAATTTTAATCCATGGGATACACTTTCTACCCAGAGAGCTATTAAAGTTGGTTTAAATTCTGTGCTTGTATTATCACTAGCACAAAATTTTTGAACTGTTATCGTTGAGCGATAATACTTGATGGGATGCAATATAGCAATCACCTGAAAGCGATTATAATACAGAGGGCAGGTGGTATGGCCTGGATGCAGTCTAGTTGTAGGGTTTAGATTCGTGTAATTGCGGAGGATGGCATTATCCTCCTTGCATAATCAGTAATAGAAAAAAAGTTATCTTATCAGAAAATAAATAAGTTGAGGATGAATATGTATCAGGAACCTTTTATTCATTATGGATTTTTCTCATTGGTAGCTTTTAATGGATTTCATTTTTTGCCTGCCATTATTTTGAAATCCTGGAAATTTAGAGGTGCTGGTCTTCTTACCTTTTGGACATTGGACTCCTAGGAATCCTAAGATTGTGAACTGTCTGTATTATTCATAAAAGCTAAGCTGAATATAATTTACCTATAAGTTCTTCACCGAATATCAGAAAGTTAAGCCTCCTTTGTTCTTCTCCAAATCAATGTGCTTCCAGCTGCATCGTAGAGTTGTGTTCTGAGTGCAAGTTAATATTTTTTATTGTCATCATGATATTATCATTAGTAACTAGACCTGACAACTCATATTGGGTTTATCTTGTTTGGATCATATGAGGTGTATTGGAATGGGAGTACAACAAATGCCTTGCCCCAGGATGATGTTGAGTGAATCTGTAAAAGATTAAAGGTTTGTACTCCTTGAAACCACTTGGTTTTAGGTGAGATAGTGGCTTTAGATCTAACAGGGTAAGTGGTATTGGAGCCAAATGGCCACGGGTTCGACTGTTATCCTTGTCATTCGTTGGGGCGATTGGGTTGGAATGAGAGTACAACATATGCCTTTTCCCGGGACAACGATGTTGAGTAAACCAGTAAAAGATTAAAGGTTTTCCGTCCTTACACCAACTGGTTTTAGGTGAAATGGCTCCCACAAGTTGTGTCAAATCATTTTTTTAACGGGTAAGAGTACAAATTCGTGCATGACTCAGTTTCTTATCGGGTACAATATGGCCCGCTACAAATGAATAACATTGTCATTTTGGTTGACCAGCCCATTTACAAGAAAGAAAACTCATTGTAGGCTGAGCACCGACAACGTGTTTAATTGTGGATAACATTTTCCTCATCCTCTAAAAAAAAACCTTGCAGTGAATACGGTGACTTGACATGCTGGTCAAGTGGGAGTCAAATGATATGGATGAACAACTTTTAAGCAACCAAGAGAACTAATTGTTTTAAGAGATTTCAATATGGAAGCTAGATGCTATGCAATCAATTTGGTTTATTTTATGTACGTAAGGTCTATCGTGGAACCAACAGATATTATATTCTATACATAAGTACATGTAATTGTTAACGGGCCAATAAGGATCGGTTAAAAGTCACTAACCAACAGGTTAGTGACTAACCGGCATGATTTGTTAGCTATTGTGTCTTATCAGTTCTACCCAATAAGAATCCGAACCTGTTAAGTCCCTACAAATTAACACATAATTTGTAGTTTCGTATAGTGTTATCAGGTCGTGTCATATTTTCCGGGTCAAATAGTAACATTGGCTGACCGTAAGTGCGTGCATACATCCTGCTATGCTAGCTCTGACAGCTATTATACTAATGAACCATTTGATTTCTGAACCTGAGAACTATTTTGTCATGGCTATATTTCTAATGCTCTTATTGTTCATCTCCTGCAGGCTTCTCTACAACCAAGGTCATTCTATGGATTTGGATCTGGTTCAAACTCTTATAATAGAGGCTACTTCAATAGCGGCTATGGTCAAAGCTCCAACTTTGGAACCGGTATGGGATCAAACAGTAGGGGCTGGCTTGGTATTGATAATGACAGGAGCTGTGTTAGGGGAAGCGGTTCGCTATGCAGTTGTAGCGGTACACTTGATATTCTCAGTGAGCAAAATTGTGGACCGAGAGCTTCAAAACCGAAAACTCGTATTGACAATGAAAATAGTCCTACTAATATACCAAACGCAGATTAATCCCTAACGAGTCTTATAATCACTCAGATTTTGTGACGGGATACACAGATGCTAAATTTTTCATCATCAAATCTTACAGCGAGGACAATGTCCACAAGAGTATTAAATATGGTGTCTGGGCCAGCACTCCTAATGGAAACAGAAAATTAGATGCTGCTTATCAAGAAGCAGAGGAGAAGAAAAGCAACTGTCGTATTTCTTTTGTTTTCGGTGAGTTCATCGGTTTCGAGGTTTGATTGGTGCGAGAATATAGCTAAAAAGTGGTACTCTAGTTGACTATTGCCAGCACCAAACTGTTGTGATTTGTATTCTTTTGAGTAAATTATACTAGTGGCCCCTGAACTTTGGCCAGTGTAACATCTTGGCCCTCAAACTTTTTTTGTTATATTTTTGTCCTTCAAACTATGTTATGTTTGCACCAATGGACCTCCGTCAACTTTTCAATTAAATATAATTAAATTAGTCCATGTGATTATATTAGCACATAAATGTCTTTTATCACCCTACACCCTACACTCAAAATAACTCCAAATTATTTTCAAATGAAGAAAAAAATATTGATAGAACATGTTATTACTTTAAAAGTAATGGGTTTGAATGGTGGTTTGGAGTCATTTTGGGTATGGGGTTTGGTTTTGGGGGTGATAAGAAACATTTTTCTCGATTAATTGCTTTTGATTTAATGAAACAACGGAAGTAAGGGCCATTGATCAAACATAATGTAGTTCAGGGGCTTAACTGTTACAAAAACGTTTGATGGCCAAAATGTTACACTGGCCAAAGTTCAGGGGCCACCGCTGAAATTTACTCTATTCTTTTTAGTTATCCAAAGTATATTATGAATTTCCTAATTACATGAAATGAACATTACTGCAGACAATATAAGAAATGCATGTCTTTTATCTGTTTACTTTTATTGTTTTCATAGTAATACAATTGCTTTACAATTAGACTAGCACGGTCTTATCAATGATCTTTAGATTGCATGGTTCGACTTCCCAGGCAAGGTTCAAATCTCGCTAGGGACAGTTGGCTAATTTAAATTATGGTGGCCTACCTCTAGTTGTAGAGCTCATCTGTAAATAAACTATTTATTTTTTTACTTTACCCCATGGGATAATTCAGTCCATCTCTAAATACCAAATTATTTCAGCGGTAAAGTAAAATAAACCTTAAAAGATAGCACATTCTTGTAAATTGTAATACATTAGGCATGGATTCGAGTCCTATGTGTCCCCTTTTTTTAAAATGCTTTTCGTTGCTTTTGTATACCCGATTTAGTTTTTTAGCAGTTTTTTATGTTTTTGTTGATTTTATACTTTTCTTTTGTGACTATATGCAGGTAAATGCTAGTGCTCAGTTCTGTGGAGTGGCTGAAATGGTTGGACGTGTAGATTTTGACAAGAATGTGGATTACTGGAAGCAAGATAAATGGAGTGGGCAGTTCCTTGTGAAGTGGCATATCATCAAAGATGTTCCCAACAGTCAGTTTCATCACATAGTGGTTGAAAGTAATGACAAGAAGCCGGTAACCAACAGCCGTGATACACAGGAGGTAGGATTCAATATGTGGTTTCTAAATCTTTGTAGGGTATTACGAATCTGGTGCTTTGATATTTGATACAGCGTTCATCTTTCGACAATTTTTTTTTTTTTTTTTACTTACACCCTACACATTCATTAATAGACTTAACCCCAAACCACCCCACGCTACCTGACCCTGGGTGCATGAAACAAATAATGAATAAGGTCCAAGTTGGTTGATGCACATGCCACCCGGGGGGGGTAGTGTAATTAATGAACGTGTGGGGGGTAAGTCTAAATACAACACGAAAGGCATAATGGGTCGGGTTTGAGTGGAGGTGATTTGACACAAATCCGATAAGACCCGACCCACCCCATTGCCACTCGTAACGGCAATCAGAACTTGGTCTCTCTAAAGTTTCTTCGTCCTGAATCTTTTTTCTTTAAAAAAATGGTGTTGATGGCTTCGAGATAATTCTGTATTTAGAATAACCCTCTGGCGCATGCAACACATATTTCATAAGGTAGACTTGGGTTGATGCACATGCGGCCCCGGGTTGGGGGGGTTCGGGGAGTCTAATTAAAGAATGTGTAGCGGGTAAGTCTAAATACCAAATTATTTAAGGGGGTAAAGGGAAAAAAATGACCCCCCCACAAAATAAAAGTATAAATAAAATTATAGGTTTTATAATCCCATTTAAAAGAGTTTTCATTATATTAGTCCTATTAATTAAGCAACTTTTAAATAAGTCCTTATAGCCTAAATTGAAAAGTATCAATGACCAAAATACCTCTAACATATTAAAAATAGCTAAATCCCGTATAATCTATCAAATTTGTCTCCGCCACCACTTGTCTCCACCACCAGAACCGTCACCTCCTACGACCTTCATCGCAATATGTCATCGCAACTGCCACCACCACGATACTGCAAAAGCAATAGCGTTGCCGCCGCTGCCACCACCACCACAAAGCTGCCGCTACTACCACCCCCACCACTCTTAACTGTCGTCACCACTAGTAATATTTACTAAGATGTTTAAAACAAGAAGAAGAAGAAGAAGAAGAAGAAGAAGAAGAAGAAGAAGAAGAAGAAGAAGAAAATAACATTTAACTCGCATTAAAATGACTGAAAGTAAATATTTACTGTCCTTGTAAATATTTACTATCACAAACAACTAATACAAACTACATACCTAGAAAGGTTATTACTCTTCATTTTGTTCTTCATGTTCTTCTTTTCTGAGTAAATATCTACTTAGTACATATCAATCCCAGAATGCAAAAAGCTTTATTAGCTTCTAAAATATCAATAATTCTCTCTAATTCTCTTTCACGTCAATTAAAACACACACGCGCGCGCAAATATACATATACATATACACACTCTCACATATACATAGATATGACACTCACACTCACACTTGCATATATATTGACGTAAATGACGTCAAATGGGAGCAAGAAAATATAATTATCTCTCAAACTCTCTCTAATCAAATATCTCAAAATGGAAGAATGCCTCAAATGACGCTACAAAAGGGTATTTATAGGAAGGAGGTTGTTTGGCCTCTAAGCTAAGTATCTAATTACATTTATGTCCCTAAGAACCAATTAACCTTCCTTCTTCTAATTATTAACAAAGAAAGGAAAATACAACGAAATACTAAAAATAAAAGACTAAAAAATAACAACAATACAATAAAACCCTAAAAATAACCCCTAATTCTTCATTTACATCATTCCCTCCACCTTCGAAAAAGTTCATCCTCGAACTTTAAAGTTGAGGTCAAATGCAAAAATTCCCAAAATTGTGGAAGAGGCAAAACTTGAGGGGTCAAAACGTAATTTCTGAAAGTATTGAGGAAGAGTCTTCAATTATTGCATTAATCTTCATCTTCTTCCTCATACCACACATGTCAATCATAAAAAATATGTACCACCGGGGTCAAAAACCAAGGTTTTGGTGCCAAACCCTAGTTCTTGCAATTGTTGGTGGGTTTCATCTAGGACAAAAGATTGATTGGGTAGTATCGAAGGGAAATTGATCAAAAAGGGTTGATATTGGATTAATTTTGGGGGAGAAGGGTTCTTGAGGGCTTTCGAGTGGATCTTGGAGGGGTCGGGATAAAGAAACATAGATTCTTGAACAAAAAATTTGCCATTGACCTCCGTTTGGGTGATTCGATCATGGATTAAGTGCTGATTGTGCTGCCCACTGATTTTTATCAGAGATGTGTGCCGATCGGTGTCGGAAGTTGTCCAGCTGCTGAAATTGGGGTCAACGGAGATTGTCCGGGCTTTGTTACTGTTGGAATGTGGTCAATCGCGTGGAGGATGATTGGACGCAAGCCAGGTAAGTTGATCGGGGGTCGAATGGGGTTGTGTGAGGTCGGAAATGGGTCAGGTGGGTTGGCCAGTGACGGACGACCTTCATTAAGGCAAATCGTCTGCCTTTGGCCATGGTTTGAGGCGGGAAGTGCATCGGGGACTGCCAACGTGGAAGTATGACCCGTCTGAATAGTTTCTTGGTGCGATCGGCTTTGAAGGGGGTATCCGGTGGGCGGGAGAGGATTTTCGGTGGTCTGGAGGTTGGTTGGGTCGGGACAACAAGGTTTTGGCTCGGGTGGGGGTCGGAAGAAGCAAGCAGTGGTGGTCGGGGGGAAAACAGGGCAGCAGCGGCCTGTATCAGGTGGGTTTTGGGTCGGGGATTGTGTGATTAGGGTCTGTGAAGACTGGGTGGGCTGTTTCGGCTTGGGATGTAGCGTCTGGAAATTTTTTTGAGTATTCCGGGCAACTATTTGTGGTGGTGGGGTGGTCGGGGGTGTTTGGATGGTGGTTGTTGATATGGTGGTGGGTAAAATAGGGTTATGGTTTGGATTTTCTTGGGGTGGTGGTGTGAAATGGGTTGCGGAAGTGTGGATGGATGGGTTTTGGGCGCTAGGGTTAGGGTTAATGGGTGTGGGTGGTTCGAGGTGGCTTTGGGGGTGGTGGTGGTGGGGGTAGGTCGAAATTTGGAGAAGGACGGGATCGTGGTGCGAGTTGGTTGCCGGTGGAGGATTTCGTGCATTGATCTCTTCGATTTGGGCCTTCAATTGGTTGAGGGCTTCCAAGAGTTGATCAAAAGGGTTTGTCGCGGAGGTGTTCACCCATTATTGAATCCACCTTGACGTTGTTTACGAGATTTTTGTTTTTTACAACAACAACCGGTGCAGCGATTAGGTTCTGATACCAATTGACGTAAATGACCTCAAATGGGAGCAAGAAAAGATCTCTTAAACTCTCTCTAATCAAATATCTCAAAATGGAAGAATGCCGCAAATGAGGCTTGTATTTATAGGAAGGAGGTTGCTTGGCCTCTAAGCTAAGTATTTAATTACATATATGTCCTTAAGAGACAATTAACCTTCCTTCTTCTAAATACTAACAAAAAAGGAAAATACAACGAAATACTAGAAATAGAAGAAAGACTAAAAAATAACAAAAATACAATAAAACCCTAAAAATAACCCCCCTAATTCTTCATTCACATCACACACGCGCTCACGCACACGCACAGATACGCACACTAACACACATATATACCTATACACACAGCCGCATACATATATACACAAATCGCACACATATATACATACACACACACACATACACACACTATCACACATATACATCAAATCGGAGGTCGAGATTGAGACCGGGGAGAATGAGAGAGATTGAGTGAACTGTAGATGGGGGGATTGAGATTGACGATGTATTATTGCTTCAGATGAATTAGATGTGGGATTTTAGGGTTTTTAATGGGTGGTTTAGATTTTTGAGTTAAAGAGGATAATAGAGTTAAATTTAAGTCAATAGGACTTAATCAGGGTTGACCAAATAAGTAGGACTAGAATATAATTTACCCTAGAAATAATTGAGGGTGTTCGAAACAGTTGTGTAAAACTGCTCATGCATTCTCAATTATTAGTTACTTTTCCAGGTTTCAATCCTTTCCTTTTTTCAAGATGCCATACATTAAACATTGTGTAAACAATTCTATGCTTGTTGTGTTGCCCTTTGCAATCACCTTTCTATATAACAACTTATATTTGTTTTGAATCTCTCTACTTTGAAAGATTAAAGGGTGTGATTTTATTTTTTATTTTGTTTCGATGATCTCGATTATGTGGTTCGCAGAGTTATTATTGAACAACTTTGCACTTATTTACGTCTTTATGAGACATTGCAGGTGAAATTGGAGCAAGGTATTGAAATACTGAACATATTTAAGAATTATGAGACCGATATGTCTATCTTGGATGATTTTGATTTCTACGAAGACCAGCAAAAAGCCATGCAAGAACGCAAGGCCAGGCAACAAACAGTCAACTCGGTTATCAATGTTCTAGCATTAGGAGGAAGTGAAAAAAGAAGTGTTGTCACATTGTCTAACGATTTCATCAAACAAATGCCTAAAAGTTTCGCTCAAGTTGTTCGACATGAAGAAAGTGGTGGTAAAGAAGTTTGATGTCATAGTTTTATGTCTTGGATTTCAATTAATAATGTTTTGCGCTTCTTGTATATATTATACGCGTGTTGGATTGCCAATTTTCAGTTGTATGATGGAGCTTTCATGGAGCCAATTTTCAAAGTGAGAAATGCTAAGTATCAATAAATAAAGTCTTTATAAGATTAAAGTAAATTAATCTCGATGAGTAAGATTTTCGAAAGTAAAACAATTAGTATATTTGAATATGTACTTTCAAAGATATATCTATATACATGTAAATACATATATACTTTCGCATGCATGTGATTGTAGCGTGTGAGTATTCTTTCTTGTCATTCGTTTTCATATTGCTTGTATATTCCCACTAGGCATAGGCTCACACCCTCACTATACTACGACAGGTTGGGTGCGGGTTCTTATCTTGAGGGTGTTATACGGGGAAGTATACTTTATTTATTTTATGTTAGTTACTCGGTTTACTTGGACTCTGGGTGCTATCCATATATTCGACACGTAGTTTATTTGAAACTGGAATTGCATACTAAACAAGTGAAATGTTAATCTAAAAATAAAATCGGACTAGAAACATTATATAGGTTATTTCATTGCACTTCACACATAAAGTTCGGGTCGGATTGGGTTGGCTCATGGGTAACCCATAAATTCGGGTTGAGTCGTTACAAATGGTATCAGAGCTATAGGTTCAATAGACAGCTTGGAGTGATGCGGTGAGGTCGGTAGTGAATCTTTCGACGTCAATGTTGGTTTGAGCCAGTAACGTCAATTTGGTGATGGTTATGGTTCGTGTCCTCGACGGTAAGGTTAAAGTGATTAGCATGGTAAGTAAGTTAGTGCCAAGTGGCGTACGATCAAGTTAACTACTATAAATCGCTTTCGCATTTTTGATTTAGTATGTGAATAATTTACGGGTGTCCATGTAAGCCAATAAGTGGTGACATCGTGGTTCGTAGTGTGAGGTGTTTGTGTTTCACCCTTGTTGAGGTTGTGTCGTTGGAGATGTTGATAGAAAGAGATAATGCCCATCGGGCAAGTGGAACTAAATTATGTATGATCAATGGTAGGGATTAATAGTTAGAGTGTCATAAATGAGAAATAGTGATTTAAATCCTATGTGGCTTTAGGTGTGACACGTATGTGAGATCAATATCAATGTTATAATTAGGCAAATGATATCCTTGGGGTAATATCGTGATTGATGGGCAATATGATGAACATATAACTTGTATGGGTCAACGCTAGAAGATAAGTCAGGCTTAGTTGATAGGATGTTATCCTTATGGGTGGAAGCCTTAGTGGTTGTTGACCAATGAGTGTGTCTGTAAGTGTTAGCTACATGGAGAGAAAGTATTAGGTCCCTTAGTTGCGAGCTTGAGTTTAGTATGTCCTTATTCATGTGCCTTGACTATAGTTGGATAATCTTAATGATAAAGGTAACCTAGGAGAGAACCTAGATAATGATGGTAACTTGGTATTAAGTAAATGAGTTGTGATGTGGACCTCTTGCGATGTCAGTAGGGTGGGCTCCTCTTGGGCAATACCCGATGTCCCGTGTCCTACCAAAACCTATATGGTATTAATTTATGGTTTGGTGATTGTAGCGTGGCATTGAGAAAATAAGATCCCTTATTGCGTTCTTAGGCATAGGCCTTAGTGTTCATAGGCAATGCTTAAAGTCCCGTATCCTACCGAAAATATGTAGTTGTGTTAATTGGTAAATTAACACGGAGTTGAGGTTTGCATGGTAAGGCAATTCGGTTATAGTGGTTGAGCACTCATTGAGGATTAAAAGATATAAACTTATGAAATCATATTGAGAATTTCCTTGGAGATGTATGCTAAGGTTTATCTAATGAGATGTTAATGCGAGTGGTAGTCATTCCCTAGAAATAGTGAATCTAAGGTTATGTACCGTACATTACAACGATAATAGTTTCTCTCCTAAAAACCTTTGGGAATCACTTTACGTCGAGATTATTATGACGATATATACTTCCTAGTGATAGATTCTAGGTTGTGTAGCATAAATCATGGTATGACTTATAGTTTCTTGTAATAGATATGTAAGACATTTAGAGAAATAATTGAGTTTGATGTTGTCTCCCGTAAGGCATTGGGAATAATTATTATATTGAGATTTACATACGTAACGGTAGACCATTGATGATTGTAGTACGGCTAGATCATGTCGATTAGTGCTACGGCTTTGTTATAGGCATGTATCATGATATGACCTTTGAGGATAATTTTGAAAATAGGTCGATCAACACTAGGTGGTGCACTTCGGAGACACAGAACACGGCGAGATTCGTTATGGATTTTAAAAATAGCACTCGGGATGAAGTGTTAGGCATAATTATAGCACCTATGTGCGCTACATGTATAATTAGTAACGACCTGGGTGAAGGAAGTTATTAGGAACGAGTGATGCTTGAAAGTTGAGACACCATTAGAATGATTATGGTTTGGGATCATGTAGGTGGTGCTAAGGTTGGTAGAAATAGTACATAAATTCAATGTTTGAAATTATGTAAGCGCTATGTTTCACTTGATGAGAGTGGTCTCAGAGACCGAGGTTAGTTATCGCATGTTGAAATTTTGGAGGCCTAGCTATGATAAATGTCAAGAGAAGTAACTTCATTTGATTTAGGATAGTTATGCTTACCAGTAATGGATAGGTAGGATTCGTTCCCGAAGGAAATTAATTTTGTATTCCGAACATCCGGCATGGACGGATGATAACTCGTCAAGGTTAAATGGTCAAGCCATATCACGTGGCAAGGCTAGGGTACTTAGCACGTATCGGTGAAAAGTTATAGAATTCAAGTATGTGTTATGGGCTTGCCCTTCGTGTGGGTCCATTCATTGTCGGAAATTGTTTATTTCCTTTCAGGCGTGGCAGTCGCCCGGTTCGTAGCATTCTTGTGTTTTCTTGATCCCAGTAATGGGAAGTTGTTAATCAATTTTGATTCGGGTGCATAGGCCCAGTAGTGATGCGGGTTAGGCCGATTATGGCTAATACATCACGATGTGTCAGTGCGCCCTTCTTCAAATGCACCTTTGTTCTTCACCAGTCTGTGTGTGCGCGTGTTCTCGCGCTCTTACTTATAGTTTGCATACGTTACTTGATTGCTCTAGGTTAACAAGTTTGTTAGTGAACCATTATAGTAAGTTACGACTTTCTCGCGCATCCCGAGGTTGTAACTCGAGATTATTATGAACACTGGGAATTGAGGAGATGACCACTTGTATGTGTTCATGTACAGGGTGACCCTAGGTCGACATAAGGATCTCGTAGGAGATATCGGTCGAGTAGAACTATGTAATGAGGCGAGTGTCTTAGAAGTCATTGATATGTGTAACAAGAAGTGTTAAAATTATATTTGCCAATGCCAGGCGTGATCTGATAATTTATTTGAGGAAACGTAGGTTGTGAACCCTAACGTAGGGATGATCCATATCAATGAATTCGTTGGTAATACCGTGATGATTGGCGAGTATCAGGCATCTCTAGGTTTTGTTAGCATAGGCACATTAGGCATGCTTTAGGACTAACGATATGACCTTAGGGTCCGTCATGATTGGATTAACAAAGGGTGATCGATTAAAGTGAAATCCTTGGGTTTGGACCATAATGTTGAGAATGCTTAGGATGGAAACAAGTCGTACGGGACTGGATTATAAATGGCGATAAACCAAAAATTTCGAGGATGAAATTACCTAAGGAGGGAAGTTTATAATATCCAGCCCAGCTAAATTAATTAAATTATATATAGATTTTAAATGAGTAGGAATAACTTGTAATTATAGGGATTTTGGGTGACAAATTGGATTTACTGGATTATGGATTTGTATATAATATTCCTGATTCTAAAGTGATTAAATTAGTTGGGTCTCTTCTCAGAATTGAGAAACAATTTGGGGCAAATCTGGTAAGTGTCAAGCCGGTCGTTCAAATGACCATGGAGGTCGCTCAAACGAGTAGGAGATCTCGCTTTAACGACGGGATATGTCGTTCAAACGACGCATAAAGGTTCTCTCTGTTCACTGTTAAGCTTTCGATCATCCAAACTCAATTCCAAGTCAGCTCTTGGGCCAAACATTCTGAGTATAAGACGTCGAGATATACGTATTTTGAATTAAGGGCCTTTGTCTTGAGTATAAAAGAAAGAAACAGTGGATTAACAACCTACGAAAAACCAATTCTACCAAATTGTTGTCACTATTAGATCAATTGATCAAACCATATGTCACTCTTGTAACTTGGCAAATTAGATGTTATCAAATGTTAAGGCTCCATAATGTGTATAAGAGAAAGTGGTACGGAGTGGGAAAACCCCACTGCCAAAACTCTCGAGAGTTTCCTCCCTCCCTTGGGCTATTTTTCCCATTTTTCTTCCAATGTAGCTCCTACACCCACACCACTAAATATCTTAACTTCCCCAATGTTAAAATATATAGCAACGAGATATGTGGAAGTTGGTTGTTTGGAGCTTTTTAATCTGCGTTTGAAGGGGGTTGTTTTAGAAGAAGAATACATTTGGTGGGATTTCTTCGAGCTTCGAGGGAGGACAGTTTGGAGGAGCTTTTTAACTCCCTTTAGGTCCACCTTTGGAGGTGGGGGAGTCACCCATCTTCACCATCACCACCACCATCCCTGAGACTATTTAGGTGGGATAATATGCTCTTATTATTATAGACTCTATTTGATAAATATTGTAGTCTTATTGATGTTAATTAAGAGTAAGATTATTATGAGATAATGGTGTGTTCTTAGTAAATTGAAAATGGAAATTTTATGGAATAAAATGTTAGTAAATATTATTCTAGTGTGTTTTCTAGTGAAAAAGAAATAATAAATATTTTTATGAATAAAAATGTAAGCAATGTCATTTTGGTGTATTTCTAATGAAAAAGGAATAGTCGGCAATTTTTATGGAATGAAAATGTAAGAAATGTCATTTTCGTGTATTTTTAGTGAAAAAATAATAATAAAAATTTTGTGTAATGAAAAAGTAAGAAATGATATTTTGGTGCATTTCTAGTGAAAAAAAATAATGGCCATTTTTATGAAATAAAAATAGAAGAAAATATTATTTGTGTGTATTCTAGTAAAAGGAAATAATGGAATTTTTTGTGAAAGAAACATGTGGAATGATGTTAACGTTGTAAAAATATTTATGAAATAAATATTTTTAAGTTTCTTGCAAAATGGAGAGTTTATGAATAAAGAGACATTATTGAGTTTAAAGAGATTGATAAAATGTCTTAGTTACTTGAAATGTATGTTTAATCCACTTGGTAGGATTTTAGTATTTAAAGTTCATTTTTTATGCGTATAAACTTGTAGTATTTTGGTAATGAATATGTGAGCAAGTTTAAAGAAAGGTTTGTTGGGTTTTAAGCATGAAATAAGACAAATGAAATTTTGGGAGCTTAAAACGTAAAGGGTGTTATTAAAGGACTACACAGCAACTTTGGTAAACAAAAGGGTAAATTGGTAATTTACTTAAGGTGGAACATTTTTATGGAGTAAAAATGTTAAAGAATGTCTTTACACTAATGTATGTGAAAATGAATTAAGTCCTAAAGTGTGAATGATTTTAGTATAAATCGTGAATGTTTGGATAAGGGACTCAAAGAAGAAAAGAAGTAATTTTTCAAGTTTTAATGGAAAAATGGACGGTTTAGTTCAGGTTTTGGCTTCGACCAGGTAAAAGTAAGGAAATGAAATAATGTGGATATGTGCAAAATATTAAACATGTTAATAAGGATTCAGATGCAATTGTAAATAATCAAGAAGGGCGCAGAGCCCTTAGGTGAAAAGCCCTAAATCACTAGCCAGAGTTTATAGTGCGTATAGTCGTCGGTGTGGAGCTCGTGTAAGTATGGGATAAAAGAAGATTCCGAGAAAAGATAAAAAGAATGAGGAAGATGTCAAGAAATGAGTTGCATGGTAAAACGGGTTAATACAACCTTACTTTAATGAATGAAATAAATGTTCCGATAAAAAGTGAAATCGACAAGTAAATGTGTAAATCTATTAATGTCCATAAGTTAAGGCAAGAAGGGTAAAGTAACGTGGGAAAATGGGCGGTTAAGTAACCTGAGTTGTTGAAACCATAATTTGCATAAGCATGTATTGAAAGATTTTCAAATGATATTTTCTAATACAGTGAATGCGTGTTGAAATGGTACTTTTGAATGAAAATACTAAAGTGCATTTTAACGAATAATAAGGGGAGATTCTGGTAAAGGAATGGGTTGGAATAAATTAAGTGTAGTGGTGTTAATTGTGGAACCGGTGTGTTAAACAAAGTGAGAAATGCTAAGTATGAATAAAGGAAGTCTTCACAAGATTAAAGTAAATTAATCTGAATGAGTAAGTTTTTTAAAAGTAAAACAGTTAATGCATTTGAATATATACTTTCAAATATATCTATATATATGTAAATACATATATACTTTCGCATGCTTGCGATTGTAGCGTGTGAGTATTCTTTTCTGCCTTACGTTTCTATACTGCTTGTAGATTCCCACTACGCATAGGCTAAAACCCTAGATTTGTTACGGCAAGTTGGGTACGGGTTCGTATTTTGAGGACATTATACAGGTAAGTAGACTTTAGCTTTGTTCACTTGGAGTCGCAATGCTCCCCATGGGTCCCACACGTAGTTTATTTGAAGCTGGAATTGCATGCTAAACAAGTGAAATGTTAATCTAAAATACAACTGGACTAGCAACTTTATATAGGCTGTTTCATTTCACTTCATACCTAACGCTCGGGCCGTATCGGGCTGACTCACGGGTAACCCATAAATTCGGGTCGGATCGTTACAATATTAAAGACGAAAACTCAACATGCATTCTAATGTAATCTTGATATAGCTTTAGCTTTAGCTTTGCCGCAAGGTCTTGAATCAAAAGTCCTAACCTATGATACAAACATGATTAGTCCAAATACAAAACAAAGCCAATACTTACAAATTGACTCGATTAAAAAATCTATCCTTACAAATCTCCCCCTTTGTCTATTCCGGGACAAAACTAAAAACTAAAAACTAATGGGCCATCAAGCTCACTAAAACTCAATTTCCAACCTCAAAAGGAAAGAATTTACAGACACTTGAACGACACAAACTTGAGTAGCTTTGTTCTTGTGTAAACCTTTGTTGCGTCGCTGCTAACCTGCACACTTAAACACACCTTCGAATGCAAATATAATATAACAATATATACGTTGTATATGAAAAAACCTCCCTCTTTGTCTATCCATCTCTTCCTAAGAAAGGATGTCTTCCCATAAGTTAAATATCTCCCCCACACATAAAGGGTTGGATACCATTTCTCCCCTTTTTGTTCAGGAATGAACAACGAATAAGATGCACAATAATAAGACATTTCTCCCTAATAAAACCAAATCTCCCCCTAAGTGAAACATGGGTAATCATAAAGAAAATAAATAAATATAACATGCATTGGTGTGAAGAAGTCATGCAACGACAAACACTTCGGCAACATAAGCACAAATAATTCAAACTACGAACAAAAGATGTCAACTAAGATGAAAGCATTTAAGTGAAAGATACCAAGATGATCATAACACATGCCAATATAAATTAAGGATTAAACATTAGGCAAACATGGATTAAATGAAAATGCAAAGACTCAAAACTCAAAACATACCGTATATATAACCGCGCATTTACCAATGAAGAACAATTATATATAGGTACAAATGACCAGAAAGGACACAAACACATAAGCTTTACACACTCACATACTATCAATGTGTCTAAACATGATGGTACGAAATGAAGGGGCGTGAACTAGAAATAAGAGAAAATGATCCAATCACTCAAATATATGCAAGTAGATTTATTTGACTGCAATAATTTATCAACATTAGATTTAGCCTCACATGACAAATAAAGAATTCAAAAGGACAAACAAATATTGTGAGGAATTGATGTTAACCCAAGTAATGATCGTGGGTGCATATGAGCCCTAAATTATATTTCATATTAATGGAATGGATATGTTAGTCGGATTCAGTTATGGTATTTAGACGTGTGTGAGCCTATGGTGATAATTACAATTTATATAATGACAAATATAGTTATATTGCTACTATGATTTGGTTTTGTGTGAATTTCAAGGACATAATTCTTTTTCCTAGGGGGGACATTGTAACACCCCGTATTTTTAATAAAGAACTTGATAATAAATAGTATAAATATCATGAGAAAAGAATAAAATAAGTGATGAAATCGTTGATAATTAATTACAATGTCAAGATATTGAAATAAGTAATGCAATTGTGATTTACACAACTTTTTAGGATTTTATGTTAATTAAAAAGTAGTTACGGGGATTTTATGTTAATTAAAAGTTATTATGGGTCTTGTTGTAAATTAAATAATATAGAAATTAAATTAATAATTAATTTATTTTAAATAATGATATATTTTAATGAGTTAAGATCAATTTATACAATTTTTAGATATTTTATAATAATTAGAAAAATAAAAGAGGTATTTGTTTAATTAATTTGTAACTTATGGGTAAAAGGGTAATTACGCATATTTTGGGATCTAAGCTAGGGTAAAGTGAAAGGTCATAACATATATATATACAGAAAGGATCTCATGCATACCTAGTTTGCATACCCTCTGTGCGGACCATTTTTTTAAAATAGTAAAATAATTATTTTTGGCCTGATTTTTTTATATGATTTTTAAACATTTCAGTAGTACCATAAAAAAATTCAACTCAAAATGAATTATTTTGCTATTTTGAGAAAATCGATCAAAATTTGTTAGTTTTTAAGTTGTTAAAAACTAACAAAATTTGACTGATTTTTTAAAAGTAATAAAAAAGTTCATTTTGAGTTGTTAAAACTATAGAAAAAAGTTAGCCCCAATTTTTTTTTTACTATTTTATCAAAAATGGTCCGTGCCAATGGTATGCAAATTGCGGTATGCATGAGAACCGCGCGCGCGAGAGAGAGTGAGAGAGAGAGAGAGAGAGAGAGAGAGAGAGAGAGAGGGCCGAGAAGAAAGGAAGAGAAAAGAAAGAAAATGAGTGATAATGGTGAGCAAATGAAGAGAAAAGAAAGAGAAAACCAAAAAATGTGAGAAAGGGGGGTTGGGGGCCGCTATGAGTGACCTAGGGCCACTAGAGAGGGGTCTTATGCCGCTATATCAGTGCCCCAGGAGGCCATGGCAGCTGGAGGGTGATTTGGGGGGAGCTGTTATGGGTTTTTGCTACACAATTTTTTTATTTTCAACGTTAGTTTCGAAGACCTTCTCTTGGGGTCTTCGAAAAACATAAAACATGGACCCAACTTTATTTTTCACATATATTTCATTTTTGGAGTCAGATTTTGGAGATTTAGAAATCTTGTAACAAAATTTTTAATATTTTGATTTTTTTTTATCTAAAGGGCGAGTGTACTTTTACTTTTCCTCTTAACTATTAAATGTGTTAAGTATTGCCTAAACCCCTTATGATTGAGAATAAAAAATGGTTAGAAACTTAATGAGGGGAAGAATAATCAAATTACTTATGTTAATATATTTTAATGAAATTGATCATTTTGGGAATTATGACTAGGAAATGTTATTATTAGTTTGAGATCCTAATTATAATGTTTGGAGTTTAATACGTGTCCTTGAACACGAATCGGAGGTTAATAAAATGAGAATTATCTTTGATACGGTGTGAGTATAAATTAAATGTTATGGTTATTATATAATGGATTGAATTAAACTAAGTTATGGAGGAAGTATACATTGTATGAAAATGTAAAAGACACGTTTGAAACCTTGTACTTAATAGTTTGGAAAAATTATGAAAAGTGGCGTTATTACATGAACCTATTATTACTCAAATTATGGAATGAAAAGACTCATAATAAACATATATACAAATAAAATCAAAATAAATAAATCGTGGTAATGTTGTTTCTAACTCTCGCATATACTTGAAATAGGTTTAGCGTTATTTCGATGATATAATTATGTAAATCTAAAGGTGTTGATATTATTGTGGGAAAATACAATTAATTTTTATTATATTTGGTCTTAATAATAAATGGGTAGCATGTATGCTAACGTAGGATGTGATGGATAAATGAATTATGACATAGACTTAGGATACTAAATATGATCGATAAAGGGACAGTGGTGTTTAATCGAGCATGGAAGCATAATTCTCTTTAAACATTTGTAATGAAACATCAATCATGTAACTGACATTGCCTCACCTAAAATAAGATAGGTATATGTGCTTATTTAGGACTTAACTATAATAAAAAATAGTTTGAATAACTTATAGAATTTTTATACAGAAACCCCACACATATTACATAAATCCCACACATACTAAAACAACTTGTTATATAAATGAAACAATTCCTGAATAATGATTTATGTGGTAGAGAAGTGGTAATTCACAAGTATTTGACGATTAATGAAGCTTAAAGTTTGTAGGTAGGATTGAAGTGATAAATGAATATTGTCTCATGGGAAGCATTAAGAAATTGAATGTGCTTATAATTTTAGGAAGTTATACGACATGATTGAGTTATACAAATATTGGTTAGGGCACATGAATACAGAAAATATACATATAACTACATTACATGATAATATTAAGGGGAATAATAATATAAATAAATAGAATATCATAATGATAAGAATATGTTAGGTTCGTGGTATAATTGTCGAATTTACTATGTAATTATTCTTTAAAGTAAAATGATAAGATGATAGTGGTCCAAGAATGAAAGATCTAGTAGTCATACATATAATAGATTATTAGGTTGGTGATTATGGGACACATTTTATTTGGAATTCGTTAGATTCGTACACCTATCTAGGCAAAACAAAAGTGTATCAAGAGAGAGGGAGGGGGTTGTTTAGATTTATTTATGAGACGTACCAACATGAAGTTTAAACTAGTTAGAATTTGGAAATAATGGGGGGGGGGGGGGGGGTATAAAAAGATTATGAATGAGGTAATGATGTTTTATAATGGTTAATTTATTAAACTCACAAGAAAATAAAGTTGGTAATGAAATATAGTTCATACATTAATATAATGTTAAACTCTTAATACGATAAAGGAAACTCAATTGATTAAGTGTCCTGATTATATGAGTTGTGGTTATTTATCTATATGATATAATTCTAAAGAGAAGAAAGTGTAATAATATGAAGATCATTACAAAAGTACATGATGATGTTATATATAAATATATATGAAATATAGTAAGGATGTCTAACGGCAATAAAGTCTAAAAGTTAATAACCTGAAAATTTGAGTTAAAAGTACGTACCCTTGTTAAAGAGCGAAACACGACGGCGATGGAAATTACTAAACAAAAAAAATTAGGAATGGATACTAATGAGTAGTAATATTTTAATACAAGTTTGTGTGATGAGAGGGAATAGGCTATTGATTTATGCATGAGTGGTTCAATGAGCCGGGGTAATTTAATATGGTATATTGTGTTAGTTCACGTCTCCACCAGGAGTCATGGTTTTCTTTTATTTATATGTATTATGAAGGTTATTTATATTGTGATGATGTGTTTATGGTGTGTATATGGTGAAGTTTGGATATTTTTTATGATGGGTTGCGTGTCGTGGGACTATTGACCCCAACGGGAACTTGGAGCTAGTCATGATTATGGTCTTGGGGTGTATATAGTGAAGGTTGGATATTATGATGATGTGTTTGGGGTGTATATTGTGGAGGATGGTTTTGTTTTGCATATCATGGGAAAGGTGACCCTAACGGGGACTAGGGCCAGACACGATTATAATATATATTATGGTGATGTTTTGAGGTGTATATGGTGGAGGTTTGACTATGTTATGATGGAGATTTATTTATTATTTCTCGTACATGCGTGTCGGGGGACTAGGTAAATTGAGGGGGATTGGAGGCTAGAAACGATTACAGTCTTTTATAGTAAATAAGAAATTTAATTGCGAAAATTATAATTATCAACTAATGCATAGTGAGAATATTAATACGATGGGAGTAATAAAAGATTATAATTTATGAATTCATTAGTGATTATTTATTATAAAATTGTACAAATGGTATATAATTACATTGGAACTAGCCTTGTATTTAGAAGAATAAAAAACGACAATGCAAACATGTCATATTGGAAAAATATACTTTCAAAATTAAACTATTGTAAACGATTTGAATCAACCCTGATGTATGAATTAGAAATGAGAAAAATATGAAGGGGTATTAACCTGAATTTTTGGAGAAGAAACAACAACAACGCAATGGAGAAGAAACTATAGCAATGCAGTATACAAAATTCATTTGTCTAGCCTATTTCGAGGACATCACTTTGCATTTACTCAAATCTAGTGAGATACAGATGAATAATTAGAGAAGGAATCAATGAATCTACCATAAAGTACTTACTTGTAAAATATTTGTATTTCTATCTTGAAACTCCATGTGATCAAAGTGGTTTGGACCATTACTGTAACTACATCCGTTGACAAATTTTATTATGGATTAGTGTTGACTATCCCATAACAGGGAAGTTATGTTATTCATTGGTAAAGATTTCAAGTAGGATTACGGATATCTAAAAAAAAATCTCTATACGATAAGCATAATCTTAAAGTTAAAGCACATTAGGATTAACATTAAACTGGTCAATAAGTACCTGACATTTTTTTATAAGCATAATTTAAGTAATGCAAAGCGAACATCTAAAAAAAGAGGAAAGCAAAGAATTATGAATTCTTTAAACTTGGTTTAAGGAACTGCACCGTTCAAGAGGAAAATCCCAATTCATAACATCTTTCAATACTAAAATTTTCATGAAAACTAAGCAAAGTCATAACATCTTTCAAATTAACATATCATAAACATTTAAACCTAATGCATATAAGAAAATTATAAAAGTAAATCTGAATTAGGAAGCATGTAAAAACGCTAGTAAGATATTTAATTCAGAGCCTACTCTACCATATTATGTCAATCAAAGATTGATCTAACAAGAATCAAAATTAACATAACAAAGAGCAAATGTCACTGACAAACAAAATTTCCTAAGGTATACACAATATTGGCAAAAGTAATGACTAAATTCAAAAAATTAAATAAAGAAATTTTCCAATTAAAATATTATAAACAACCTAGGGTCATCTCGGCCATCAACAAATGTATTCCAAGAAAGAAAACATACATACATTAGAAACCTAAAAAATTGACATAAAGAATAAATTAGAGGAACAAGTTAATGAGCATGAAGTTTCCTCATTTCATACATTTTCACCACAAATTCTCCCTTTCCTTCGACCTTTTTTTTAACCTTTTAATGTTTTGATCCCAAGATACAAAATACAATAATAAGCTAAAGCTACGTTAAGACCACATAAATATCACTCATCGTCCTTTTTGAAACGTTAGTGATTATTGGTTGGTTTTTTAAAATAGATGTCCACCCAAATTGTAATGATAAAAGTTTACTTTTAAAAAAATAAAGTTTGGGCCAATGACATGATAAAAACAGAAGTCAATTTAAACAATTTATATGGAATTACTACCCATGGTAAAAAAAATGACAATATAGCACGCTTAAAGAGGGCAAACGTTTTGGACCGAAACTAAATTTTATTTAAGAATTTTATTATAATTATAGTTATTACTCTTAGTAAATTAGTGAATATTAGTTTTTTTCCTGCTAAAAGAATATTAATCTACTTCTGGTGAACCAATAGAGACAAAATAAAAAAAGGGTATGAAAAAATTCGTACAAACTCCCCTCTATGTGAATACACATAATACTCTTTGGTCAGTAGCTAATAAATTTAGTTGATGTTTTAGATTCAATGAATAACCTTAAGCATAACCAGTAATTTGCTTCAGCCTCCACAAGGAACACGAAATTAGGGTTTATCTAAAAGGGTCAATTATTAAATAGTTCCTACTATAAATATATATTTTTTAAAAAGGACACATATTTTTAGTTTAACCCATTTAGTCCCTCAAGCACTCAATATCCTCTTATTTTTAGAGGTCCGCGCCAGCGGCACTCCCTCTCCAAAATATGTGGCAAAAGACTTTTTGAGGCAAAATAAAAAAGTTTGGACTAAATGAGTATTAAAAAATGTCCGAGTGACTATTTGGTATATGTCCCTATCTAAAAACCCCTCTCTCTCTCTTAAGTAAAATGGGGGCTAAGGCGAAAAAAGCTGTGACGAAGAAACTGAAGAAAAATTCATCAAAATTACCGGTTGTTAGTTGCAAAAACGAAGCTGCTGATTTTTTGCCACTAGAGGGGGTCCGGGTCCGAAACTTCCCAAGCTGGATAGTACTGCTACTCTGTTGTATATTGGTAGAATTCCTCATGGCTTTTATGAGAATGAAATGGAAGAATTTTTTTAACAATTTGGTGCAATCAAGAGGCTTAGAATTGCAAGAAATAAGAAGACAGGAAAATCCAAGCATTTTGGTTTCACTGAATTTGAGTCCCCTGAGGTGGCAAAAATTGTAGCTGAATGTATGCATAATTACCTATTATTTGAGCACTTGTTACAAGTATATCTTGTTCCTTCTGAGCGTGTTCATCCAAAACTGTGGAAAGGTGTTAACCGCTGGTACAAACCTTTGGATTGGGTTCAAATCGAACGGAAGAGGCATAACAAGGAAAGGACACTTGAGGAGCACAAGAAATTAGTAGAAGGAATCTTGAAATGGGACCAGATAAGGCGAAAGAGGATTGAGGCTTCTGGTATGAAGACTAGGACTTTGTGGGACTAGACAAGCTGGTTTTGGATTAAGGCAAAAGAAATGCATGATCTTCCATGCAATGTTAAAGCTTATATATCAGCGTTTTTAGGTTACAAGTTTTCCTTTATGCAAATGTTGTAAGCTATATGACCTTTTAAATTTCATTACATTTTGGATGTCTAAACAAACTGGGTAGACTGAAGCAGCCTTTGGCTTGTTGATAGTCATCACATGATTTCTTAAAAAAAAAAAAAACTTACATCACTGTTAAGTCATAGTGCAAAAAGAAAGAAGAAACAAACCCACCATTCTCTCTTTGTTTTCCCTCCACACCATTTCTCTAATGTTTCTATTATTCTCTTCCTTCTCTCCACATGGCGCATGCCCTCCATAGCCATAACCCAAGAAACAAACCTTCATTTACAACAAAACACAGGCCCATCAATCCCTCCCTTTCTCTCTATATGTATAAAAGAGAACCATTAACAAAATATATACCGAGATCTAGCATATAACAAAACCAAAGGAAAATTAGTTATGACGTTAAGATCAAATAAGATTAGATTATCAGAATTTACATACTTGTTGTCTTATACCCGTTGAGATTTGTTCAATAAATACCCCCAATATAATGTCCTCTTTTGGAGTCCATGACCCTTTTCTCTACATATAGAAGCTGTAAAGATGAGGAGATCGATAGTCACAAAATAAAGGGAATGAGGAAGGGTTTTTATTTAAGAGGAGAGAGAGGATAGACGTTTCAGAGGATCCAACCAAGAGAGAGTGAGGCTATAAACGGAAATTCAAAATATATAAGGCTGGACATACCACCTTTCAAACATTTGATTGGAAACCCACTCGTCACCCTTTCAAACATTTTATAAGTAGTAGTGATAGGGATAGCAATATTACGTCCAAAACAAAAGCTTTTTATTGGAAACTCACTCGTCACCCTTCTCTATATAAACCCCCCTCCACCCCTCGTACCCTCTCCTCACCCACCCTACACATTCTCTTAGCATAAAATATGCTTCCAACTGTGTGTGCCTATCTGTTACTATTCTGCGCCATGGCCAGCCCATGTGTTGTCGTCTACGTCTGCTTTATATTGTACACCCGTACCTGCTGCTCCACCAATACCGGAGATAGACAGTCAGATATCCCTTCACCGGTAATACCATCCCCCACTAATACCAATACTCATGATAGCCAGTCAGGTATCCCCACTACAGGACTCTCAAATGAAGATCTCCAAAAACTCCCAAAACTCACCGGTAAAGACTTGGTTTTGGGAAATGAATGTGCGGTTTGTTTGGACGAGATGGAGGCAGACCAACCGGTACGCATGGTACCCATTTGTAATCATGGGTTTCATTTAAAATGCGCTGATGCATGGCTTTCTGAAAACTCTATTTGTCCCCTTTGTAGGGGAAGGCTTGAGCCGGAGCTTTTTTGTCCATCTGATTCTAATCCTTGTTAAGAAATTTTGGTTGTAAAAGATGTTGTTTTCCGTTTTTGGAGTTTGAGATGGAATATGATACGAATTTTCTTTTGAAGTCTATTCATTTTATGATTGATTCATGCGAGCCTAACATATTCTTGACAAATGAGTTTATTTTGTAACAAACTTATATCTTTGTGATGTATCTCGAAATACCTAAAATTGTAATAGAGAATTAAGGTAAGAGTCATGTTCGTTTCTATATTTGAATTTTTAGGACACTAATTTTTAGGTTTATAAATATAGTCCTTGTGGTACAATAACATTTATTTGTATAGCCCCTTTAGAGTTAGGCGTACATAAAATAGATAATTTTATTTGTTTTAGTTAAATATGTATCTATTATCTATTATCTCTATTATATACCTCTAAAACGATAGATTAGAGGTATTAATAGCATTTAATACATTTATTTTTTATTTTTAAAATAAATATAATTAAATTATCTATTAATCTATTTTATTACTCCAAAACGAAAAGCCTACATTTAATATTCTCAACATTCTCTTTCTTATTAAAAGAATAAACGACCTTATCCCTTCCTCTTCGTTGATTCATTTTTCTCCATTCATTTACTTCATGCTTTTTCATCTCCCAAATATCTTATAAATTGGAATTTTAGAGAAATTAATCACATCCCAACTTATATAAAAAACAATTTATATAAAAAAACGTTTTATATATAAAACAGTTTATATATTAAAATATTATTTTTTTAATGTTTTTATATGTAAAAACAGTTTATATAAAAAAAAACATTGAAAACAACTGTTTTATAAGCTATTTAACCTTTTTATACATAAAAGGGTTTATAAAAAAAAAACATAAAAAAAAACTTTTTTTTTCTAAGTTTTATAACGTTTTTATATACAAAAATGTTAAAAATGATTTTTTAATATATATACAGTTTTATATGTACAATGATTTTTTTATACAAACTGTTTTATATATTAAATACAGGTTTTAAGATTATTTTTTATTAAAAAAATTGTTAAAAAGTTAATAACGTTATTATTCATAGAAAATATTTTTTTTTCATTTTTTCTATTTTTTTCCATTGAACCAAAAAAACATTTTCATTTATTAAAAACCGTATTTAAACGTTTTCATTTACAATAATATTTTGTTATATGAATGTATTTTTTTAAAAAGTTTATATATAAAAGAATTTATATATATTTAAAAAATGGTCCTTTAACATTTATATACAAAAAAACAGTTCATATGTGAAACTGTAAAAAATATTTCTTTAAATTAATGTTTTTCTATATAAAAAAATGCTTTAAAAAATAGTTTAAATGTGAAAAAAGGATTTTTTTAACATATATATATATATATATATATATATATATATATATATATATATATATATATATATATATATATATAGAGAGAGAGAGAGAGAGAGAGAGAGAGAGAGAGAGAGAGAGAGCAGATCTCATGAGGACCTCTGTTTGCATACCGCTGGAGCAGACCAATTTTGATAAAATAGTAAAAAAAATATTTTTGAACTAATTTTTTTATATAGTTTTTAAACATTTCAGTAGGGTCATATAAAAATAATCAGGTCAAAATGAATTTATTTACTATTTTAAAAAAATCGGTCAAACTTTGGTCAGTTTTTAACAACTTAAAAACTGACAAAGTTTGACTGATTTTTTTAAAATAGAAAAAAAATCATTTTGAGCTGATTATTTTTTTATGATCCTATTGAAATGTTTAAAAATTATAAAAAAAAAAATCAGCCCAAAAATATTTTTTTACTATTTTAAAAAAATGGTCCTCATTCGGGATCCTCAAACTGGGACCTCACTTGATCCTTTCCCTATATATATATATATATATATATATATATATATATATATATATATATATATATATATATATAACTGCTTGTATATAAAAATAGTTTATAAATTTTTTTTTTTAATATTAATGTATTTTATATATATACGGAGAGTGGCCATTGGTAGAATACCCATTATATAGAGGAGGAGGTATGGGTCCTTTTATAGAAATAGAGATGTAGCAAGTGACGGTTTAGTGGGTTTCAAAATTGATGAAATTTTGATGCATTAATAATAACTATTCATATGGCAATCGTGTAAATTTTAGGAAAGTAGGGATAAATGTGTCAAATGGTTAATATCTAAGTTCTTCATGCTTTTTAAGTATTAGGGATAGGAATATTACGTCCAAAATAAAAACTTATTATTGGAAACCCACTCGTCACCCTTCTCTATATAACCTCCCCCCCCCCCCCCCCCACGTACCCTCTCCTCAGCCACCCTACACATTCTCCCTCAGACACAAAACACACACAGTATGCTTTCGTCACCCTTCTCTATATGCTTTCGTCTGTGTGTGTCGATCTGGTACTAACCTGCGCCATGTTCAGTCCATTGTTTCTCTTCTACGCCTGCTTGATATGGTACACCAATACCTGCTACTCCACCAATACCAGTGATAGACAATCAGATATCCCTTCATCGGTAATACCATCCCCCACTAATACCAATACCGGTGATAGCCAGTCGGGTATCCCCACTAAAGGACTCTCAAATGAAGATCTCCAAAAACTCCCAAAACTCACCGGTAAAGACTTGGTTTTTGGAAATGAATGTGCGGTTTGTTTGGACGAGATTGAGGCAAACCAACTGGTACGCCTGGTACCCATTTGTAATCATGGGTTTCATTTAAAATGCGTTGATGCATGGCTTTCTGAAAACTCTACTTGTCCCCTTTGTAGGGGAAGGCTTGAACCGGAGCTTTTTTGTCCATCTGATTCTAATCCTTGTTAAGAAATTAGATTTTGATTGTTTTTATTTTTGGTTGTAAAAGATGTTATTTTCCGTTTTTGGAGTTTGAGATAGAATATGATACGAATTTTGAAGTCTATTCATTATATGGTTGATTCATGCGAGCCTAACATATTATTGACAAATGAGTTTATTTTGTAACAAACTTATATCTTTGTGATGTATCTCGTAATACCTAAAATTATAATAGAGAATTAAGGTAAGAGTCATGTTCGTTTCTATATTTGAATTTTTAGGACACTAATTTTTAGGTTTATAAATATAGTCCTTGTGGTACAATAATATTTATTTGTATACATAAAATAGGTAATTTCATTTGTTTTAGTTAAATATGTATCTATTATCTATTATATACCTCTAATACAATAGTATTAGAGGTTTTAATAGCAATAAATTCCTATTTATTACCCATTTCGTTTATGCCGTTTGTTTTTCGAGCTAAGTATACCCCATTCATCTTCCCCGCCCATTTAATTTCTACCTCTTGGCTTTCCACTACAGCCCACGTCCCTCTCTCTACTTATAACTATATATATAATGTTTATCAATTGAGGATATGTATAAGTTCAGATACATGAATCGTCCTATTGTTGCCATAGAATGAAAATTCAAGAAAGGGATCCCTATTCACATAACTTGTAGATCTTGCTCCTCATATCTCTTTTCTTTCTCTAACTTATATTGAAACCACTCGAACCAATATCCCATCCAACTACACTACCACAACTTAGGCCGTTTCCATGCCATCTGCGACTGTATGCTCCTTTGACAAAGTTGTTGGTTTGTAATTTTGAGATATGATTTATATGAGACTTCTACTGTTCAAAAAAAAATTCATATCTAAATGATGATTATACAATCGGATTTGAGTACACAATTTTGATTTCATAAATGAATGACGATTTCAGTTTTTTATATGAAATACATGAGTTAGATTTCCAATATTTCATATTTGAAGGACTGTTTCTCTTCATAAGTCTTTATAACTAGCTGTGCAACAAACTTTTCAGTTTGAGCTAATGTGTGTTTAGGAGGAAGATTGTGCATATCAACTGTTTGAAGGAGGACTTTAACTAGCCATGATACAGAGGTGAGTATGTATTTAAGTTGACATACAAAGGAAATTTCTTGGTTGAATTTAATTTATATTTTAGAGTCTTCATTTATATTATTCTTACATTTTTTTCATATCCGAGTCTTGCGATGATAAAAGTTAGACTCATCTTCATTGATTGTTAAGTTAGATAAATGATATTTTAGTTGTACCATGAGATTTCCATATATATATATATATATATATATATGAAAAACCTCAATCAATATCCAAGACATATGACACAATGAATGGTATACATCCCCAAATTTTTAAGTCATGTGCTTTGTATAAATTGCTAAATGTGTCGCACTAAAAGCGTGATTAAGTTTGTTTGATCAAAATTTTGCAAAATTTGTTATTAAGTTTGAATGCGACATTATGGTTTTTGAATATGTCCTTCACATTGTTACTTTCTTTTCTGTTGGGTTGTTGGAAAGCCACGCGAGTGTAATTTATTCTACAAAAAGGCTTCTAGGGATATGTTAATTATGTACTAGACAAGTAAAAATTTATTCGTACAATGAAGATTTGCTACACTAAAATGCGTTTGGACCTGAAGTTTATACACTATTAAATTCTCCAGATTCATATGTTGCCTAAAAATGAAAATATAAACTATAAGTATTCTTATGCTTTAATATCTTTTTATTGTCAAATGTCTATTTCATATTTATCTTATCAATTTACATCCAATGTATAATATCTTCAAACTTCTTCTTTTCAAACAACTAAAATGGGGGGCATTTGACTAGAGAAATTGGTCTTTCACATTACCGAGAATTCAAACTTATGCCCATTGTATGTAGTGTGTGGTGCTAAGTAAATTTTATTTAGAACATAAGTTATGAGGTTCATATTTTGTACTATTCATGTATTTAATTATTTTTTAATATTCATGTAATTGTCGAGGCTGTGTACCTTACTCAACTTCTGGAATTAAACATTGATTTCCATATTCTATAAGAAAATTATATTAATTCTCTGTAATGAAAATGCATGAATTTATTTGCTTTGCATGTATGTTTTTCCGATTTTAGATTTTAAAAAGCTACATCTTTCCAAGATATGCCCAACATACCTATTTGACAATTAAGTATTGATAGGAATTATTATCTACTTTTATTTCAATAGATATATCATTTTAGTTCCCTTCAATAATGACATACATAGGTACTCTACCCTCCTAATAAGTGTTATTGACAAGATTTCTCATTCTTTGATTAGACACTCAATAGTTTTGGGTTATGACTTTGTGAGATTTCAATATTATGTAGTGTGGTGATGTTCCTACTTAAGATGGGGAAATTTATTTAATTTACTAAATTGGATTCACACTTTGACTTAATATCTATTGAAATCCATAAAAAAAGTTGATTTTATTTTTAAATAATTGGTAGTTTGATGTACCATGCATTGTTTGGTTGGTGTCCCTACAATTCATACAATACTATACTTAAACATGACTTCATTTATTTTTGTACATATGAAGCCATAGGCATTTCATTCAATATTTCAATTTCTAATTCACCCTATTACATATAAATAATAACAAGCCCTGTAGATCATTCAATTGCCAATTTATCTTAGTATATATAATTTACATGATGGTGCAATTATATATTTGTAAATTTTTTAATTTGTTGGATAACATTTTTCTGCTAAATTTTATTCTATGGCCTGTGAAGGGTTGGAGAAACTCAATATATCTATAGATATACAAGTGTTTGTGTGTCTGTTGGCTTAGAAATCACAGAGAGAGAGTGAATAAATGATGATAAATTTTTAATAAAACAACTTATTTTTATAATTATTTTTTTAAAACATTTTTTTTAATAAAAACAGTTGTTTTATAAAATTGTATTTTTATGGCTTTGTCGATTTTATTTTATAAATAAAAATACGATTTTTATGAAACACTTTTTTTAACATCTAGCTTTATTGATAAGTGTGAAATTTTATTCTCGCTCCATTTCCCTATTTTTGCACATGTCATCCCAAGAATTGAGCTTTACGTCATCCCAAGAATTATCAATAGATCAAGAAAAAGGAAGATTTAAGAAAACATGAGAAATGATTGAGATGAAGGTGAAACTAACCACGAGAGCTACTGCGAGACATAATTACTAGAAAAGATGGAGGCGGCAAAAAGAAGGTAGAGAAATTAGAGAGATGAAGCCGGAGTTAACAGGGTTCTTGGAGTTGTCGGAAACCTATTGATAAGCATATGCTAGAAAATGTGGCCTCTTTTGTTTCCACAAAAAACTTTAAATGTTGTCAAATTTTAACCGCATTTGTAAATTTATTCTTATGTGAATGTTATATTTTGGTTTCTTCGTTTTGGACCTTATACCATACTTTGATTAATAATTATAAGATGTAATTCAACATGACAATACAAAAAAATAAGACTAAAAATACGAACAAGGCAACAACATGTACACATGTTATCAATACACCGGTCCAGACTGGACCTGGACACCCAGTCCAGACCGACTTCTGGTTTTCTGCAATGTTGTCCCAATATGCAGCCCCCTTCCCAACCCAACTCTTTCCCTCCCACTCGATTTCCCTCCCAAAATGCCACCCATCCTCTCTCCAAAAACCTTCACTACAAAAAAAATTGCTTTTTACTACGGTGCTCCAACCATCTCAAAAAGTCCTCTAGCCGTCTCAAAAGCCTTTTGTGATGCCATTTGAGACGGCAAAGGAGCGTAGTATTAGACCCCCGTTTTAAAAGCATTTTGAGACGGCAGAAGCCGTCTCAAAAAGTTCTTTTGAGACGGGAAATACGCCGTCTCAAAAAGTTCTTTTGAGACGGGAAATACGCCGTCTCAAAAGGCCATTGCTTACAGGACCCTTTTGAGATGACAAAAAATCCGTCTTTTAAAGTTTTTTTTAGAGACACCAACATACGTCCCTAAAGAGTTTTTTGAGACGATAACTTAACCGTCTCAAAAAGTCCCCGTTTATAGAACCCTTTTGAGACGGCAAAGAAGCCGTCTTTAATAATTTTGGCACCAAAATTAAAATTTCATTCATTCCATAATATACTCTATATAATTATAAACAAAACCTCTTAAAAACAATATGACATATTTTGCATCCCATTTCAACATATAACATATAATTTTCCATTCAATTATAATTAAAGTTCGTACAAAGAAAAAATACACAATTTAAATATTGTGTCCAACATAGATCTCTGTATACAATTTCATTCATCTCATTAGAAGAAATATATAAAAAACCATCTATCCCTAACATAAAATGATGTACGCAAAGTAAACTCGCAATCTTCAAGCATACAACCTCCAGCAAAACGACTCAAATATCTTGCCTTGTCCACAAAGGGTTTTCACCTACAATAAATTTATTAAGTGTCAGTTACCTTGAACAAAGAAGTAATTTTTTTTAATAGTTCTTATAGATGACAATCTTTAAAAACCTTATCAAATTTGTATATTTTCGTATTATTTGCTTTTAAAAATACTTAATATTTTTAAAAAAATTCGACAAAATCTCCTTTATTTATTCATGAAAACCAACTTGTTTAAACATAAAAATTAACTCAAAAACAACGACAGAAATAACCACAATTTTTTAAACAACTAATATAAATAAATATACACATTACGATTCCTTTTACCGTTAGACAACAGAATGAACAAAATTTAACTTGAATGTGTACATCCTGCCAACAATTCTTAAATTTAACTGCGAAATTTTTCGTAGCCAAAAGTGTATATTTCGTTCCTGATAGTTTTTGGCAACGAAAATTATTTCGTAGAGAGTTCGTGGCCAAAGGCCTGTCTCTGAATGTATATGACCGCGAAATTAAATTTCGTTGCCAATTGTTTAGGTCATTTGCCACGAATTTTTTTTCTTGGCAAATAGTAATATTTACGCTACAATTTATTTCGTAGCTAATTGTTGAAAATTAATTTTTAATCTTTAATTTTTCAATAATAAACTATAAAATCTTAAATCGCACTTTTATTTATCAATTGCATATTTAACTACGAAAACATTTATTTTGCTAACGTAGTGTTTCAATATATATTTTTTATTTTTAAAATGAATTTTATAAAGTAATGTATACCACCAAATTTAAACAAATTACCATCTAAAAAAAACACATTCGTCAAGATGCACAAAATAACTAAATTATCATAAACAAAATTAACATTAAGTCACATACACATGCATTGTCAAGTCACCTAAACACTTGTTAAGGGACGTAGAAGTCCCACATTTCATCCCCTTACAAACGACAAATAGTCATGGTGCAAAAAAATAACTTAAACTAGTTAAAGGACTTAAAAGTCTCAGATTTCATTTACAAACTTCAAATGTCCATAGTTCATGGCGCACCAAAAAAAACTTCTTGGCACGTCAAATCTACAATTAAGAGAATACAATACCATTAGCTAAGAGAAAGTAGTATTTGATTTGTCTTTATCATGAAAAAGTTATAACGACGAGCGGAAGTTGATAATTAAAGAGATAATAATCGGCATGGAAAAAATTTCTAAAGTAGGTAATTGCGAAACGGCAAAAATTTTCAAAGTATGTAATTGCAAAACGATAAAAATATTGTTCCACAATAAAATAAAATGTAATTTTTAAAAAAATTGGTCATAATCTCCTTTGTTTATAAGACTATCCACCATGCTTAACAAATAATAAATTGTCCAACAACATTCAAATAGTCTAAATGTAACTTATATGTATGTTGGCCTGGAATGTTGGACAACAACATTCAAATAGTCTAAATAAATTGTCCAACATTCAAATAGTCTAAATAAGTTGACCTGAAATAAGTTGTTGGATTACCAAACATTGCATAAAATTGTAAGAAGAATATATGACAGAAGTACGTTGTGACTTTATATGGAAATTTATGCCTAGTACATATATTGAAACACTACGTTTCAATATTTTGTGCAACCTGGAATGTTGTGTACAACCTCAATTAATAATATCTGTGTACAACCTGGAATGTTTTGTGCAAATCCAATTTTATTTAGATCAATCATATATTTGACTATTCAAATAGTCAAATAATCACTACGTAATAAATTGTTCAACAACATTCAAATAGTCTAAATAAATTGTCCGACATTTTGCTTGGCCTTCTATTTAAAACGAACCAATATGGAGATGAGTTAGGCATAAGCAAGTATCTCTTAAATCATTTTTTTAATGTTTGTTGAACATGGACAAATTGGATCTTGGAGGAATTGTGGCTGGGAAGGATATGAAAGAGATGATTTAAATTAAAGATTAAGACTAAGTCATAATGTAAAAACAAATTATTAGTGCATGAAATTTTTAAATAAACGTTAGTAACAATATTGTGTGGTGCGATTACATAATTTTAGAGGATAAGAGAATCCAAACTGAAAACTTTGTGAAATCTGGAGGATAGAATAAGTCAGCAAAGTTGCAAAGCAATCAAGATGTGCTATTTTGCAACAAATTCAATGGCTGCAAAGTTATGATTGATATATCGCGGGAGTACATAGGAAATCAGAAGATAACAGTCTTGAGTAGAGTTGTAGTAAACAAAACTGAATTGCATTTTAACAAACCTATGTATGTAAGACTTGCTATAAGTCTATATTGGTTAGGATAGAATTTCTATATTTGTATTTGATGAAAAGAAGGCAAGCATAGCTGCTGCTAGTGTTCTCAACTTAAAGAACATTACATATGGTCCACTTGTTTGTCCAGTATAAGCTAATGGTATGATAAGGGATATTTGAATTATGAACATTACATATTTGAACATTTGAACATTACATATTCCAGGTTGCACACATATATTTGTTCATATTTGAACATTACTTATCCATTTGATGATGACTTCCTGTAGAATAGTTTTGAAAATAATCATCTCCATTTTATGTGCCAAATGGTTATGCCCTCTGAAATTGTCATCCCACAAATGGTAAGCACTATAGTTGAGATGAATTTTGAAAGAATTAAAGGGTTCTCAAGAGAAAGGGGTTATTATGTTTTGGGACAAAAATTCAACAATCGCACTTGGCAAAAATTCAGTTTCTCATGAAAAGAGCAAGCACATATGGATCCAGTATCACTTCATCCGAGATTTAGTCAAAGATGGAGAAGTCATCATCAAGTATTCCAAGACTCGAGAACAAGTGGAAGACATTTTTACCTAAGCATTGAAGTTGGAAAGTTTTATCAATTTGAAGGAAAATCTTGAAGTTGCACAAGTCTAGCTTAAGGGGGGATGTTGAAATAATAATCTAGACTTTTCAGATAGAATATCAAAGGATACTTGAGAGATAAGAAAGTCTCATTGGAAGTGAAGAGTCTTAGTGTTAATATTAGTTCATTGAGTATGTATTGTCCTCAATATGGGAGTTCTACAGTCATATTTGGAGTAGTATAAATAAGGGAATCCTGTAATTGCAAATGTGTGGTATCAGTAATTTCGATTCAATAATAAGAGTGTTCTTCCAAAATTTGAATTCACTGGTCCCCAACGCTAACAAATATAATTATAATTCATGTGCTATGGTTGAAGGATGTTCCATTCCATTGCATAAGACCTAAGTTGAATGAAGCCAACAATTTTTAGTCATGAATATAGAATTTTTGTAATAGCAAGCGTTATTTTCATCAAATACCTAATGTTTTAAGTTTAGACAATAAATTTGATATTTAATCTGCAAGAACATCTTGATAATCTGCCAGTTTTTTTTTCGAAACTAAAATTCTTGTTCGAATCATTATTAATTTTGCATGCGCATATAACAAGCAGAATCAGACAAATAATGCCAGCATCATGTTGTCAAATATACGGCCTTGTTTGATTTTCCTGGTTTCGGGGATGAAATCAATAAAAAGAAGTTTTGATTCAAGTGAGACACCATATGTGTAATGTGTCCATAAGGAGTATACTGATTAAAACGTATTTGCAGCATTTTTCCCTGTAACAAGTTATCCTATCACTAATGTCCAGTTAATGCTTTACGGTGTGTATAGGCAGAAATACCGGTATCGCAAGTGCGGAAACTGATGCATTTTTTTCTTCAGAATTCAAATTGTCATGGCCGAACATAAGAACAGGGGGGTCAGGCATGAGTTCAAACGTGCACGAAAAATATCAGTATTATATTTATTTATTTATTGCTTAATTGCATAAAAACATAAAAACACCCCTGACCTCAGCTATACAACATAAAAACACACATTTTGTCATTGTGGATTATCTAAATGCTTCATTTAAAATATTTTACATCGAGAATCTTTTCAAGTACAAAAACATTATATAGTGAAACAAATGAAATCATGCAGAAAATGATTTGGTACCTGTATAGATTGGTACCTGTATAGAAGCTAACAGAGTGAATGCGTTGGAGAGAGCTGCTGCGTAACTAAGCTAACAGATTACTAAGCTGCGTAACTAAGCAGCGTTGGAGAGAGCTGCTGCATACACAACATAATAAGACATGCATCATTTTCGCTTGTGAATATTTAATGAATCAGACCTGATTACTAAACTTTATTCTTTTTGAAATAAGAATCAGACGTTTCAGCACACGTACCACGTAATAAAAATCAGGTCTGATTACTAAACATATGAAACAATATGTTTCAGCACACGTACCACGTAATAATAATCCTTTGTCCGCTCATATTCCAGCACACGTACGTGTGATGAAATAAGAATCAACACATGTACCACAAATCAGACCTGATTACTAAACTTGAATATGCAGCATGTAGCTCAATTAGAAGACCAGTTTCTTATTTATTTGTACACAGAAAAAAAAGGAATATGGTACTACATAGATTATAAAATGAATAATGGGATAGTCCTCTACAATTTAAGGGATACTTGCTTATGCCTTGCAATTTTGTCCTTTGCATCTTGAAATTACAAAGTCTCCCTTGTCATCTTGCAAGAAACGAAGCCATCATTCATAAATATCTTTGCCATCACCTTCCAAATAAACATCTGGTATCTAGGTAGAAGAAATATCCTACAAATTACACAAATGAAAAATTAATCATAGTTGTACAATAAATGAAGAAGCAAAAGAGGAAGACTGGTCATAGTTTGCATGTGGTTGAGGGTTTATATTAGGCAACATACAATCCATATTCTAAATTAATGATCATGGGATATCTAAAAACTATTAGGTTAAAACACAAGTAACAAAGAAAACTATGTGTGAGCAATTTCAAGTATTTTCATATCTTGGAACTAAAGAATGCCGAGATCGTCACACTGGTGTTTGAATTAAATTGCTTTGTAACATATTTCTCTTAACCATTATTTTACATTGTATCTATCTATCTTGTTGATATGTTTAAGAAACACATATGAGTTAATTATTTAAAATTTGATTGTAAGAATCAATAGTATAATATAAATTTTCAAATGAAAAAATTTCTCTCTCAAAATATTATTGATTAATAAATTAAAATAAATTAGTAGAACAGTAACTGCACAGAGGTGACCGTCTTGGAATGGTTATAAGATTGTGGAGCAAAAAAGAAGAGGAAAACATGTTTAGAAGTGCTGGACTTGAACTGAAATGGTTATAGAATTGGGGGATTGTTCTTGTCTTATTAATATTATTTCTTTGTTTTCTAAAGTACACAAGCACACACACACATGTGGTTTTAAAGAGCTGAGGGCTAAGAATGACATATCTGGCTGGATCAATAACTCGGTACTCAGTCACATATATCATGCACTGATATACAGAAAGGGAATGTGGGCTATGAGGGGCCAATAGTCTCGTTTGTCCTTAAAACACCTTTCTTTCAGAAGCGGACATCGCCATATTTCCAGTTGTTGAAGTGCAGGATGCAGATTATCGAGCAAATATCAAAGCTCGGAACAGTCCCAGATGTAGATCTCTTAAAGAGACATGAGGTTTTGAAGGCTTACTATGGATAGACTCGCGATACCCTCGATACAGAGGTATGTCAGAGACGCCTGATGCCTTTGTATGCCCCACTTTGAGATGGGCTTCTTGATGTTCCCAATAAACAGGTGGCATGGTTTAGGAGGCCAAACTCCTCTAAGAAAGGACTCCAGATTTGGACAAATCCTTACATCCAGAGATGTGAGGCTTTGCATTTGCATTTGATTAGCCATATTTCTTCTGAATCTGCCTCCAGATTTTTGAAACTGAGAACATTACATGACTCAAGGGTGATTAGTAGCTTCGAGTCTATTGGAATGCACGTCAGTGATGAACAATCATCCGTATACAAATGTTGAAGATGAGAAAATCTTTCCATATGGCCTTTGTTGTTGCTCTGATAAATTAAATCTCTTGATGTTTTTGCTGGATAGGACCTGAGAGGCATGAGTCTGTCCCCACCCTTTACTATTTATAAATCTTCAAGATAAGAAGGCCGCACGTGCTCTTCCTCTGTCAAGGATACAAGTGTCCCACAATCTCTAACACTTAAACCTCTCAGGTTTCCAAGATTCTGACATGAACATTCTTCTTGCCGCAATGGCTTAACTCGTTACATCTTCCAATTTTTAATCTTTCAAGTGCTCCCCCAGACTGTACACTCCTTTTATTTAGTTTACTAAACCCGGAAATACTATAAATATACAAGGTTGTGACTAAGGCGACACTATGCGTACTTCTCAACACCACCTAACAACAGCTTCTTTTACGAAACACCTGGTAGAGATGGAAGCCTTGGAAGTGAAACCTTCACTAGTTTGGGGGACATAACCAAACTAAGCTCCCGAAGGAAAGGAAAGACACCTACTCTTTCATCAATATCTGTTAAATTAGTACACAATTCTTCCAAACCTTCCATGCCATCAAAGACGAGAATTTCCAGTGTTTCAACCCTTAGAAGTGAAACCTGACCAATCTGGGGCAACGACTTAGAGTAAGATCGCGGAGGCGAGGAAATAGTTCTCCAACAGTTGCATCAACATCACTCAAAATAGTAGACCATTCCTCCCAACATTCCATTTCCTTAAATATGAGAGTTTCAAGTGATGGGAAAGGAACAACCGCACCTGCTCCGTACAACTCGACCCACTTTTTTTACCCCAACCATGCCTTGAATGCACAACTCCCCGAGTAATTTCAGTTGTCCAACTGCTAACAAGACGTACATTTTTTACAACCATCGAGTGTGAGGTATGCTATATTAGAGAATGGGGGATCCCCAACCCAACTAGGAAAATTTATGCCCCGTAGGAATGAATTTGGAGTTGTGTCAAATTTGTTGTAGGGCTTAGTGCCTGTAGTACTTTCAAATCTTTCACTTCACTTGTAAAATCTTTCAAATCTTTCACTTCGCTGCTCCATGTCAACATTAATTCTTTGAGGCCCTACTTTTGCGATAGATTGGTTTCCATTGCATCTTGGGCATTCATAACGTCGTGCAGCCCTGTAATCGTAAGTGTCCCCCTGAGATTAGATAGGCCACTCAACTCACTTAGTCGCAACATAGTACTCTAGAACGTAGAATAGAGTTTCACACGGGCAATTTGACAAGAGAAATACAGTCATGGTTCAAAGTCGCGGTATCGGTCTATGACTCATACGCTCAATTTTTTACTCGGTATCGGTCTCGGTCTCGGGCGATACACAACTATACACTATTTAGAGAACTCAAAAAAATTTGAATAAAATATAGAAAAGTTTAGAAAAATAAGAATAATAATATGGCTCAATTAGACAAGTGCAAAATCATCATTTAGTATGCATAACATTGTTTAATTGTTTATACTGAATCATCACTTAGTATGCATAAAATTGTCTAAATCAATATATATTTAGTAATATATTCTTCATGAATGTTATAATAGTACCTATTACTAATTAAGTATATATATAACGTAAATAATCATACACTTTAAGGATAGATGAATAATGATACATTTTAATAAAAATTAAGTAAATACAAAAGGAAGCTTAACTGGGAGATAACCCCTTTAGTAACACTATAAGAAAAGAAATGAGAGATTCGACAAAAAAAAACTGATTTGCGACTACGAAACATTATATACCCTGTACCAAATTGACAGAGATTGCTCCGATTATGACATAGATGCAAAATCGAGGTTCAATCGAGTAAGTTAGAAGTTAAGATGGAGATATCGATGCTTAGTCGGTCGATATATCACCGATTTGGGTCGATACTAACGTGATATTGCCAATACAGGTCGATTCTACCGCGATATCACCGATATGAGCCGATACTACCGATAAATTACCAATATAGGGTCAATTCACATCAATAATCGAAAACCCAACTCGTAACTCGGAATCGGATTGGTTGGTATCGATACCTAGTCAACTCGGTCGTATCGTCGCGGTATCGGCCTTGACTTTGAACCATGAATACGGTGCACAAATAAAAATTTTGTTGATTGTTGGTGTATGAAAGCAAAGTGATGTTATTTGTTAAAATTAATAGCATGTAATATAATGAGGGCCCTAAAAAGAAAATAATAGCAAAATTAAAGAACTCGTGGAGACAAAAATTGAGTATAGCACTTGGGTGATCTTCTGGAAAATTATTTAGTGATGGAAACAATAGTTTGAAAAGAGTAGATAGATGTAGATAAGCTATACCTTGACTTCTGATCAGTCCACCGATAGAACAATTATCGTGAACTCAGAGCCCACACCAATCACTACCTGCCATCAAACCAAAAAACATTACTTTCACCACTGCTGGAATTAGGCACTATAGATTAGGAAAAAGCATGAAAAACTATCAAATCAATCGACAATCATCAATTAAAACTAAACCACCACCTAAACAATCGACAAACATCAAATTAAGTCAATAACCCACACCATTAAAACATCGATAAACCCCTAATAATTAGGGACACAAACAAATCCTAAAAATTGGGGAAAAACACGTTTGTTTCACGAAGTGATCATCTCATAACATAACAATAATAAACATACATATCACCTCTTCATATTGTGTTATTATTTTGTCTCTAAAATTGGAAAAAAAGGGTTTGTGCGTAGTTGGAGAGAAAGAGAAACATATTGCTTACCGTCGACAAATCAAAGTGGCGATTTGCCCACACCCCTAGTTTCGCCGCTGACGTCAGCCACATCAACATCAGATCTCTCGTACACACCCAACTTAACCATTGCCTCTACTCTTCATTTCTGTTTCTTATAAGATTTTCGTGGTGTATTTGGCGATCGGATTTCGAGAGAAGAGGAAAAGGGTTTCATGGTGTATTTGGGTTTGGAGGGACGAACAAGTTTGGAGGGAGAAGCGGAAATTTTGAGATTGGGGACAAGTAAAGTGATCTTAATAAGTAGAATATTTCCCTACAAACTAATTCGTTGCCTAATGTTTTAAGATTTTAGACCACGAAAACTATTTTGTTGCAAAACATAAAAGTATTTGTTATGAAAAATTTTGTTGCCAATAGTTCATATTTCGTTCCTAAATAGTTTTCTTTTTCGCGGGAATATTGGCGCCAACATATTGGTACTTATTGTCAACGAAAATCTGAATTTCGTAGCTAAATGTAATATTTTTCTCCATGAAATTATTTTCGTGGCAAATAATGAGTTTTTGCTACGAATTTTCTTCTGTAGCTAAGAAATTCGCAGCTAAATGTAACTGTTGTAGTCTTGTGGTTGAGAGCAAGACTAAAGAGGACATAAGCGACAAGGTCTTTGTTCGAGAGAATAGATGCAAAAGCTCCAACGATAAAAGGCTCAAGTATAAGTATAACATGTCATCGTGGGATAGTAAACTTCCTGCAACAAATGGGATACAAAACGCAATTAGCCATGGTTATGAAAAAGTCAAGAAACATTAACTTAATTTAGATACTTGGACAATACTTGTTTAAAACCCAATACAAAAACCAGCTCCAATGATGTCATGACTATATAAATATAAAATAAGAACAAACACTAAAAACCTAAAGGAGCTTCCGCCACTTGTGGTGGCAGAGGTGGCGGCTGCGGGTGGTGAACATGTCATTCCAAAATAGTGAAACAAGATCAATGCTTAAAATTTCGAGCTGAAACTAACAATGAACTTATAGAATCAATCGATAAATGGAACAGAAAAATTAAAGCCTAGAGCTCATATTGAAGAAAAAAAAAGCATACCCTTTTTTTAGATTTGTAAACCCATAAAAACTTGTGTTTTTGTGTATATATTTCAGGAATTCAACAAAGCAACGTCCTTTAAGGCCTTTGTGATTCTTGGGTTAACTTTCTCTCTAAAGTTACAAAAGAGTAGGGGATATAAATGAAAAAACAAAACGTAAGAATGGGATCTCTAGTTTTTTTTTGTGCCTATAATGATCTCTAACCGACATTTAGGATCAAATGTCAATTGACCGATGTTTAGCATCAATCGACGTTTAAGATCCCGACATGAGATTGTGTAGTATCCAAGCAGACCTAAGATTGTGTAGTATCCAACAACAACAATTAGGTATTTTAGATTGAAGGTTGCCTGTTTTATGAATATGGATTGAGAAATAAGTTTCTTTTTGTTCAATTTCTTTTTATAGACCCCATTAGATTGAAGGCTGCCTTTTCATTTTCTTTGCAATTGCTGAAAAGATCCCCCCGCCTCGTGATTCTGCACAACGGCCTTTGAGGGATCTAATATTTGATAGTTACTATGATACTTATAGGGGTGTTATTGCATACTTTCGAATCATTGATGGGACTGTTAGGAAAGGTGATCAAATCTTTTTTATGGCCAGTGAGAAAAGTTATTTTGCTGATGAAATTAGAGTTGAGTCTCCCAATCAGTTGCAAGTCTCCCATTTAGTGAAATTCAATTCGAAACAAACTGACTTTCACCAAATGAAACTACCATTCAACAAATGAAACTTAATAATGTTTCGTCGCTATGTGACAAGTGAATTATGGGAAATTTTGCTTTTTCTTGTTTTTGTAAGTCTTCTTTTTTTGGGTGTAAAAAAAATTGTACCTCAAAATTTATGATGAAAAGTCGAAATTTCCCATGAACTGCTCATGTTACATCTTACCGTATTCAGGAAATATAGTATTGAGTACTCAACTCAAATAAATAAAGCCAAAATGTGAAAATGAATACTTGATAACTTCTTACAATCAGAATCACGGCGGTGATTTCTATCCACAGCAAGATCAAAGAAGACCCTAAAACAGAAGCAAGTCGGTCACATGCCGTGTCAAAAAGAGGATCAAGCCACGACCGGGCAGCAGCACGAGCAATCTCTGCGGCTGCCTCTGTAATTCCCCTACCCCCACCTCGACTAGCGTGGGCAAGTAATATATTTGCTACCTGTTAAATAGATTATCAATATCAATTACCCTAATTTAGTAATTTCCAATCCCAGGGTAAATATCTCTTGTATGTAAAAGTACCTTCTCCCTTGATATTGGAGAGCATTCGATAGAATACGTAGCACATCGAAGAAGCATGCAACATTGTAGATCTTCGAAGATGGGCAACATCAAAAGTGGCCTATATTTTGGAGTCCATTCAGCTTAGTTCAGCAGCGACTTCGCTGCACCGCTGTTCAAGCAAAGCCAGCGTTGCTGGCGTAGCTTCTTTTTATCTCTTTTGAAGTTCGGATTCCAAATAATCTCCGAGACACCCAAAACCAATATGGGACTTCTACTTTTCTTCATTGAATCCCCCTTTAACACCATCACGCATATAGTAAATACAATCTGTATCAAGTCAAACACCCCAATCATTCACTTTTTGATGGAACATCAGCAGCTGCAGCAGCCCCAAAACTGGCAGTAGCCATCTCAGCTGAAGAACCTGGGTAGCTTCTGGCCGAGCTGCAGGCGAGGGGTCATGACAGTGTAGAGCCAATTTCAGTGTATTAAGCAACTCATCACCCTTTCTAGTATCACACACATCTCTCATAAGTTCCAAATCAAAAACTTCATTAGTCCACTCTTCTTTCACAATTGATGCCATCCATTGGGGAAAATCAAGGTCGTCGGTCCCCTCGCTCGGGGATTTGCCCGTTAAGAGCTCCAATATGATCACCCCGAGGCTGTATACATCAGTCTTTTCATTGGCGTCCTTGAGCTTTGAGAAATCCGGTGCACGGTAACCCTGTGTACCCACAGTGGCCATCGCTGAAAATAGAAATGTCATGTCCAAGACTAAAGAAAATCTAAATATAGCTCCCTCTAATGAGGAAAAATATTGGTTTCAAAAGTCAAAATGCCTCTAGATTTCTGACGGGGATAGGCATACCAACTTTTACCAATCTCAAGTCAACCAGCAAAGAAGAAGTCAACTGATCTTTTTTTGCAGGTCAAAATATAAGTCAAACCATTCTCAAATTCATCACTAATTTGGTTAATGCAAAAATGAACCAAAACCTTTCCTTAGTTCCAAAAAAAGAAGAGATAAAGAGCGCTATTAAAGACCTAAATGCTAACAGTGGAGCTGGCATAGATGGATCCAATGGATCTTTCTTCATTACTTGTTTTACTAACCTCTAAATCCTTTTGATCTAGTTGCAAAAACCTTCAAGTTGTGTTCTAGTGCAGCTGCCCAGTTCTCATCAATACCTTTCTGTAAAGAATGCACCAGTAGTTCAAAAGCCAGACATTGCAAACAGGAAACATAATATTATGAAGAAATGGGAAATGCACGACATGATATGAAAGTACTCAGACCATAGTTCACTACTTCTCTCAATTAAAACTGTTACAGATGTTGTTTTATGCTGTTACAGATTATTGCTATTTTCTCTCTTATGGACATAGGATTCTATGCAAATGGGAGAAATATTGTGATATTTAATCACACATGAAATGTTGTGAAATTTAACCACAGTGTACCAATTTTTAAGTTGCAGCACACGAAATGATGTTTATTTAACAAACTAGGTACGTAAAATGAATGATAGGTAAAGAGATTTGGCTCCAGAAAACACTTTACTAAAGCTTTAATTCTAGATAATAGTTGAACAGTGAAGGAATAATCACCTTTAGACAGGATTATAATCATACTAAATTTCTTGACTATGTTTTCTATGGTGATAAAATGTTTTGCTTTTTATTCGATGTTAGTTAATGGTATTAATTGGGATAAAGCATAGCACACCTTAGTAATTATATAGACCTAGAACCATTAACTGCTGGTTATAAGGAACTGGATCTCATATATAATAAAATCTACTCTAAAATATTATGGAAGGTGACATTCTTATATCTTAAAACCTGATTGATATATTGTATTTTATGGTCACTGAAAAATAATCCTCTACTGGATAGGGATGAGAGAGACCAGACTCAATTTCCCGTCTCCTTAGAAATCAAGGATAGATATGTATGAGCTTATAGAACAGATACTTAGGTAGCTTGAATTGAATTGTAAGTAAACTAAAACAACGTATCAGTAAATAATTCAATTATAAGCCTATTTTTCCTCCTTCGCGCATCTAAATTTTAAGGTACTTGCCACTGCCAGTCTGCCACTGCCACTGCCACTGCCTAAGCTACTTGCCACTTCCATTGCCAGTGAATTCTCATCCATCCTAAGATACTTGCCACTATCACGAATACTCATTCATCTTAACCTACTTGCCACTGCCAGATACTCAGATAGCTTAAATTGCTAAGGAATACTCATCCATCCTAAGCCCACTTGAGCATTATTGAATCTACTTTTGTATGAATAATCATCCATACAAATACCTATACTAATAAGAATATACCTCTGTAACTACTTCTAAGTTGCTCACATGTTTCCTTTTATTGTCCATCAAAACATAAGGCCACATGAGCTTTACTGAAGTGTTGGTTGTGCTCCTCTTATTAATAACATTCTCAACCACTAATAATTATATCAGAATCTATGAAATCCCCTTAAGAATGATCTCATATGTTAAATCAAATGAAAACTAATTACAATCTAGGAGTTGAAATCAAAACTCCAATTTGTACTTCTCACCATACAAAAAGTGACTCGAGCCTGACATGGCCCTAATCACACATGTGGTTCAACCAATAGAAGTGTCTAATCAATTCAAAATCAAGCATAATGATATCTCTCCAGAAGAAGTCTCAGATATTGGAAACTGTAATGTTTCCCCAAGAGGCACCCAATTTCCTAAAATGGAAAATTACAATGATCCATATAAAGAATGCCATTCTGACTCTGAGAGAAAAAAGAAGAATGCCCCGTTGGTAGAGGAATTAAAGTCCTTCTCAGCTTGTTTTGATGTCAAATGGAAATCATACCAGAAGGCAAAAACATTAAGGAACAAGAAGGAGCATGACGCAATCAAAGAAATCCCTTTAGTTGACTATCCTAAAAAAGGTATCAAACCAAAAAAAGACTCCCTGATTCCATTTGATCCCCTGCTCCAACGAATTACAAGATCCAGTAGTAAGGTAAATTCTCAAAATTCTCCCTCCTCCTCTAATAAATGATTAATTTCTTCTGTTGGAACATAAGAGGTGTAGCAAGTAAAGCTACAAATAGAAGAGTTAAGAGACTTAAAAGAAACTACCTACTGCCTTCTATTGCCCTTTTAGAACCCAAAGTGGACTCAAGTAAAATCACCAAATTCCAAAGAAAATGTTGTGTGCTAACCTAAATGGAATAAAGCTACCCAATTACAATTATCCTCGTAATATAAGAGATATTTTATTATTTAGGATTAGACATAACCTCGTGTGGTCGTGCAGCTGGAGTCCTTATATATGCCGGTGCTCTCACAGTCTACAATGTACATAAGTTGGAGCTGGCTGAAATGTTTTTTCATGGCCATACTAGCATGTTTCACACCGTGTACTCGTGCAAAGGGGTGCATCAAATAGGTGTGGAAAATGAAGGCAACATGCAATTTCTCCCCCGTCGCTTGCCAAAAAGCTCTCTTTCTTACATGAGTTCATTCCACCAAAACTTAGTATGCCCCTAGAAATTGGTGTCGACTAACTTTAGACACTTCACACTGATATTCTTAATCATAAATCCAGCTCCTGATTCGGTTTGGAAGCATGACATGTTCTTAGGGGATGGTAGTTCGGTACAATTAGGTGGTCAACCTTCATCTATACAAATTGGAACTAAACTCTATATATCCAAACTTGATTACGGCGTCCCTAACGAAGATATCAAGGTCAACTTTCTTCTCAATTTATTTTCTTTTACCTCGTGTGCTTGTTTTTGTGTGTCTTCTTATCATTTACCGGTACAATTTCTTTTGTGTCTGCCTAAGGTGGTGTTTTTGTAGTTCAATTCATTGGAATATTTGATATTAATAATCCTGTGTATGACTAGAATATATCCAACCAAATTCAACCTTGATTGCAAATGGAATTGAAGTCAAATAGTGGAATTCCATTATGTGTCTTTTTCTCACAACTAGCTCTTGTTTCCTCAAATGTTGAATTTAATTCATTGGTCTTTTAATTTTTCCTTTTTAACTGAGTTCTTTAGCTGATTGTGGAGTCATACGATTTAAAGCTCCCGTGTATATATATTTAAATTAGATTAGATCATAGAAAAGGAAAAAACATAACATAAACCTTCAACATAAGTGGATGGAACATCTTAATCCATTTTAGGCTTAGAAGTAAGATCAATCTGAGTTGAAGACACACACATTATTACCCCCACTCTATAATCAATATAACCACAATGATTATAAGCATGATGTAGCAGGTGATGCATATGGAATGATGTGGCATCACATAAGTCTTCAAGCAGTACCAAAATCAGCATGATACTTAATACTTACAGCTGGGGTGATGAGGGAAGACCAAAGCACATAAGCAGTATATCAGTAGACAAAATGGCATAGCAGTAACAGAGAATACGGCATAGCAGCAGCAGTTGAACTTCAATAATGCAATAGCAAAAAGTATGGTCATCATCCCAAATGCAGTAGGGCAGGCTGATAAAAGTTATTGCTTATACCATGCTTATATTTGGAGTAAAATTGATTAGAGACCTAATTAGGTAAATTGAAATCTACTCAGTCTTTGTGGATTGAATGATGAGGAATGTGACTTAATAACTTTACCTTTTCAAATGTCGGTTGACCGACGTGAGATTCTTTATCAAATGTCGGCAGACCGAAGTTGAATTAGTGACTGTTTATAAAGCAAAAAAACTATGAAATTAAGAAAACAAACTCAAGCTAACAAGTACATATTATCACCACGAATGTCAGTATATATCCCAAAACTGTATCGCACTAGCATGGTGTTATGTGATGTTCAGGTTCTAATTTTTTTCCGATCAAGACTAAATTCTTTATTTAATAAAACGATCTTAAAAAAAACTACAAACACAAGGAAGATCAAAAGGAGTGTCGACTGCGAGCCCAGATGTTTACCGAGTATTTAACTCTAAGAATAAAAAAAAGAACGGGGAGCAATTTTTAGTTTTACATTACATAAAGAATTTGGAAACTCAAAAGGAAGATCAAAAGGAATCTTAAATGATTTTTCTTTATGGACTTCGATTGTTTAATATGGATGAAACATGAATATAAAAGGCAAAATGTATATTTGAAAATGAACACAAAACATAGGGAAACATTCCGATTCCAACGCTGATTGCAAAGCTAAACGTGACATTGCAAAATATCCATGGCAAGTATTGCAACCACTTATGTTGGTGAGACTCAAACTCTCATATATTTCATTATACTTAGCAGCTACTAGAATTTTGGTGATTGTGAATAAAATTCAACCATCCAAATTAGCTAGAGAACAACGAAACACAGTATGATTGTCTAAACAGATGTATACATAACCAGATCACAAAATTACAACCAACTTTGCCAACTTGCAAATGGGGAGTATAAACACTTGTTTTGCCTTGTATCAAACTTGAGCCTGAATCTCTTAAGAACCTCATTTTGAGGATTAGGAGATTTTAATGCTTACTTGAACAAGAGGATGAGATAAGTTGGCAGGCCTTTTTAATGATCATGTTGCAATTCATTTGAATACCTTCAAATTTACTATGGTTTCCACTGATCCAAATATCGGAATAAGGTTGACTGGTGTAATAACAGAGATGCAGAGGGTTTGATCCTAGTTAGACTTGATAGAGGTATTGTAAATATGAGATGGACAACAAACTTTATCAAATTTTCAATTTGTTTTCCTAAGCAAGAAGGTGGATTAGATGTTAAAAACTTGTCCTCTATTATGGAAGCTACTAATATCAAGTTGGCTTGGACATTTGGCTTGGACATGAAGGAAGGTAGAAGCCTATGGGCTAAATTTATGAATTCAAAATACTCCAATGTCGTACCAATTACCAATGTTTTAAAAGGCGTGGTGAGGCTCGCCTCGAGGCGGGCGGGAGGAAGAAGCATTGAGGCTTACGCCTATGGGTATTTAGTTGAGGCTTACGCCTCATAAGGTTGAGGCTTACGCCTTGGTGCCTTCCGTCTTGAGGTGGTTGAGGCATACGCCTCACTAATTGTATGGTCAAAACGGGTCAAATGTTTAAAAAAGGAGAGAGGATGATGACATAGATGAGACGGTATATTATCATATGTTGAATCTTTTACACAGGTGCAATCGACCAACATATAATGTTTGTTTTGTTTCCTCTCATTCGTGAAAGTTAATGCTTCTTGGTCATTTATGCATGTTTGACCTTCCCATTGGTATAAGATTCACCATTAAAAATCAATCAAAAAAGATTAAAAACCAATAAGTGATCCATGCGATTAATGAATCAAAACAACATTAAACTGTATCAAATCCCTAAAACTCATAACCATCATTAGATCTAATCTGATCCAGATAACTTACCCATCTAACGCAACCATCCACGAATGCAAAATGATTTGAGATATGAGATTAATTCAAAAATGATGAGGTATCGTACTTTTGTACCTCTTAGGGTGTCTGCGACTCTTTTTAGGCCACTCGGTTACTATTTTAAGTTTTCGACTCCTAAATCCTATTTTTAATTCTAAAATAATCGTATAGTAGTCAATTGCGGACCGAGAGTCCAGTGAGGACATGATCACTTCCCTTAGGTTACTTTTGTGCGTTTTGGAGTGTCCGTGTCTCATTTCTTGCCACTCAGATCGTGAGATATCAAGTTTATCTTTTTAGATCGTTTTGTGTTTACTCATTTTTTGTTTAAATTATAATTTTAACTAATGTTTGTCTTTTTCTTTATTACTTTCCGGTACCACCTCATATGTTTATATGTTGGAGTTTGTGTCCCAACATTTAGTGATTCGAATGTTAAAAATTAGCATAAACTACTTGCAAAGGACAAAATAAAATCATAATCGAATAGTAAACCAGATTAATGGCATAAACTACTTGCAAAGAACATGAATTAATAACACAAACAAACATATCAATAATTCTAACTAACATTCACAAACAAATATATAAATATTATCATAAATTAATCTTAAAACTATACTACAACATCCAATTGACAATCCGGGTTTTTAATTGGCTCACCCTCAACCTCCTATCACCACTAAAAATCAATCAAGTAAAAAAACTAAAGATAAAGCAATAACCCAGAATTAAAATTACCTTTTATCCACATCATTCCACGTATTGAAACTCTGCTCCCCATACAATGTTTTTATGTTGGATCCTCCTGTACAATTTTCCAACCAATATAAATAATAACATAAACCCTTTAACATGCATCAATATCATAAAAGATAATCAAAATAGGTAACAAAAAAAATATGACTGACCCGATATTGTAAACTTAACCAGAAGCTAGGGCAAGGGTGATGAGGGCAAAGCTAGGGCTAGGGTGGTGAGGGTGAGGGCGTCTAGGGCGAAGCTAGGGCAAGGGCGACGAGGGCTAGGGCGGTGAGGGTGAGGGCGTGCGACTGAGGCTGTGAGTTGATTTTCGCAGTGAAGAAAGAAATGTCGTGGGTGGGGATTTGGTTGGATATCTTTTCCTTTTTTTCTTATTTTCTGACAAATAGAAAGGGGGGAAGGAAGCGGGAACGAAAAAAAAGAGAAGGGAATCCAATTTGGTATTAGCCGTCTCTTAAGGTATACCTTTTGATAGAGACGATTATTGACATGCGGTCTCATAAAGTATATTTTTTTAGACGGGTAAAATTAACTGTTTTAAAAAGTAGTAGTTTTTGAGATTGTAACTTTTAGCTGTCTCAAAAGGTTAGTTTTAAAGACCAAAATTTTAACCGTCTCAAAAGGTTTCGTCATAAAAAGCAATTTTTTTTTTGTAGTGTTTCTTTATGTTTATCCTATTTTCAAATCAGAGTCCTTCACGGGTGGAACTCCTGTAATTTCGTAGGTTATTTATCCCAATGTCTTCAAAGACATAGGGAGCTTCTTTTTAGTTTAGTTTTAGAGAGAGAGAGAGAGAGAAAGGGTAAAAACCCTAGTTTTTCAATTAATCAAGTTTTTTGGACTTTCAAGTTCTTGTGCGGAAATAAAGTTGATTCTTTTCTCTCTTCTACTAGTTTGTTTTAATATTTCTTATGTAGTTAATTGATTTGAAGTAGATAATACGTCGTAATTCTTATTTAGAATTAGTTACACTATGATTTCTATCACATGCACCATAAAAAACTTAGTTTTCATTAATTTCACCATGATAGGGTAGATTCTTAAGGATTGGGATGCATGAACCCAACCCGATGTGGTTTGCCTGGGTGTAATCTCAATTCCCTGAGTTAAATGAATGATTAAATCGTGTTGTGTGGTGATCACAATCGTTGTAAGACTTTTTGATCTTGTTTTCCCTAAGTAACCGGGATGCTTAAGCTACAACGTGCATGTAGCTACTATTATACCGCTTTATTCTATCTTTTGATTACATATGGTGTGGGCTTGAACCTCATATACATAATGCTTAGGATAAATAAAGATTGGATTTGATTAATTATTTAATTCATAATTAAGGTTATTACCTGTGAATACACTAGGGATGGGGGATTGTATTGCGACCTAATTTTCCATTTATATTTAGACAATCACAAGTTAAATCAATTTTGCAGGCTTAGTTCGTAAGTTAATTTAATTCACTTGCACGTAGTTGATAGTTGTTAATTGATTCTCATCATTTTTTTTATTTCCTTTAGAGTCAATTTAGGGTTAACCAAAACAGGCGATTTGTAAGTGTTTTGAACACTTACGAATGACATTCGTAAGTGTTTAAAACACTTACAAATCGACGTGTTGCAAAAATATTATAAGTGTTCAAAACCGTTGCAAATGTCATTTGCAAGTGTTCATTGAAAATACATATCCGTTTTGAACAACCGTTACAAAAAACTTTGTAAGTGTTCTGAACACTTGCATATTAAACTTTTGTAAGTGTTTTAAACACTTGCAAAATTTTCGTTTGCAAGTGTTTAGAACACTTGCAAAATTCAGCAACCTTTTTTAATTTACAACGGTTAAAAACACTTAGAAAATAAAATATATATTTTTTGTAACGGTTCAAAACACTTACAAATATTAACATGCTAGGAAAACAATGTTCATTTTGTAAGTGTTATGAACACTTACATAAATTAAAATATTAAAAAAATTATCCACTGCATACCACCCACCTCACATATAACAAACAATAAAAACATCTAAAACATAACAATTAGATCCAAACACTTTCATACAATACTTCATGATATGTTCGACATAAACAAACACTCTCATCAAGAAAGGAAGTAATCACAACAAAGGTATATATTGAGTATTCTCCTTAACAAACTTCATACATCTAGTTATTGTATCCAAATACACATGTGCCACAACCCTTTTAGTATGGCAAGGAAATCTTGTCGACAAGATCATTGGCACTAGCTCCCTCAAGAGACCACTACCAGTACTCACCGTCTCATCGCTCAATGACTCTCCAAGTGCATAAAAAATGAAATCGAAGTTGACTCTATGCATGCGGGTGCTGAATTACTACTAGAACTGAATACTTTAAGCTTCCATTACGTGAAGAAGTTGGCTACAAAATGAATTTTAGTACAATCACCAATTAATATCATAAGCACAAGAAATTCCATAATAACCATATATGTGTATCATAAATAAAATTATACTTGACATCACACACAACTCCAATGTGCCATTTGTGACTACTAAATACTTTGAATGCTGTTGCATCTATTTCCTGCATTAACACGAGCTAGCAACATCAGGAATCAGAAACACAAATTTGAAAAAAAGGAAAAAATGTTTTTGAGATAACCACTTCCTTAGATTTTATTTGACATCAAAAGAAAGATATATTCAAGATGATATGTAACATGTCCATAATAACATACCAACAGAGTGTTTTTGCATGTTATGAACATGAAGTTTTGAGATCGTGTTTCATTAGCATTTAAGAACCAAAACATCATCTCAAACGGAGTCATAAGAACTTTATAGAAGTATCATAAGTTTTTTTTCACAGGACAGGGTATAGGGTCAAGAGATTAGATAGAAGCTCAAATTACAATGAAAATGCATAATATCACTGAAATCCCCAGAATAAGATAAGTTCAAATAAAGAATTCAGTAGACTGAATAAACTAACTCTCAGAAAAAAGAAAAAAAACAGTATAAAGTGCCAATTTTATGCCTCTTTTGTTAATATATAATGGACAAAACATACGGGACATGAGAATATGCATGTGTTATTTCAGGATTATTTGCTAATTAATCTTCAACAAGAAGATTATTAGTTGCAAAGTTTGGACTCACCATTCCAAACGGGGAAACCAACTGGTGAAGAGCAGTTATTATGTCACCTAATTTTTCCTTCCTCACCTGTATCTTCCCATTACAAATATACAAGGAGAAACAATCAGATGACAACTTGCATTCATTAATCATTTCAGCTCTTATCTAATTGAATGATTTTCCCCCTTCGTGTGTGGGTGTGAGAAGAGAGAGAGTTAACGAATCATTATCCTTGACGAAATAGACAATCAAGACAGACAACAGTAAACATCCAAAGAGATGTGCGTGTGTGTGTGTGTGTGTGTGTGTGTGAGAGAGAGAGAGAGAGAGATTTGTGTAAATTACCTTGAAGGGGGTTTGTGTTGATGAAGATTGAACTCTATCTTTCTTAGGTGCCCCACCAGTGGCAGTGTTTTTGCATGTCATATATAATTAAAGATGATTAACTGAAATCCAAATTGGCCACCTTTGATAAATCTCACAAACTCGATTAACAAGTTCACAATCAAAATAATTTATACATAATGAATGAGTTATTTATAAGTCTTACTCAGACAAGATCCCATATGTACTTATGGAACGCTTTTAGTTATATTACAGCAAAATTAATAACCTAATGCCAATATGATACAAATCTTAAAATTGATCTCCCAAACCTATATATTTATAAATTAAAGAAAAGTTATTTATCCCCATACCTCGGAGGAACGATCTGCGGGTGGATGCCTCCCATCTGCCTTATTGGAAGAAAAGTCCAATATGTTAGTGCTTAAGCTGGAAACATAAGAGTTTGGTGATGAAACTGGCATCATTTGTGATCAACCATATGTCTTTCACCTATTAAGAAACAACAACATGAAAAACATATAATGACAACAAATATGCACAAGCCTAACTCACAATTTTTTCCAGTTAATTCAATTCTCCTGCTGATTTGCCTCTTCCGCTCCTGATTTAGATTCACAGGATTCAGACCTCAAAAATGTTGTTTCAACCAAGCTTCCATGAAAATTTCAAGCTCGCAACTTTTTCTTCACAAAATCCATCTGACAAAAGAAATAGGGAAAAGACAAATATATAAAATTAAGCTATGAAATAAATCCAAAATTTTCTTCATTAAAATTGCACAGATTTTGTGTATGAAGCAACATTTATACATTATTTGTTCGGTTGGCGATAGGATATGTGACAAAGAAAATCACCATATATTTTCATTGACAAAATGAATTTTATCGCCACCTAATTACTTCACTCGAATTGTTTACTTGTACTAACACTCACAGAGTCGAAGGTATAAAAGGTTCAAAATTAATTTACACATGCTTTGTTCTCTCAGAAATCATACAAATACATACACAATATCAATGAGTAAAAACATAGCAAAACAAAAACAAAAACAAAGATGAAAAAACACAACCCTAACGCATTGAATAAGAATAAGTAGTTGTAACTCTGATTAACTATGATATATATGTAGAGAGATTCATTTACTTGATGGGAGACATTGAGTGATCGTACGGTCTCCGATCGAGTGAATTTTTGGTAAGATTGAACAAGAGAGGGAGAGTTTGGTTTTGTTTTTGTTTTGTGAGGAAAAGATATAACAATCACTTTTAAGACTTCTAGAACAATGATATAACAATAGTGAAAGTCGTTAAATTAAAAGTAACACTAGAATTGACAACTCAAAAGGTAAACATAATCAGATAATACATCATCAAAGACCATTAGTCCAATCTAACTCTACTGAAAAAGTAAGCATTAACTTATAGCTAACAACAGTATTCAATTTAGAAAAATGTATTAGTTTGGTGATTACTAAACCAAATAGAGATAAGAAAAGGGTAACAAAAAATTAATCTAAAGCAAAGTAAAACTTGGAATGGTTATGATAAATCACATATTTATCAACAATACATTCTCCATGGTGATACCATCTAGAATTACTTTGTAAAACATAACAGTGTTAAACACAATAATACATTACCTGTTTCTAAAGGCAAAAGATGTGACATATATATGCATAGTAGTTTCCATCAATTCATCATTGAAAGGGACAAATTTGGGTTTACCCTGAGTTGTGCCAGAACTGCAAGAAACACAATAATAATCCCCAACTACAAAGACTGAGGGTGTGATCGACAGAAACAATGGAAAAACGAAAAGATTCCCATATTGAATATTTCCTTAATACAATTTGCCACGCTAAAATTTTCTCTTTTATTGTTTAAGCTTGCCTAAAATTTTTAGCTTTTCCATCTTTTCTATCAAACACACTCTAAAAGTTGGAAAATGAAATTTCTCAAACTTCAACAACTTGTACCATATTTTGGGTGGGAGGAAAAAATTTCCAAACCATATTTGTGCAATCAATCACACAAAGATTTATTGAAGAAACAAATGACAAAGCAACTAAAATCACCTTAATGAGATTGTTGTTATTGGTTTTCCAGTGAGGATGGGAAAAGTTGGGGCTACTGTATCTCATAGCTCAGTACTCGATTTATGGACACCGATCAAGACTCGAAGTTCTGCAAGGAAGAAGATGTAAAGAATTAGCGAACCCATAATATAATTAAAGATGCAAAGCATTAGTCAATTCAATTTCAGTTGAGTTATTGAACTATGACTATAAGTAAACTTAGGTACATAATAATACTACACAATATGTTTTGTTTTCATTGATTATGTTATGTCCGAAATGAGTCAATTCAAAAACTTAATGGTTTGAATGCTAATAACTCATATGTCTTTAACAACAAAATACACATACAAAATAAATAAATAAATGAAACATAATATAATAGTGGATATAGTATCTCAAAACAGGGGAAATGGGATCTAAACATAAATACTTAACAGTTGGTATTGATATATATTTTACTATACATAACATAAATGATTGGCCTTTAATTTTTACTATTATGTTGTGAATTTTGAGCAGATTCTTTATTTTAATCATGCTCTCACCGAACTTTTTTATCCAACCATTTACAAATTTGCTTAAACTTCATTTCAATCTTCATTTTCTTACCTTTTAATCAAACATATACATTCCAGCAAATTTCATTTAGCTCCAAAAGTGCTTAACTCAACCAAAGTTTAAAGTGCTTAGCTTTACTCAACCAAAAGTTCTTTAAGAACATAAGTAACATTAACATCAATAATACGTTGCAATATATGATACACGACATTGACACAGCAATACAAACTTACCATTTGATGTCACAACACTGGTTCACATATGGTTCTCCAACATTTTTCAATGCAGGAACTCACAACCCCAATTGAGTAGTTGTTTTCTCACGTGCTCCAACAAAATTCGAAATGAGGGTTTTACCTTAGGTGCTCCTCAAAATGCCTCATGTACCTTTAGTATTCTCTATAAAAAAATCAAACTAAATTTAAGAACCAAAACAAATTATCAACTGTTCAAAAAATAAATATTATCGAATACAAATTACCTTAGTTACCTTAAAATGTGGTTGAACTCAAGGCATATACTTTCTTCAATCTCCTGCAAAAAAATTAAAAAATAAACTTTTACAAAATAATCTCACAAACTCATAACGAAAACAAAATAGGTACAGAGTGAGGGAGGACCTGACAATAACTTACTTATAAGATCCATGAAAAACACCATCGGATCTCTATATAGTTGTGAACTACCCATTAAATCTACGTATATAATTCAGTTAAAAAATGAACTAATTGTAGGCGGTGAAAGAAACGGAGCAACGATAGTCAGTTATATAACCTTCTACCTGAGATAGATAGATGCAAAAATATAACCTTCTAACCCCCAAAAAACTAACATTCTAACCCCCCATTCAGAAAAAATGACTTAAAAGTGTTTATTCAAGGCTTTGCCCGTAATAAAATAGTTATAAGTGTAGCTTTGGAGACCATTTTCACTTCATTCCCCACCTATTAGTTGAACAAAAAACATCACCCAAACTTGTACAAATAACATATCCCCTAATCCTAAACTCACATATCACGTAACTCTTGTGGCACATATAAAATCTAAGAAAAATAGCGCTAAAAATGTGAAATACCTAGGTTAAGAATTTTATCGAACACCTATTATGCGCGCGCGCGCGCGCGCGCACACACACACACACAGTTATACCTAAATCAACTTATCCCTAAATCTAAGGTTTTGCGATTGAATCGTAAACTCCAATATTTCAAATTAGAATCGTAGTTTGAGTGTAAAGATGTGTGCGATTTTGGGAGGGAGGGGAAATTTGGGTGCGGTTTGAGTGGACGGGGGAGGAAACTTTTAACAAGAGGGAAATTTTGGGTGAGATTTTGGGGTGGAACCCTTTTGGGAGAGATGTAACCCTTTTCGGTTTTGGCATTAATAACATCACAAATTTTACAACGGTTTCGAACCCTTACAAAGTTTGTAGTGTCCAAAACTGTTGTAAAATTTGTAAGTTTTATAAACACTTACAGATTAAAAAATTTATTAGTTACAAAATAGCCATTATGGTGTAGTAGGCCTACGTCGTTACATCTTCACGTCCTATTTCCCTGAGGATTCGACCCCGACTTAACGGGTTATTACTAATGCGATAGGCGTGCACTCGAGCCTATATAAGCACGCACTTTAGATACTTTTGTGGTCGCGTCACTTATCCACAACCGAGTTAGCAACCTTGAGAGTGATTATGAGAGCATCATGGTGGGGAGTTCTAACTCTGACTAGATCGTCGTCAGTAAAAATTATGTGCTTCGAATAGTCAATATCTCCATATCGTTTGCATTTGCCCGCGATGGGCTTGGACGGGTCAATTTTAAATTATTCTATCACTGTTATGAGTTTCTTAACTTCCATCCTAATGGCATTTTGCTTGATCTGGTTTGTGTTTGAGGCTCCATGAATCGCTGCAAATTCATGACATAAGCATTCATCAAAGACATTATCTGGTATTGGACCCCCATTGATACCACAAACTCGTGCCCCATATCATCGTCTGGGACATTATCTAGTATGTGGTTGCGTATAGGCAATGTTGCACATTCCTTTTTCTATAGGAAATCATTTAGATGCCCAATCTCAACCAGTTACTCAGGGTAAGACTTGAGTGCCTTGCAATTTTTAATCTTGTGATCGTAAACTTTATGACATGCACATTTTAACGCCAAGTTCATCCTCTTGGGGTTTGTGGCCATTCGGATTGGATTTATTCAGAGCGGATCGGCCCCGAAATCAGAGTGGGGGAACTAGAAAAATCCCTCTCTATCGCGCGTGCGAGGATTCGAGGATATGGGAATCCTTTTTTCCTACTCGCACTGATTTTCGTGGACTGCCTCGGATATAAACCAGTCATCATTAAAAGGGAAGAAACATAAACAAATGGAGTCACCATCCTATTTTTCTCAAAACAGGCAAAAGAAATGTAGCCACCCCGAGAGAACGACATCAAAAGACATATTGATGTGTATGAAATCAAATGAATTAAGAGTTCGAGACTAAGTTACGGAATGGCAAGGTGTTAGGAACCTATCTCGCCCTTTCGGTCTCTCATGGGCTATGATAATATTCTCATTTTCTCTAAAATGTGATACGTGTGTACTGGTGTGCGGTGTGAATAGCAAGAGAAAATAATCATCTGACTCGCATCATAGGAAAGACGGAGCAGAATCATCCTAAGGAATGTATAAAAGAAATGTCATAAAAAGATAATATGTGTCCATCAAATCACAAATCACTATGAAGAAGTGAATGTGTATATAAAACGAAATACAAATATGTAGGAGTACGCGAACTGACAACACAAGAAAACATAAAATGAATAAAAAGGAAAATAGGACTCAAATCCCAAGAATTGCTCAGTATGCCTACGTAGCCCAAAGGGCATCAAAGTGCACGTAGGTTAATAGAATCCAAGGGTGGGGGTTAACCCATAAATCCTAATTTACTACTTCCTTTAGTTTGGTTTTAAAAAACATGCGCAATTGTAGAAAGTGTGGAAAATGAAGAAATTATAGTTTAGGGTTTATAAGAAAACCCTCTTTGGGCTTTTTAGATTTTATGAAAATAAGATTTTTGTGTACTAAATGATGAAAAGTGAAATTAGTTTTAATGTGATGGAATGAAATAAAGATATTTCAAAAGTGGAGAGAAAAGTAAACAATTAATATTATTGGAGTGAGTTGTAAATGAATAAGGATAGAGCTTCTAGAAAACTCTAATTCTGATTTGGCAATGGTAGGAGGTTGATTTTAGCGTGATTGGATTGTGGTGAGGTAAGGACGGAAAGTGGGGTGAAAATGGATGAGAGTGATGTAAGGAAATGGCAATAATATTTGCAAAAATATATTTTTGGCGCACTGATTATAATGGGAATGTTCTGACTTCAGAAAGAGACACTTGGGAATGAGGTCGTGGTTTTATTATATAGTAAAACAATTAGGGTTTCAAGGGGGTGTCGATCGGCATAGACCCTATCCTACCTATTGACATAATCTTACCTTACTGACCAAGGAAAGTACACACTATAGGCAGAGGTTTGGGGTGCCTATAGACAGTCTGGAACGGACTTTTACAAAAAACGGGCATAAAATGAAAACTATAAGCCCAAATTGTGCATGGATGGGATCATTGGAAAAGGTATTTAAATCCCTATAAGAATATATTAAGGCACTCCCAGGTTTGAGAGCTTATCGAAGTCAAATGGGGCTCAGATTCACCTACTGGTCTTAGAGTGGGGGGTCTAGAAGTAAAAAGGCAAGTACGAGCGAAATGTGAATCTGATTCGCGCACGGTATGGGCCTTTGGAAAGAGATTCAGATCCCTATGAGTTTTCATTGAGCTTAGATCAGTTTAGATTGTTGATTAAGGTAAAGCGGGGCTCAGGAGCACCCAATGACCATTAGATTAGGTCTCAGAGTAAAAAGGTGAGTACGTGTGAATCGTGAGGCTAATTTGTGCACAATATGGGTCGTTGGAAAGGGGGTGCAGAGTCCTATGAGGTTTCAGTAAGATTATCTTAGTTTGGATAGTTAACCGAGGACAAACGAGATTCGAGAGCACCCAATGACCTTTATCTCAGAGTTCAAAGTAGGACCTAGAGTCTTATGGAGAGACAATAGGTGCTAGGGACCTAAGGAGGTATTTAAAGGGTACTAGTATGGGGTGTTTATAAAGACCCCAATCGGGAGAGCTAGGAACAAACGAAGGTCATCAAAAGATAGACAACTTATCAATGTTCAACGATTGAAGACCCTGCTGGGGGTTAGAAGATGGCAGGTTGAATCAGCAGACTTAAGGGGAGAAGATGATCGATTCAGTTGGTCAAGGTCGATTTTGCAAACCTACAGTACACCAAAACATGCCATTAATAACACAATTTTACCATTAATAAATATATTAGTAATACAATTTTTCTGTTAGAAAAAAGGCGTGGGGCACGAAGCTAGTAACGGTAAAATTCTGTTACTAATAGTAACAGGAAAAAAATAGAATTAGTAACGGTAAATTCTGTTACTAATAGTAACAAAAAAATAAGAATTCGTAACGGTAAAATTATGTTACTAATTGTAACGGTAAAATTCAAAATTCATAACGGTTAAATTTTGTTACTAATAGTAACAGTAAAATTCACAATTAATAACGCTAAAATAACGTTACTAATAGTAACGAAAAATTCAGAATTATTAACAGTAAAATTCTATTACTTATGGTAACGGAAAGATCAAAATTAGTAATGGTAAAATTATGTTACTAATCTTAGTACATAATTAAAAAATATATATTTTTCAAGGGCCCTCCCCAAATCCAGGACCTTTGGCCAATTCCTTACCAATTTCGTGAAATTGATTCGTAAGACAAGGAAAATAAAAAAATAAAAACCACCATCACAATTAGTAGCTCTTTGCACCGTAGAAACTCTTGCCACATGTAATACACTTCCATAGTAAAAGAGAAATAAGAATGAATAGATTTCTGTAACTTAAAAATGTCAAATATAGATTAGAATCTAGCCGAGAATGCATTTCACAATGTGCTTATGATTTTTGAAGCTTCAAGACGCACAACTAACCTCGTTTTATTCAACATATTCACCTCTTCACTACATTTATGTTTGAAGAAATATAAACAAATACTTTATTACTAAAACTAACAAAACTGGATACTAAAGTAAGCCAAGCCTCCATGAAATGAAAACCTTTAATCAAACTCCTACCATTGTCAAAAAAAGCTCTCGCAATTACCTCTGCACACAAAATTGAAAAATTAAAGTTGAGTATATACGGTAACAGAAATATCTGCAAAACAAAACTATCAAGCAAGTAAAGCAATTGTGGAATAATAAACGAGGTAGTAGAGGGGGTTTCTCTCAATTTACTCACTAAATATGATAGCTTGCGAAACCTGAATTAAATTATGATCAGCCCCTTCAAAAAATAAATCTATTATATATATGCTTTTAAAAGAAGACATGTTGCTTTTGTAGGTCATGGAAACTAACCATATATTGCCCATGTAGCTTTTCGCCTCTCAGGAGTCATTAACAATGTTCCTGAAAGAAGTGAAAAAGAAAATATTAAATTCCAATTCCATTCACATTATATATATTATAAAAAAATAAAAGTCCCAAGTGTTAACTTAATTTTGTTTAATTAATGAGTGGAAAAAAGAAATCTAACCCAGTAAAATGTCTTGGCATACTCTGCACAAACTTCACCATAGTGGAAGTAAGCTTTATTAATTAAGCTAAGATTCCCCGGAAGAACTATATCAGGTTTCACTTCAACATCTTTAGCACCTATCATTTTCTTCTTAACCAAAGCCATTTGTTTTAAAACCACTTCATATACCTTCTTCTCTGATGAAACCACCAGTTCTCCTGTAGTAGCAGGATTAGCAACCATACTTAAAATTGTAGAAAATTTGCCTCCATTTTTAAATTTTAATCCACCCAAACAAGTGTACCTCAAATTATTCACCTTGTCATGTCTCCTACGACACATCGTGGTCCTGTATCGAACCGTGTACACATATCCAAAATAATTGGAAGCCTCATAAATAGAGGAAACAACCCATAACAAAGCCACATACATATTGGAATCCAAACAATTTGTATGTCTTTATATTTAGCTAAAATTACACTAACACACTTAAGCGTGTCTGCTTTTGAATAAAGCCGACTATCCCTTTGAAGTGAAACATGCAATTCAAAGCCTTAAGCTTGTTTCAACCAACAAATGAAGTTATCCATCGTGCTTCTGAAATATGAAATAAAAATATAATTAAAGAAACAGATGAATAACATTCAAGCCATGGAATACTCCAAAATTGTATTAACATATCATAGACGACAACTACTATATGGTTTAGTTTATATTCTGGGCAGAAATTAAAAATGAGCTCATGATAACAGTTTATCACTCTTGTTTGGCTAATGGGTGCTTTGTATTGTTCATCAACTAAATTATAACGAACTAGCTCCCTTTCAATAGTTCACCATACGTAGATGCTACAAAACTAAAAATGAAATTGATCAAGGCAATAAATAAAAGGAGAGAAGAAGCCAACCCTTATATTATTAACAAGAACAGCCACTTACTAGCACCATGGTTGGCTTAAAGCCATGAACATCAGATAAAAAGAAACTAACAATGGCCACCAAAACACTCATTTTCACAAGTAGACACGCAATTCCCTCTCAACTCTTCTAGAGTCTTATCTTCTAGAGTCATAAAGTTTCTTATTTTATCTGATTTTCCTCCACCTCGTTATTTTTAAAATGACATTTCAGTCAGCAGATTGAAATGGAGTGTTTTTTATTGTCATTACAAATTACTTAATTTATGAGAGAGTGGCGTATATGTTTTGATACCTTAAATGGAACATGAAAAAATTGTCGATTCCTCCGATTACGCGGTACTAACGCCCAATCAGTGGAAGATAACGTTATCAAACCACGAGTGCAGGAGAGTAGTGATATTGTCCAAGTGGAGATCCCTCATTGGCTCATTTCAAAAATACAACCCTACCATGGTGTTTGTGGTGGTGGTGGGACCCTCCGGTCCAAGCATAAAAGCACATTGTGAGAACGAAGTGAAGCCGGTGAGTCGGTGACGTGTATTAAAAGAGATTTATGTATTATGTTGATGGTAATATATAACTAATATGGATCTTAAATGTGCCGTATTGAAACATGTTTAGTACACATGAAAAAAGTGGAAAGGGATAATGAGAATCGAGAGTAACAAATGGCATTTGAAGAAGCAGACAGGTGAAGAAGGGAACTATGATTTTTCTACTTTTCCCCCTAACATAATTGCATAATTAGACTTTCCCCCCTAAAAGTTCGAAAATGGAAATATAAAAGGATAGAATTCATACCACTTTGTCCAAATGTTCTAGAATTAAATTCTGATTATTGGGATCAATGTCAGGTTCATTTTTTAATACTATCTGCATCATGAACATGAAGAGGTTTGGCGATGCAAAAACTGACTCGTAAGGATTTATGGCATTGATAACGCTTATCCTTGTAACCTTATTGATATACTCGGTCATTCTATTATCATTATTGTCATCAATATTTTATCCCCCTTCTTGAGCCCCAGTAACTGAAGAATCAGCCTCTGATTTTTAATTTGGCACGATTGAGCAACAATCATACCAACTCGTTCTCCCGAATGTACGAGACTCCAGAGGTATTTTGGGAACATCCTGTAAAAAGGAGAAATGGAAACGTGAATTGAGTCAATATTAACAAAAGTAGGGGGTGACAGATGGCCAGATTGGGCAGATCATAGGCAAGCATTAACGAGTCAATATTTAACAAGTCAGGTCCAAACTCAAAGCCTTTAGTTATTAAATACATGATGAAATGCCAAATGTGTTACAAAGATAGTTTTTAGTTATTAAATACAATTGGTATTGAACTATCAATTTTACCGAAGTGTTTGAATTCTTCTGAGTAAATCTTTTGTGTCTTTAAAAGCTCTTGCTTTACGGACTCAAAACCCATCATTATTTCCTAAGCAGTTATATAACATTATATAATCAGTTAAACATAAAAAGATAAATAATGTTATAAGGATTATTTTATATATATAAGAGCCCATATCATATAAAGGACTCAACACGCCACCTAAGTAACACGTTTTACCTTCATTATCAAGTCCACCAAGAACATTAAAAGAATAATACGGGTATAAATGTTTATAGTAGAGGGTATTTGAGAGAAGGGTAACTCATCTGTTTGTTGTGTTAATGCTGATAGACCTTAAAAAAAGGAGAAAATTGTGACGCATTAGTACTGGTACATATTCTCATTTTTCTCAACTCCCAATCAGCAACACATAATTGCAATTTTTGAAGGGGAAAACATCATTGAGAACTAAATTCGATTTATCTTTAGTCATATTCCTCTATATAGTGTCCCAGATAGGTCAAATAACTAATATAATCACCTTTCCCTGGTCATGTATGGAACCATTATTCATACGTTGTTTCAACTTTAAGTAGCTATTCAAAAATATAAGTAACATAACACCATGGTTAAAATCTTAAACTACTTATATAAAGGCGGTTAATAGATTTATCAGCCATACACTCCACTAATTCTCATGAAGACAATACAAATATTATTCTAAATCACAAAATAATGTTAGGGGAGATGAAATGAACATCCAGCTAAGCTCATAGATAATAACTACATACAAATCATTTGTTCCAATCTCTTAAACTGAACATGTGTTATTCATAACCATTCAGAATATGTTATGTAAATTTTTAATGGGAGGATTACACCCAAGTAAATAGTTGGCCAATGAGAACAAGATTATTTTAAGATACAAAAGGCACTATTTCTAGCATAGTCCAGTAGACACCAAAATGACATCAAACAAAAAATAAATTTTGTTTACAACCATATCTGCCCCATTTGATATGAAAAGCTGATTAAGCAGCGTGTCATCGGTGTATAATTAGTCCTTCACGCCTAGATTATATTAGAAACACTTTTGGAAGCTTCAATCAGTCCTCCACGCCTAGATTGAAGAAACCATACTGGGTTCTGCAATTATTTGGACCTGGGATATCCTGACTGCTAGTTTCCCAATCAACCCCTAAGACCGGGGGCTTACTTTCTGATTAAATCTAAAGGAACTGTAGGGACATCCAGAAGTTAGGTTCTTAATAAGAGGGATCAAGGACTGCACAACATCTGTCATTAAGGTCCAATAATCGGCTTATGTTTGCACGCAGCTGCAATAGCAACTACCTGTATAAACGATACAGTGAGAATCGAAATATTTTCTTCGAATTTAGAATAACATAAAGTGCTACCCTGAATTATGAAGTTATTGCATGAAACCCCCACCTGAACTATTCTTAACACAAAAAAAAAACATGTTAAACTATGAAATTTTCTGCAAAGCCCTCATCTGGGGACTTTTTAGTGACACATAGGGGGTCTAGAAACAAAATGTATAGTTCATTGAAGTTCTTGCATAAATATAATTTAGGGGTGTTTCTTGTGAAAAATATTATAGTTCATGATAAAGATGCTGCAGAACTAAATTGACCTGAATTAGATCTTTCTTAGAATACTGGCCTATTACAGCTGGATCAACCATTTCCAATACTTTATCTCTCTTAGTTAACCTTGGAAGTGGCTAAAATTACAAGACAAACCATAATTTAGAGTTTTCAATCTTTGGATCATTGCCAAACAAGAGAGGAACTTGGACAAGAATTGTGAATCACAATAACTCATTTTAAACAACTGGCTGCCAAATGAGGTTGTAGTTTATTCGATTGAATATAGACATACTGCACAGGTTCATACTTATTTTCCTGTTTAATCAGCTTTTGGAAGCTTCAATTAGTCCTTCATGCTTAGATTGCAGAAACCACTACTCCGATTTTGACAGCCATGGGTATATGTATAATTTAGCACAAGAATAGCAATAGTTAGAGATGTAATTCAGAATACTTAGCCCAGATATGGCATATAATGTGGTAAAGTAAAGAAAAATACAAATAAGCTGACCGTGGAGTGGTTATACACAATATTTGAAAAGGCGAAAGGTGAGGCGAGGCGTAAGCCTCACCGAAAAGAAAAAAAAAAGCAAAATAATATTTAAAAAATACTAATAAAACCATAAAAATAAAATAACAAAGAAATATAAAATAAAACTACAAAAAAAAATATTCTTGAGTTCTCACATAGTTTGACAATTTGTTTTCCCCCTGAGCTAACTTTTAGAAAAAGAAAATCAATTTTAACATATTGGTTATTTTACAATATGACAATAAATTAATCAATGCAAAATCGTATTGGCAAAATCATTTTTTTAGCTTCATTCTCATATTTGGTATTTTATAATATGACAATAAATTAATCAATGCAACTTAACAAGCAAATTTATTAAAAAAACATTGATTTTCAAGCTAAGATTAAAAAAATAGTAACTTTATTAAAAAAATAATAAAACATATCAACCTAAGTTTATTAAAAAAACAGCAACCTCTAAAATATATTAGTATAAGTTAAAGAAAACATATTAATCTAAGTTGAAATAAAAAAACAGAAACCTTTAAAAAAAAGTCATATTGAAGTTAATTTAGTACATTTATTTCAAACAAACTATATATTTATAACAAAATATAATTTCAAACAAATTTATACACTTATTTCAAACAAATTAGTAAAGAGAAACAAAATTAAGTGCAATTTTAAAACTAAACTAAAATAAAAAAAAGAATAAGAGTTAGTAGATTAAAACAACATTTTTTTTTAAGTTAAGTGAAATTTTAGAAAAATGAAGAACTTTAACCTTAAAAAAAACAGACTTTGTGATGAAAGAAGAAAAATAGTTTTTTTTTCCCGCGCCTAAGCAAAAAGTGGTGAGGGGAGGCGTGAGACCTAAGCCTCAAATTCATCCCTGAGGCTTAAGCCTCGAGGCTTTTTTTTAGCGCCTCGAGGCGTACTCCTCGAGCGCCTATTTAAACATTGGTTATACACTAGCACGTGCATTGCATACACACTAAAAAATAATCCTTACGTGGTTGATTATTGAAATTCAAGTGACGTATTTCTCTACACTGTTGACTGGTATAGCCGAAAACAAGCTTTGAAATCCCAAAAATGAAAAGGAAAAAATGCCCCTAACGATGTCCATGTCTCTTCTTTATAGAAGCACAAATCACTTCATCACAAGCATCAAGTTCCTTGTTCTTGTCTCATTAGACAAGAATTTAGATATTTCATTATGAAGTGAAAAAGGTATATCAAACAGTACATCATAACAAGTATTAAAATATATTGTATATTTGAATGACACAAGGCAACTACGCGTATTAAATTGAACTCATACGCTCATCTCTTGGCTATCGACGCAAAATATAGCTCATTCAGTACGCTGAGAGAGCAGCAATGCAAAGTTGTCCCTTCTCTGATATCTTCTGAAGCCTTTCATCAAGAAATGCAATGACGAGCCATCGATGGAATCACCTTTTAAATAAACAGACACGTTAGAACAATTTCATTCACGGTTGAGGCATTAATATTAACAACAAGAATTCTAGAGATTATTTCCTCAGCAACACAGATATCAATGAGACAACGGAGCTGATGAGAATCATTTGAGGTGTCATTATTGATAACTGTGGAGTACAAGGTACTATAGTCTACCAATTTGAATAACATAACAAAAAAATACTTACCATTTTTTAATGCAAATTTGGTTTTAAAGTTCTTGAAAGATTTTTAGATTTTACAACTATCTTATTATATATAGTCTTATGTTCGAAACCTTGTGTCTTTAAGAATTTTTTTGTTTTTTTAAAACCATAAAAAATATATTTCACATATATAGTTTAAAACAACTTAAACTTGTTAGATATGAGAAATATGCACCATTCACTTACAAAACTTCTAGCTTTACGATCTCTATCGTTGAGAGAAATATTGAGAGTAAACTAATGTTTATAGAAAACTATTTAAAAGCTAGATTAGTTCTGTAAACAGTTAAACAAGATCCATAACTAAATACACTGAAAAATGTTTAGATCTTTGAGAGAGTTTTACTTTGAAAGAAAGTCTGAAAACATTAATAATCAAAAGGCTTATTTCAAAATAAAATTCGTGAGAAAACACGATGAAAATCTACAGAACGTTTACCTTAATCAAATCGTAGTCAATTCAAACAGCCAAGTGAGAGTCAATCCAAACATCCAAATCTAGGTTGCCAAATCCAAGTTGAAAATCCTAAAAATCGACCAAACAAAGAAGGATTTAACAAAAAATATTGATCCTAAACATTCAATGGTAGAAAAACCAAAAAAATCAACCAATCTGAGTTCGATTTAAAACCTAACCTAATGGTGAATGGGTCTGAAGTGCTCGAACTGTAAAGAATGTACGTTCCTCCATCTCTTGTTGCCTTAGTCCGTGCCATTGCTAGGGTTACGAGTTGGGAATTTTTCTTTGGGACTACACTATAAGGGTGTTTCGTTTAGTTGGGAGGGAAAAATTCCCTCTTTTGTTTTTAATATTCATTTTTAAGATATAAAACTATAATTACTAACGGATAGAGTAAATTAGTGACGGTAATTTGTTATAAGAAATAGTAATGGTATAATACTGTTAGTAATTGAAAAAATAGTCTGTTACTAATTGAGCATTTTGGTGTAGTGTATATGTTTCATGCAAGAGATATGTCTAAGAAGTCAGAGAATCTGAGTAGAAGGCCACCTAAACTTAGAAACATTTGAATTGGAATTTTAACACCTCAACTCCCATCTTTGTTAATAGTGGAGCCATCATCTGCAGATTTGCTGGCACCATGTTCAACAGCCGTTATACCAGCCTCATCAGTAAGTATGCTGAATTGTTTATGAATGTTTAACTCATTTTGAGGGCCACAAAGGTGGGATATAGAATTATTAGAACCAAGTTTCGGATCTGGTTGGTCATTGGACAAAAAAGTGTTGTTTTCAATAATTTTTGAATCGTTACAAATAACAACTGGTTTGTTTGAAGCTTTATGCGTGCTAGCAGTAGGTAGAGCAACTTCTTTTTGAAGGATTTTACACTCATTAATAGAGTGTAGAACTGTTTTGCAAAAACTACAAAACAAAGGTAGAGATTCATACAAAACTTTAACTAAAAAGAACCATAATTTCTTTCAACTAAAATACGATCTGGCGGTTTAGATAAAAGATCTAATTCAACTAACACCCTAGCATAGCTGTCTAAGACTTGTGGCATTATCAATACACGGGGGGAGACCCGCACCTATAGCAATTTGAAGCAAGCCAAATATTATTTTTCGTGCATCAAATCCTAATTTTTTGTAGCCTCATTCGATATTAAATTTTTATGTATGTGTCTCTCGAGTGTATGAAACTAAATACGTAGAATTGAAATAATTGGATGTTTTATCATGAACATGAGAAATATTTTGCATCTTACTCTCTCCAATTAGTTTCATGAAAAGTATCTCTCTCCATTCTTCACACCCAAAACATGTTTTTCATGTAGAAAATATTTCCATTAGACATATTTCCACTTTACCAAGAAAAATTTTAATAGAGGAAAAAACATTTTACTCACAAACATCATATATGAAGCACTGATTTTAAAAAAAATTAAATTCTGCACTGATTGCTAAAATCAATACTCAACATCAACTACATGTCGTTTAAGTCCACAAAACAAAGCAAGGGATATATTATATCATTATCAATCACCCATATACCAGAAACGACCTGTACAATTAAACCCAAACCGACTTCATTAAACAAGATATTGAATAACTCGAAAAATAGTCAGCGATTCAAAAACCCAAACCAACTTCCTTAAAACCGAAACAAAAAACAGAGATCGAACACATCAAGAACTCTTAAAATTAAACCTCAAACATTAACATCAATAAATAAAGAAAAGGAGAGATAGATACCGATGAGCATCATAGATAAAAATATTTGTACCCTGCTTACCAATGGTCCTCATCCATAGTTATCGCAATTGACCAAACCAAACACTTTATACTCAAGATTGCATCTTTCCTGCAAAAGAAACAAAGTAGGAGAGTTGTGAAAAATATAAGATTATAATAAGCAACAGACAGTGAGCATGACTAAATTTTGGTACTCAACAGATCATGGCATGTTTCACTTCCGCATAAGAGACAGTGAGCAAGACTGGAGATGGTTAATTAACCAGTAAATAGTAGTGTTTTAGTTGAATAAAACCTATAGCCTGGGTCATTAATTCGACCAGTGAAACTCACAGAACATTGTTCTTTTTTGTCACAAAATCTGCAATTAGACCCATAAAACTTCTCTTGAAGCTTTTTGAACTCCTAAATGAGTAAATTTCATCTGTTTGGAGCTGGTCGTGTTAGGTCCATAACAAGCTAGTCAAAAAATTTGGAGACTTATGTATTGTCAGCTATGGTGAACAGTTGACCCAGTAGCCCTACTAACCTAGTTTAATCCCCACTCTGATGGCTCGTTAGAACATATATTTAAATCATGCTAATCTATCCAAGATTGATAAATAATGTAATAACATTTTCCAATCATGGAAGACAGACTTGAAATTATACTGTGATCCCAATAAACCATCTGACCTCATTATACGTGGTTCTTCCTTTGCTTTCTAATTTTTCACACATTGAAAAACAAGAGGCAATGTAGACATTAATCGGCATACAATCTACCATAAGATTATACAAGAATGTAAAATAACATTATATCTTTAAAAAAAAGTAATAATATGTTCCCAATGACTTCCATATCATGTGCAACTCTAACTATCATGCTAAATTGGCGGAGTCCTCTACCACTCTTAGTCCCCCACCCGCACGTTGACCTCCTTTTTTTCTTTCGATTACTGTTTAGGAACTAATGATCAGTTAAAAATTGTAGTGAGCATACAAAGGTATCCGATCCTCAAAAATTGCCGTTAAAAATTGCAGGAACTAATGATCAATAAAATCCAAGATAAGTGAAAACAAATTGAAGCACAAGAAAGTTAAAAAGACTAACACAAGAACCCCTTGAGATCCTTGTCACAACCCGCCTAAAATAATAACGGGTGGCCAGCCCTATACTATAATAAATCAGGAGTTTCAGATGGTCCAGTCTCAACATCAACTACCAGTAGCAAATAATATAGGACTAACTACCCGAAATCACATAAGCGGGGTATGAAAAATTTAAAATAGAATGTGCAACAACCAACCAACTAACACTACTAATGAAGAAAAGAAAGATGCATGCAAGAGCTAGAATAAATGAAATTGAAGGACCCCGAATTTTGATAATCTCAAATTAAAATATAATTTCCTTTTAAATAAATGCGGAAGCGTTGAGATGGTTTTAACTTTCAAAAATAATAACAAGTTTTAATATCTTCAAAACGAATTAAAACATAATAATTCAAGTCCTAGAAATTTGCCTAAGTCATGATTAACAATTATATCCAAAGTTAGGCGAAACCAAATTAATGCAAGTGACAAGAATTACACAATTTTACCCAATATTTAATTTAAGTCCCAAATTAAATGAGTGTGAGAATTAAACCGAATTTTATCTTGAAATTATCCTAAGCATGCGTTCTAAATTTTGTGCAAGGTAAAATTAAACAATGTCACACTACACCGCGATGTACGAGGAAAAACCCACTAACGGGAAAAAACCTCGGGACGGCCCTAGCCTCAAATCCACTAAAAATGGTATTACAAAATACAAGACAAAAGACTTACTTCCTAAACTCGAACCCTCTCAAGACGTGATGCTTATTCTTGTATCGACCTCCAATTAGCGGATAACCAACGGATCTCCACCGCGGTCTCGGACTCCCTCCGATCGGGCAATTAGGCACACCGTCACCCAAGCTTGGAGCCTTTCTCCAAGTGAGTAAAACCGCAACAAATGTCTTCTTCTTTGTGATGGGAAATAGAAGCAAACCCAAAACGTCTCCTTTTTAATTTCGGTAGAGAAACACCGGTGCCAAAAACTCCAAGTAAAGATATGAATATAGAGAACTTGGATAAAACAACTATTGGGTGTAAACTAGAGTGTGTAGAATTTTTCTTCAAAAAGGACACTCTAAACTTGATCTTTTTCCTTAAATAAATTTTCTCTCAAAATACTCTCTAGGAGTTTGTTTGGTATGAAAAAGATAGGTTAGAAAAAAAGATTCCCGTTCATAAATAAGTCTGAAAAAAATTGGTTGAAAACCAAGTGGAGAAGTGGGGAAAAACTGCCAAAAAACTGCTCAAAACTGTTCCCGCCTGGCATTCTCGTTCGAACGACTTTGACTGTCGTTCGAACGAGGTTTCTAACGAGCGACCAGCCTGGGCTCGTTAGAACCTCGTTAGATACCTCGTTAGAACGAGAAAGTCGTTCGAACGACTTATCTAACGACTGACCAGTTTGGTTGTAAAGCTGTCTCGTTCGAACGAAGTTTGGTTCGAACGAAAAATCTCGTTCGAACGAAATTTCGAACGAGTTTCAGAAATTTTTGTTAAATTCTATTTTGGCCCAGAAACATTTATATATATTAATATAAGGTTCTTTTTAAATTATTTCTGAAATAAACATGGCTTTTATTAAACCTAACACCCAACTAAACATTGTTCCAAGCTCCTATATCAATATAATTACATTCATACCTTGGGAGCATGGAACCTTAGATGATGACGTAGAAACGAGGCACGCAAATCGACATTTTGATGAAGCTTTAAATTCTTTGCCGCTACGTCTTCAACATACACTTCATAGGCTTGTGAATATTACAATAAATACTATCCTATGAATAAATGTTTTTGTCCGGAATTGAGCCAAAACTATATATGGACTCAATTGGAAATTTGTGTCCTTACAAATCTCCCCCTTTGGCTATTCCGGGACAAAAACCAAACAAAAATCCTAAAGGGCCGTCAAGCTCTACTAGACTCAAAACATAACCCGCCCAATCTTGACTCAACCCAAGGATCAAACTCTTTGCCATAGAAAGATGCCGCTTTAAAATAATTCCTGCAAACTTAAGCAAACTCATCAAATGCATAGGGAATATCAAAGTATTAAATGCAATTAATTAATTACTCCCCCTAAATTAATTCTCCCTTTAAACGCATGACCGCATAACCTACTTAGAAAGACGTCTCCCCCTAAGATAAATCTCCTCCAAACGAAGATACGATAATAATAGGATTAGATACCATTTCTCCCCCTATCATCATTCTCCCCCTTTTTGTTCGGGAATAGGCAAAGGATAAAGAACTAAGAAACAGCAAGTGAAAGCTTAAAGTGATAAGACATGAAAGCATATGGGCAATTAAAAACAAGGCAAAGACAAACAAATATCATATATATATATATATATACTAGAAATATATCAATGAACCACTTGCATATATATATATATAGATATAAACACACATATGACACAAAATACAATAAGTTTGCACACTCGTATGGCAAAAATGTGTCATATGGAAACGGAAGTGTAGGGGTGTGAACTAGCAACAATTAAATTTAGACCCAAACACTTAAGAAACGTTCACGGAATTCTCATTTGATTGCAAACTTCATCACAGTTAAATATAACCTCATGTGACAATATAAAGATTGAACTCAATGAACAAACATACACAATGCATACAAGCCTAGCATGATGATGATTCTACAAACCAAATAGAGTCATGACATTTAAAGACAACTAGGATAAACGGACATTGTGCAAACCGTTGATATACCATCCAATTCTCCCTCAATGAGCATATATATTCTTTTGTTTTTTGAATGAATATATCAAACAAACATAGGCCTTGGCAATTGCTTTTTGTTTAATGCCAAATATTCTGTTTTTAGGCCTTTGGATCACGTATTTCTTTTAGATCCAATCAACGGTGGCTTACTATCGCAAAGGATTTAATTCATCCTTTTGGAGCCCTTCCCCATGCATATATATTAATTTATCATGTTGTCATTTTTCGCACAAATCTCACATGCAACGGATTTTGACATGCACTAGTCCTCCTAGGTCATAGATATGTAGATGACTAGATTGATAGGAGAACACCTCAAAAAGCTCAAATATAACATGTGACATTAAAATTTCAAAAGAGCTCGTGCATGTGTGAATAGAGGCATATAGAAATAGAATCCATTTAAACAATACAAAATCCAACTACTCCATATAAAACATGGTAAAGAACATTTTAAGGATTGAAAATCTAAACCAAAAGTTCTAGCCACATGGGAGCGTAAATGATGGGATTCAAACACAAATATATGCCACATAAAGTGTGTCAAACAAAAATACACACTAAACAAAATCTTTTTGAGTTTTTAACATTTTTAATCAAAAATAAATATTTACTCAAAAGGATAAACAAAAATCATTTGTATTTTTCATTAAGCATAAATGAAATAAATAAAACACAAATGATAAACAAAAATCTTTTTATATTATGCAATCGATTCAAACACAAAATATAATACAAAAAGATAAACAAGTCATAATTTCTAGCATGTGATATGAATTAAGGCAATGACTAGAAAATGACTAAACAAGCATACATTTAGCATATGAATATAGCATGAAGTACAAACGCTAAAGTATGCAAACACTAACACATTCATCCATTAGATTTAGCAAGAGAGGAAGCATGTGAAAGTAAATGAGAATCAAAATCCCTATTTTGTAAGGCAACCAAGTCGGATTTCCTAACCCAAATTAATGAAGAATTACTATCTTGGGGTGTAGGAACGTTAGCTATCGTGGTTACTTTACTATGGGATTTTCTAGGAATTCGTTTAAGATCTAAACAAAATTTCCTAAGATGACCTTGTCGACCACAATGTGTACAAGTAAGAGCATGTCGAAAAGATTTATCTAAGGAGTGATCATTAAATGCATTCCTAGAAGATTCTCCTAAAACATTGGTTTTGACTTTAGGGTTAAAATCATTACAAGAATTGAAGCCTAAACCAAAAGTGTCATTTTTAATTTGGACCGTTCCTAACATTTTATCTAGTTTTTCAGAACGACACTCCAAATCAAATTTGACATTACTAGAATCTTTTAATTTATTTTCCAATTCTACAATGTTAGATTCTAGTAAAAAATTACGCTCTTAAAAAACAAGAAGCTCCTTTTTCAAGGATTCCATTAAACCCCTAAGGCTATCTCTCTCGCCTTCTACATAGTTAAGCTTCTCTTGAAGAGTCCTCTCACGTGTCCTAAGGTCTTCTATTAAGGCACTTTCATTAACGACCTTGACACTCTCTCTTAAATTCGCTTCTAACTTCAAATAGGCTCTTTTCAATTTAATAGATTCTTTATATAATTCATGAAAAGCATTTTGAAGTTCACTCATATCAACCTCATTTTCATTTTCACTCTCTTCTTCTTTTTCACTCTCACTATCATCAAAAATAAGAGAATCATGAACAATGACCTTGGAAGTGGCATGTGCTATAATTTCATCTTCCGATGAGTTTTCATTATCACTCACATGTGCCATAAAAGCCACAAAATTTTTCTTAGTGGGGGATTCGGGCTTCTCTTCCTTATCACTATCACTAAGGGTCGCATTATATGAAATGGGTCGTTTACCCTCTTTCCTTAGTTTAGTGGGGCACTCATAAGCCCTATGGCCATAACCTTCACAACCAAAACATTTATTAGACTCGTCCCTATCAATATTTTCATTACTAGGTTTAGGGATCTTATCGGCTTTAGAAATCTTCTCGTTTTTATCATGTTTAGAAGATTCAAATTTCTTAAAATCATTTTTAACTTTATCTTTGTTAAATTTAAGAAATTTTCTAAATTTACGAGCAAACAAAGCCATATCTTCCGAGTCACTATCACTATCGCTCTCTACTACTTGTTTAACCTCTTTTCGGGCTTTTAAAGCAACGCCCTTTTCAATTTTCTTTTCATTTTTAGAGGGAAACATATCAAGTTCATAGGTTTGTAAATCACCTACAAGCTCTTCTAATTTCGTAGAGGCTAAAGTGGGTAAAGAATTTAAAACGGTCACCTTTGGAATAAATCTATCGGGTAGGGACCTTAAAATTTTCTTTACTACACGGTCGTCAGGTATTTTCTCTCCCAAGTTAAAGGATGAATTGACAATATCAGAAAGTCTAGCATAAAATTTATCAAAAGTTTCTTTTTCATCCATTTTGATAGTTTCAAATTGAGTGGTGAGGTTTTGAAGTTTTGAAGCTTTAACGACACTCGTTCCTTCATGAGTTAATTGTAAAATATCCCAAGCTTCTTTAGCGGTTTCACACGTCATAATACGTCAGAATTCATCCGGTGTGACAGCGCTAAACAAGGCATTTAAACCTCGGGAATTAAAGTTTGCTAGCTTAAACTCATTTTCAGTCCATCTATCAACGGGTTTGGGAACATGTACATTTTCAATTAAATGTGTTGGTGGGGTCCAACCGTTAACAACAGACATCCAAACACGTTCATCGATAGATTTAAGTGCCGATTTCATTCGCGCTTTCCAATACGCGTAGTTAGAACCGTCAAAAATAGGAAATTTTGAAAATGGGGAAAAATCCATATTTAGCCAAAAATTAAAGGATCTTTAACGAAATAATTTATCGTTTTTGGCTCTGATACCAATTTGAAGGACCCCGGATTTTGATAATCTCAAATTAAAATATAATTTCCTTTTAAATAAATGCAGAAGCGTTGAGATGGTTTTAACTTTCAAAAATAATAACAAGTTTTAATATCTTCAAAACGAATTAAAACATAATAATTCAAGTCCTAGAAATTTGCCTAAGTCATGATTAACAATTATATCCAAAGTTAGGCGAAGCAAAATTAATGCAAGTGACAAGAATTACACAATTTTACCCAATATTTAATTTAAGTCCCAAATTAAATGAGTGTGAGAATTAAACTGAATTTTATCTTGAAATTATCCTAAGCATGCGTTCTAAATTTTGTGCAAGATAAAATTAAACAATGTCACACTACACCGCGATGTACGAGGAAAAACCCACTAACGGGAAAAAACCTCGGGACGTCCCTAGCCTCAAATCCACTAAAAATGGTATTACAAAATACAAGACAAAAGACTTACTTCCTAAACTCGAACCCTCTCAAGCCGTGATGCTTATTCTTGTATCGACCTCCAATTAGCGGATAACCAACGGAGCTCCACCGCGGTCTCGGACTCCCTCCGATCGGGCAATTAGGCACACCGTCACCCAAGCTTGGAGCCTTTCTCCAAGTGAGTAAAACCGCAACAAATGTCTTCTTCTTTGTGATGGGAAATAGAAGCAAACCCGAAACGTCTCCTTTTTAATTTCGGTAGAGAAACACCGGTGCCAAAAACTCCAAGTAAAGATATGAATATAGAGAACTTGGATAAAACAACTATTGGGTGTAAACTAGAGTGTGTAGAATTTTTCTTCAAAAAGGACACTCTAAACTTGATCTTTTTCCTTAAATAAATTTTCTCTCAAAATACTCTCTAGGAGTTTGTTTGGTATGAAAAAGATAGGTTAGAAAAAGAGATTCCCGTTCATAAATAAGTCTGAAAAAAATTGGTTGAAAACCAAGTGGAGAAGTGGGGAAAAACTGCCAAAAAACTGCTCAAAACTGTTCCCGCCTGGCATTCTCGTTCGAACGACTTTGACTGTCGTTCGAACGAGGTTTCTAACGAGCGACCAGCCTGGGCTCGTTAGAACCTCGTTAGATACCTCGTTAGAACGAGAAAGTCGTTCGAACGACTTATCTAACGACTGACCAGTTTGGTTGGAAAGCAGTCTCGTTCGAACGAAGTTTGGTTCGAACGAAAAATCTCGTTCGAACAAAATTTCGAACGAGTTTCAGAAATTTTTGTTAAATTCTATTTTGGCCCAGAAACATTTATATATATTAATATAAGGTTCTTTTTAAATTATTTCTGAAATAAACATGGCTTTTATTAAACCTAACACCCAACTAAACATTGTTCCAAGCTCCTATATCAATATAATTACATTCATACCTGGGGAGCATGGAACCTTCGATGATGACGTAGAAACGAGGCACGCAAATCGGCATTTTGATGAAGCTTTAAATTCTTTGCCGCTACGTCTTCAACATACACTTCATAGGCTTGTGAATATTACAATAAATACTATCCTATGAATAAATGTTTTTGTCCGGAATTGAGCCAAAACTATATATGGACTCAATTGGAAATTTGTGTCCTTACAGAAATGCTAGAAATAAAATGAACTAAATAAATACAACCGAATGTACTACACAAAGTAGACCCGAATAAGCTGTCGGGTCACAGCCAATACAATAACTGAAATGGAATAAATATAAACATGTATATAAATATCCCTTGGGTACAAACCCGATATACAACATGAATTCTACCTAGAATTTTAAAGAAGTAGGAAGCGACTACATGAAACATCCCGCAACAGTCCGCACCTGTCACGGCTCCCAAGACTCTGGATAGAAAGTCATCCGGCATCCATGCGGTAGGATACCTGTGGTAATATATATATATATATATACAAGGAGGAGAGAAAAGTAAACGGGTCAGAGCCCCGAATGTGAAAAATATTTAGCAAGTGTGTTAACCGTGCATAATAATTACCGGTGCATAATTTCATAATTAAAGTGAGACCGCTCTCTCATGGAACCCCAACTCACCTCTCATCTAAAGGCGCGCACCTATTCGCGTCCTCAAGTTTTAGTTAAATTACCCCATATTGTTATTAGGATAACCTAACTGATCATAGGCCCAGCCTATACCCACGAGAGCTACTTTCCGACAAAATCTAAGGATCCACCCTTTTTAATCCTACTAGATGATGATTACAACAATTATACCCTAATAGGCTTAAGGGATTCCGATTCATAATAATAATGAATTTATAAGTCTTAATACGTTACCCCTATATATATATACATACATATATATATATATATATATATATATATATATATACACAGGCTAAAATATAAGAATTTATATTCTTAATATCATGCATATGGAATATTGGCAAAACCTCTCTCTAATCTCAAACTTGTACTACGTTTCATGCGTGGGGAGTCTCGCAAAGCGAAATCCAAACAAGGAACCGCCCCGTTACACTACTCCTGACAAGGTCAAGACCAGAGATCCGAGATGCCACAAATAGAATTACTTCTCTCAACTCTCGACATAGCACTGCGTTTCGTGCGTGAGGCGTCTCGCAAAGCGAAATCCAAACAAGGAACCCCCTCATTACACTACTCCTGGGCCATGTCGATCCTAGAGATCCATAATCCTTAACATACTATATAATACTACCATTACTGCTAAGCTAACTAACAAAGAAAGAAAGAAAGAAAGAAAGAAAGAAAAGAAAACAAAAGAAAACAAAAGAAATAAAATAAAAGAATCTCCAATAATATCCTTGGGACGATGTAACCGAATAATACCTTATGTGCGATACATCAACCCCCAACAATCTAGTACACCATAATCATCTAAGATGTACTTTACCCAAAAACTCTATATCCTTTCCTATATAGGATATATAAATATATATATATAGGTATTTTATGCTCACCATATATATACATATACCAATCATCCATATACCCATGACCAAGTGTACATACCATATATGATGTACAATGGCCATGCAAATATAGTACCCGGCCATATATAGCGCCGATAAAACTGCATCAATGCTATCATCTTCCCAGAGTCCGGCTCACGTAACAACTGGGGACCACCTGGTGGGGATCAACGGCACCCACCTCGTGGCAACACACACACACGACGTCCCGGGAAGCGGTCATAGCTCCAACCGGCAATGAGACGAAACATACCCACCACGTCTCATCCCCAAAATATATATCTATATCGTATAATAACACAAGGGACGACTATGACCTCGGGAATATCCACACCCTGCTCTATATGCCAGGATGCTCACCCTCTGCGCGGAAACTTCCCAATGATAGCACGAGCGGGGTATGCCTAACCACATAAGTATATACATTGCTCATATACGCAATATACATACATCCATATGATCCCATCATATGATACAATAATGATAAACCATAATACAAGGTTTAAATATCCATACCATGTATGTCCACAACATATAATATATCCATATACTCAAATTCATACATAGATATATGCACATATATCCACACATCGCTATATCAATATATATACAAACTAATTCCCGTTCATATGTATAAGATATATAAACCCGGCTATAAATATACATAATCCTCAATATACAAGCCGTCACCACAATTTCCAATAAATATACCTCGATATGTGAATACAATCCCTCACTTGAAACATATTCAATCATTTTTCCTATGATGAATAGTCTCCCAAAACCATATGTATATATCTATACATATATATTCAACATTAGGGTTATCACCCAAGAGTATGTGTAGGAATCCATCACTACACATTTCATCCTTAACCAAAAGTATATAATTACCTTTGTACTATTTAACCATAGGCACTCACGTGACTTAATAGTCTAAAGCCTCAATTTATTCCAACCTCATTTCAAGTATTGGAATTCCGATGGTCGTATTCCCATATTACGTGAAAACTACCCTAGCTAGAATTTATGCTACCGCTTATTCTAGTCGATAGTACGATCCCAAAATGTTCTCAAAGTCACCTATGGCTCGAGTCGAAATCATAAACCCTCACTCCTAATGAGTTATCAATTGCCCTTAGCCTAAACCTTTCTAAGGATATAAGACCCCTCACTCTTTAAAGAGTATGCGACCACTCTCTTTCAAATGGACCCAATATGTAACTTAACAATATTATATCCTTGTAAGGATATTAACATAAATGTCGACCTAGAAATTTCACCTCATACATGGATATTTCTTATACAATTATTCCAAGAAGTCCCCACCATCGTAAACTAAGTGAGAAACCCCCTATAAGTCACCAAAAGATATCTCTTACTTTATAAGAGAGAACCCCAAATCAACAAACCCAATCAAAAAGGGTTAGAAGTCATCTTAGGAAACCCATAAAACAGTCCATCAAGGAAGCCCCTAAGAATAAACTCCAAAAGAAAAGGGGGAGAAGAAATCCAAGTTTTGGGCTAAAAACAGGGGACCGGTCGACCGCGGGTCCAAATTTTGCCTACGAAGAAATGCAGTAGGCTTTTCCCTTAAGGCGCAGTCGACCGGTCCCCAGACCGCGGTCGACCGGCCATACCAGTTAAGCTGGCCGAATTCCCTTTCTCAGCAAACCCACGAAATTAATACCCAAATATTTCCATTCCAATCCCCAAATCTTTAACACAACATGATTTTAAGCCAATATATCAACCTAAAGTTGATCCCAACCACCTCTAATCCATTAAATCCATATTTAAACATTGATTTCAAGATTAAACCCAAAAATCTAGGTTTTGATATTAATCTCCAAAAATCCATTTCTTTGCCCCACAAATTATGAAATGAAATACACAATTAGCTATTTAGCAAGATTAAACACTTGCCTCAGATTTGTAGAGGTTGGATCATCCTCGATGTCGCGGTTGGGCCGGAAATCCCAAGCTTTCCTTCCTCTCTCTCTTCCTTTCTTCTTCTCTCTAGGGCTTTTTCTCTCTTTCTCTCAAATGAGAATGGCTTAATCCGTAAGCCACATAAACCTTTAAAACAAAATCCCAGTTTTAAAAGTTAATACACACTTTAAATGACTCGTTTACTCCAATTTGAGCCAAAATAACTTAACACATTCCGGAGCCGAAATAAAATCCAATGACAGTCATTTTGACTATCTCGACCCTTCCGGGATCGATGGTACCCTCAAAAATATCATCCGGAATACTTTGAAATATTCTCTATTTTTGGGCCTCAAGTCCCAAATTTTGAAATTCTCCAATTCAATTAAATTTTATTTTCCCAAAATTTAATTTCTCCGTCTCCAAAATCGATGGTTGTTACAATCCTGCATCGTCGGCGTGAAAGTCGAGATGGTTTAGACGAAAAATAGTGCATTCATTTATTGTGATAATGAGGTCGGGTGGTCTCAGTTATCTTGACCCCAATCAACTGTAGCCGATCCTCACAAAATAGGTGAACCCTTATTTCAGATCATCCTAGTCAAATTTTGTTCATGGACAACTTCCATTAATTCGAGCCTCTAGAAACTAAATCTAGATTTTTGTATCGGAAGAACTAAATCTGGGCTTTGATCACTGTTTTGTATCAATTTTTTCGCCCAGACCAAGGTTTTTATCTTTTGAGAAACAAATCATTCCATCCGAACTTCTAACGTTATCACCCAAAAATTTCTACCCCAGTTGCCATATTTTGCTTTGTTGATGGTTGGATTGAATTTTCTGATTTGGGGTTAGCATTTATGTCAAAATTAAAGCCTAACTTCGAATCGGTATCCGACTAAATTGGTTCCGACCCTTGATTGGGCAAACAATTATATTACAACTAAGTAGCATGTATATTATAGTATATATACAACATGAATAGAATTGCATATCTGTATATGAGTATTGGAAACTACATACATACAAAGTATATAACTGATTCACATTTAAAAACTAGTACATTTGTACATAGTTTATAAAACATACACAGTTAGATAGTAAGATAACAATGGCATTGAGTGGAGAAACTTAACTGGTACTTCAATGGCTCTGGCTCTGTTCCAAATCCTCACAAAAACTGATTGCACATACTGAAACCAATGAGAAATAAGTTTCTTACTTTACAATTAATTCATCCAAGTATATTAATATCGTTAATTAATAAGCTACACATTAGTTACACGAATTAGTAGTCATCTATTCAATTGTAATCAGTAATACAAATCAAATAAGTAATGCAATCTCAATTGAGTATTCTTCTTCTTCATTTTCTTCAATAGTATGGGGGATTTAATGATGCAGTATCTAGATGTATAAACTTTTAAGATAATGAGGTCATAAATTACTTCAAATTTAGCAACAACAAAATATTATATATGTGAAATTTAAACAATCCATCCCATTTATATGTACTCATTTTCCTGGATGAATTTAAAATAACTTCATTGAATCAAAATAAATAATAGAACATAAGCAAAGGAATACCACCTAGACCCAAAATATAAATAAGAAAAGGTGATTTGCTCCCTGATCCCACCCCCATACCGAATGCCAGCTCAATATTGTTCAACAATGATTGTAATAATATCTCAAAGAATCTACTGGCTGAAACATGGAAATGGACTAATGTTGCTTCATATGAACTAATTTATCCCCTATTAACATGAGAGTGTTAGTCAAGAAAGAGCATAGAACAATTGATCTAACTCTTGAAGTGGTAGCTTACTCCAAATCATTTTTTTAGGACAAATGAGTGCTACCAAACATGTCTAAAAACTAAAAAGGAGACATATTTATTATTTGTCTTGAAAAATTGTTCTATCAAAGTGGAACCTCAGCTCTTTAAGAGGTCAAATTCCATATGAAGCCCAATTGATAAGATGTTATAGTAAATATCAAATAGTTTTTTCTACACATGTTCTTGTCAAAATCATGAGTCGTGGAACTCGTGTCTAGGGTTGTCAATGGACTAAGTCTGAACCCGAACCCGATTCAATCTTATACGGATCCGAATCTAGATTCAATATTTTATATCCAATTAAGAACGGATCGGGATACAAATCCGAATTCGATTAAGTTCTTGTTAAACGGATCTAATAAAGAGATGAAATTAAATTTCCTTTTCCATTAACTAATAAAGAGTTGAATTATTGTAAACAAACATTGAAATGAACTCTAACACATGATAAATTGAAGGTAATAGGAGAGGCAAGAATATCAAGAAGTTTTCTACATAACAAAAACTAATCACCTAACATATATAAAAAAATGAAAATATAATTACAAAACATATTGTAAACCTTATAATATAATTACAAAAAAATGCAAATATATTGATCATATTGGTAAATACAATACTGAATATAAAATGCTATAACAACACTCATCTTCGTAATAAGACTGCGTAGGACCACTTATCATGACATTAAAGTAGCGCATATCATCCTCGGACGAAGAGGCACTTATTCAGATAATACTCCAAAACAAGACATTTCTGCCATATCCAGATAATACTCCAAAACAAAACTCTCAAACAATATTCCAAAACTATGTAGGAAATAACATTTCTGCCATATCCAGATAATACTCCAAAACAAGACAATTATATTTAGCATCACACATTTTCATATAAATTAATAATGAATAAACAACGGATAACAACCTAATTACTAAGAGTGTAAAGTTGAAAATTGTATGGGAGATATAAATAGATTACCTGGTTCACTGAGGAGACGTTGAGCTTTTTGTTAAATCGGAGAATAAAAATAAGCAAAAAAGTCATCATAGGCGGTTAAAAATTATATTCGCGTCAAAAATTTGTTAAAACCCTAATACGAGAGGAAAACGTTATCTTTGTGAGAATTAGAAAAGGGACCGTGCAGAGAAGTGTGAGATTCAGTAGGATACCTTGATTATTCTTTGAGGTAGGTTGCTATTTTACATTAAGGAAGGTTCTATTACAAAGAAACCCAAGGTCACACGATGGTGTTTGAGAAGAGGCCGTGAGTTTAAGACGTGATGGAGCTTGAGGTACGAGGGAGGGACATGTGTTTAAGAAAGCCTAGGTAGGGGAAGAGGTGCGAGAAGGTTTTTCATTTGGGTGTTTCTCTAGTTTTGGGAGGCAAAAATTCGTTGTGTTTTTTTATGTTCATTTTCAAAAATATTCAATTAGAATTAGTAACACTTATATTAGATTACTAACGATATTTTAGGGTAAGAAAGAATAATGGTATAATTGTGTTAGTAATCATAAAATTTGTCCGTTACTAAAAGCTTGTTTTGGTGTAGTGCTAAGTGATCGATTGAGGGGGTCGAGGTTGATTCTGCAGACCTAAGGAGTGGAGACAACCAATTCAGAGGGTCGAGGTTGATTATGCGGACCTAAAGAGTTTAAGCGACTGATTCTGTAGGTCGGGTTAATTTTGTGGACCTAAGGATTATACACTAACAATTTAGGGGGTGAGGTCGATTCTACAAACCTAAGGAGTATATATGACCAATTTTATAGGTCGAGGTCAATTTTACGGACCTAAAGAGTGGAGATGACCAATTCAGCGGGTCGTGGTCGATTCTGCGAACCTAAGTCAATTTTGCGGACCTAAAGATTTTGAAATGACCAATTCAGATGGTCGAGGTAAATTACGCGGACTTAGGTCAATTATGTGGACCTAAATATTTTTAAATCATTAATTCAAAGGGTCGAGGTCAATTCTACGGACCTAGGTCAATTCTGTGATCCTAAAGATTTATTAGCGGGGAATGTTTTCTAATTTTGGCTCCGTTAGCAAGGGTGCTAGTTATTGAGATTCCTGGCGCACTTCGATTTTGGTACCACTGGGGAGTATATGTGACACCCCGCCTAATTAAACCCCGGGTGATCAGTCCTAAATTAAATTAAAACAGGTTTCTCAGTTGGTTCATTCTTAGCATCACTGCCGAAACTTTTTAATTACTAACCACCTAAGTGAAATTAAACTGGTGCCAAGTTTTATCTTTCATTAATTCAATGAAATATTCATGCGGAAATAAATCATTAACAATCACAAGCTAACTGAATCCAACCATCACATATAAATAAGAAACTCGTCGAATAAACTATCGGCTAAAATACAACACATATGTAAAGACAGATAATAATGGATCTCAAGTATCTGAAATAAATACTAAATAAAACCGTGGGCAACATTCTCGAATATTTGCTAGAAAATCAATATACTAGGAATAGAAGGAATATAGGCGCCTATCCATATCCTACAACATCCACATATGCTGCAGCATCGAATCCCTGGAATGAATCAAGCCTGGCGTCCCTGTGGCTGGACACCTAAAAGGTTTTGAAAATATTTTATAGCAAGGGTTAGAACCCAAACCATTTTGAAAACATTTAGCAAATGATTAACTTGCAGTAATAAAATATGCATGAATGCGCTTCATATTTTAGTTAGTGTCGCACTCCCTTGAGGACAGACTCACCCCTCAACTAATGTGCACACCTAACGCCTTCTTTATATCCCACCTAGTCCTCTACCCCGAAATTAGATATTTGATATAACTATTGCCAACCGCCCTACTCAATCTCGAGTATTTTTATGTATGACTTATAAGCTATTTATCGCCTTAACTTAGTTAATCATCTTTCCTTAAAAGCCATATAACATTCGCTAGTTATATAATTTATACACTTTTCTCCATGTATTTAAATTTCTTGTGTATAATTATTCACCCCATTATGTACGTACAGTTATCTTACAACAATCACACATGTTAAATGTGAATATAAGCCATATATAATTAATACAATTCACTTCATGTATTTAATGACCCGTATATAACTATTTATCCAAATATATACGTAAAATCATATTAAAACATTTACACATATGTTGAATATAAGTATAACCCATCCTCCCGAGTAATAACTCACTGGATGTATTCTCTAAAGTGCTATCACACTAGGTGTACTCGCATAACCTAGTTACCCGTAAGTCAGAATCGCTCACTGACTTGGCTAAGAACATAAACATAATATAACATGCATTGGTGTGAAGAAGTCATGGAATGTCAAACACTTCGACAACATAAGCACAAATAATTCAAACTACGAACAAATGATATCAACTAAGAAGAAAGCATTCAAGTGAAAGATACCAAGATGATCACATGCCAATATAAATTAAGGATTAAACATTAGGCAAACATAGATTAAATAAAAATGCAAAGACTCAAAACACAAAACATACCATATATATATCCGCACATTTACCAATGAAGAACAATTATATATAGGTACAAATGATCAGAAAGGACACAAACACATAAGCTTTACACACTCACATACTATCAATGTGTCTAAACATGATGGTACGAAATGAATGGGTGTGGACTAAAAATAAGAGAAAAGGACCCAATCACACAAATATATCCAAGTAGATTTATTTGACTGCAATAATTTATCAACATTCGATTTAGCCTCACGTGACAAATAAAGAATTCAAAAGGACAAACAAATATCGTGAGGAATTGATGTTAACCCAAGTAATGATCGTGATGTTAGGCGCATATGAGCCCTAAATTATATTTCATATTAATGAAATGGATATGCTGGTCGAATTCAGTTATGGTATTTAGACGTGTGTGAGCCTATGGTGATAATTACAATTTTTATAATGATAAATATAGTTATATTGCTACTATGATTTGGTTTTGTGTGAATTTCAAGGACATAATTCTTTTTGCTAGGGGAAAGATTGTAACACCCCATCTTTTTAATAAAGAACTTGATAATAAAATAGTATAAATATCATGAAAAAAGAATAAAATAAGTGATGAAATCGTTGATAATTAATTACAATGTCAAGATATTGAAATAAATAATGCAATTGTGATTTACACAACTTTTTAGGATTTTATGTTAATTAAAAAATAGTTACGGGGATTTTATGTTAATTAAAAGTAATTATGGGACTTGTTGTAATTTAAATCATATAGTAATTAAATTAATAATTAATTTATTTTAATTAATGATATAATTCAATGAGTAAGATCAATTTATACAATTTTTAGATATTTTATAATAATTAGAAAAATAAAAGAGGTATTTGTTTGATTAATGTGTAACTTATGGGTAAAAGGGTAATTAAGAATATCTTGGTATCTAAGCTAGAGTAAAGTGAAAGGTCATAATATATATATACACATAAAGGATCTCATGCATACCTAGTTTGCATACCTTCTGTGCGGACCATTTTTTAAAATAGTAAAAAAAAATATTTTTTGGCTGATTTTTTTATATGATTTTTAAACATTTCAGTGATACCATAAAAAAAATTAAACTCAAAATGAATTATTTTGCTATTTTAAGAAAATCGATCAAACTTTGTCAGTTTTAAGTTGATAAAACTGGCAAAGTTTAACCGATTTTTAAAAAATAAAAAAAAAAATCATTTTGAGTTGCATTTTTTTTATGGTCCTACTGAAATGTTTAAAACTATAGAAAAAAAGTGAGGCAAATTTTTTTTTTTACTATTTTATCAAAAATGGTCCGCGCCAGTGGTATGCATGAGGACCGGGCGCGCGCGTGCGAGAGAGAGAGAGAGAGTAAGAGGGCCGAGAAGAAAGGAAGAGAAAAGAAAGAAAATGAGTGATAATGGTGAGCAAATGAAGAGAAAATAAAGAGAACCAAAAAAAGTGAGAAAGGGGGGTTTGGCGCCGCTATGAGTGACCTAGGCCCACTATAGAGGGGTCTTATGCCGCTATATCAGTTCCCCGGGAGGCCATGGTAGCTGGAGGGTGATTTGGGGGGAGCTGTTATGGGTTTTTGCTGCACAAAATTTTTATTTTCAACCTTAGTTTCGAAGACCTTCTCTTGGGGTCTTCGAAAAACATAAAACATGGACCCAACTTGATTTTTCACATATAATTCATTTTTGGAGTCAGATTTTGGATAATTTAGAAATCTTGTAACAAAATTTTTAATATTTTGATTTTTTTTATCTGAAAGGCGAGTGTAATTTTACTTTTCTCTTAACTATTAAATGTGTTTATTGCCTCAACCCCTTATGATTGAGAATAAAAAATGGTTAGAAACTTAATTAGGGGAAGAATAATCAAATTACTTATGTTAATATCTTTTAATGAAATTGATAATTTTGGGAATTATGACTAGGAAATGTTATTATTAGTTTGAGATCATAATAATAATGTTTGGAGTTTAATACGTGTCCTTGAACACGAATCTGAGGTTAATAAAATGAGAATTATCTTTGATACGGTGTGAGTATAAATTAAATGTTATTGAATTAAACTAAGTTATGGAGGAAGTATACATTGTATGAAAATCTAAAAGAGACGTTTGAAACCTTGTACTTAATATTTTGGAAAAATTATGAAAAGTGGCATTATTACATGAACCTATCATTACTCAAATTATGGAATGAAAAGACTCATAATAAACATATATACAATTGAAATCAAAACAAAGAAATAGTGGTAATGATGTTTCTAACTCTCACATATACTTGAAATGGGTTTAGCATTATTTTGATGGTATAATTATGTAAATCTAAAGGTGTTGATATTATTGTGGTAAAATACTATTAATTTTTATTATGTTTGGTCTTAATATTAAATGGGTAGCATATATTCTAATGTAGGATGTGATGGATAGATGAATTATGACATAAACTTAGGATACTAAATATGACCGATAAAGGGACAGTGGTGTTTAATCGAACATGGAAGCATAATTCTCTTTAAACAATTGTAATGAAATATCAATCATGTAACTAACATTACCTCACCTAAAATAAGATATATGTGCTTATTTGGGACTTAACTATATGTGACACCCCGACTAATTAAATACCGAGTAGCTACTCCTTTATTAAATTAATTCAAAATGCCAAGTTGGTCCAGTTAATAGCATCACTGTCGAAAACATTTTTATGATTACTAACCACCTAGTATTTAAAAAAGTAAGTGCCAAATTTTAATTTAAGTCTGATTAACAGGCAACAAGTGTAATAAAGAGTAAATACACCATTCACCATACTGAAGTAAATAGAATGATCACCACATAACGTAAATAAAGTCTGGAGGAAAAACTCCTCACCACAATCCCACAACTGAAACAACTAAACTGAATACTGAAATAATACATGCCAAAGTCTGAAACAAAACTGAAATGTAAAAGATGCCTCTAAATAGGAATGGGCAACATGCCCTACAACTGATAGATAGTGACTCTGGAATCCAAAAGATAGAACCGTCTACAAGCAAATCCCTGTAGCTTCCACAAACAGCTACAGCTCGTCTCCTGAATGAGTATCCTATGCTTGGTGTCCTTGTGGCTGGGCACCTAAAATGGTTTTACAAGAAAAAGATTTGAAAAGCAAACGGGTCAGAGCCCGAATGTGGAGTTATTTAAAAAAAACCTGCAAGTGCTTTAAAAACATTTAAAACATTAAATGCAAAGTACATGTTAGGACGTGCACTCACATGATATTCTCACCTCTCGTCTAAATGTGCACTCCTAACGTAAGTACCCATCTATAACGACGCAAACCACTAGCTAAGTGACATCATCTCTAGCTAGACTATCATAGGTCCTACCCATATTACTCGGTTCTATTAACATTATAACGCTCATAATTAAGTAGGGGTTTAACGTAAACTCAGAAGTTATATATCACTGTAAGTTAACTCGTTATATTTCTCGAAACAATACCGTAATTATATTCACAACATTAACATGAAGGTTCCCATTAATTAAGTGTATATTATTCACATCATAAATATACAATATAAGCACCCCGAGAACTAAGCTGTGGTGCACACATACTCTGCTATCCATCCCGGTACATCACGTACATAAGGATTACATATTCCGAATCTCTCAGGAATAGTTCACAGATAACAACATCACAAACAATGGAGGCGAACACAGTCACATCACATAGGTCACGCACATACGTACGCTCTTACGATCAACGGACTTATTAATATCCCAATAAGTCTTTCTATGACCTATGTTCATCAAGGTAACCAGTCTAAATCCGGGAAACACAAGGATTAGAGGGCCCTAAGCGAACGCAAACCTCCCGTGATAGCAAGTATGGTAGGTATGTCATACACACAATTCATATACCAATACTAAGTAAACACGTATCTTAGTAATCAACGTAGTTTAATCGTAGTACTATTCTCGTTCTAGTACCAATATATAATATCTACAACTTATATTATTCCGGTTTATAATCATACGCGCCATAATCCATTCTCACGTCGTAGTAGACACTCACGTCTCAACCCAAACTGTCCATTTAATATAACTCTCGTATATAATTTCCTTCTCATAAATACCCAAAAGTCCCAATTCTATCATTACATCATCCTCGGAATGTTATCTATGTCCTCGAACAAGTTTACGGAACTCCAAAAATCAAAACAGTCCAAAAAGGACCAAACTGTCAACTCGTTAGAAGTCTCGTTCGAACGAGACTGTTCGAACGAGATTCCTCTGTCAACTCGTTAGAAGTCTCGTTCGAACGAGGCTGTTCGAACGAGATTCCAGTTCGTTCGAACGAACTGTACATTCTAACGATATTTCGTTCGAACGAGATATCGAACGAAATCCCTTTTCATTAGTAGCGACTGGTCAACTCGTTAGAAGCTCGTTCGAACGAGTTCGTTCGAACGACCTGGGTAGGGGCTTCTAACGACCTGCCAGACTCGTCCCAGATTTTTCCCCATCTCGTTTTTATCCATTTTAACACTCCTAATCTCTTCCAAAGTTCATCCCAACAACGTTTTAGGGTCTCTAATTCATCCTAAACATATTCAAGTCAACTCCTAACATGTTTTCAAGGATTAAATCTCATTGACATCAATCAAAATATAAATCTCTACACTTTTTCCCAATTATTTCAAGAACATGAACCCTAACTTTTGAATCGTGAATTAACTCACTATAAATCCGTTTTAATTCCTTCCTATCACAGATATCATGAGAATAATTATCTACCTATCATTCTACATGCAATTCTCGTCAATATTTTCAAGTTCTAAGCTCCAAACTAAATGGGTTTTCATTATCTCTCAAGAACAGTTATAATTCATCAATTTTCTAACATGGAAGAAACATTCTACGAATTTAAATATGATTAAAACACTTGCCTTGATTGGATTTCTGATTTTGGTGTTGGTTTGGTGAAGATTTCTGCAGATTTTCCTCTCTCCAAGCTTCTCCTCCAATGGTGGCTTAAGGTGGCTAGGGTTTTCTTTGGGAAAATTAGAAAACTCTTCTAATAACCTACGTAGCCTTCTAGGTTAATATGGTTTGGTTAATGGGCTTAGTGGGTTAAATCCACATCAGATTAAAACTCCCAATTTTCGTCACTTTTAATTCCTCAAAAAGTAAAATTACCAAAATACCCTTTATGATGCCGGTATGGCCTAAAAATACCCCGGAATCCAAACTACACCCCCGGCTAGTGTTTTCTGACTATCTCGACCCTTCCGGACGCGTTGGCGCGCTCAAAACGACCATACGGTTTATAGATTTTAAATTCACTTTTTATAATCAAAATATTACACCGTGACGCGGCGGTCCCACGCGTCTCAACAAAATTTCTAAAATGCCGTATATCAATCTCACGACAACTTTTATAATACCAAATACATATATCAAAACATGTATGCACATAATCAAATACCAACTCGCATCTCGTTAGTATTTATAACCCGGATTAATTTCCAATTAATACGCATTTAATTAATTAATCCCAAAAATAAATATAGCCAAAAGTACGGGGTATTACACTATAATAAAAAATAGTTTGAATAACTTATAGGATTTTTATACACAAACCCCACAAATATTACATAAATCCCACACATACTAAAACAGGTGGTTATATAAATGAAACAATTCCTAAATAATTTTGTATGTGGTAGAGAATTGGTAATTCACAAGTATTTGACGATTAATGAAGTTAAAAGTTTGTAGGTAGGATTGAAGTGATAAATGAATATTGTCTCATGGGAAGCATTAAGATATTGAATGTGCTTATAATTTTAGGAAGTTATACGACATGATTGATTTATACAAATGTTGGTTAGGGCATATGAATACAGAAAATATACATATAACTACATTACATGATAATATTAAAGGGAATAATAATATAAATAAATATAATATCATGATGATAAGAATATGTTAGGTTCGTGGCATAATTGTCGAATTTACTATGTAATTATTATTTAAAGTAAAATGATAAGATGATAGTGGTCCAAGAATGAAAGATCTAGTAGTCATACATATAATAGATTATTAGGTTGGTGATTATGGGACACATTTTATTTGGAATTCGTTAGATTCGTACACCTATCTAGGCTAAACAAAAGTGTATCGAGAGAGAGGGAGGTGGCTGTTTAGATTTATTTATGAGACGTACCAGCATGAAGTTTAAACTAGTTAGAATTTGGAAATAATGGGGGCGGTATAATAAGATTATGAATGATAGGTAATGATGTTTTATAATGGTTAATTTATTAAACTCACAAGACAATAAAGTTGGTAATGAAATATAGTTCATACATGAATATAATGTTAAACTCTGAATACGATAAAGGAAACTCGATTGAGTAAGTGTCTTGATTATATGAGTTGTGGTTATTTATGTATATGAAACAATTCTAAAGAGAAGAAAGTGTAATAATACGAAGATCATTACAAAAGTACATGATGATATTATATATAAATACATATGAAATATAGTAAGGATGTCTAAGGGCAATAAAGTCTAAAAGTTAATAACATGAAAGTTTGAGTTAAAAGTACGTACCCTTGTTAAAGTGCTAAACACGACGGCGATGGAAATTACTAAACACATAAATTAGGAATGGATACTAATGAGTAGTAATATTTTCATACAAGTATGTGTGATGAGAGGGAATAGTCTATTGATTTATGCATGAGTGGTTCAATGAGCCAGGGTAATTTATTATGGTATATTGTGTTAGTTCATGTTTCCACCAGGAGTCATGGTTTTCTTTTATTTACATGTATTATGAAGGTTATTTATATTGTGATGATGTGTTTATGGTGAAGTTTGGATTTTTTTATGATGGGTTGCGTGTCGCGGGACTATTGACCCCAACGGGAACTTGGAGCTAGTCACGGTCATGGTCTTGGGGTGTATATAGTGAAGGTTGGATATTATGATGATGTGTTTAGGGTGTATATTGTGGAGGATGGTTTTGTTTTGCATATCATGGGAAAGGCGACCCTAACGGGGACTAGGGCCAGACACGATTACGATATATATTATGGTGATGTCTTGAGGTGCATATGGTGGAGGTTTGACTATGTTATGATGGAGATTTATTTATTATTTCTCGTACATGCGTGTCGGGGGACTAGTTAAATTGAGAGGGATTGGAGGCTAGAAACAATTACAGTCTTTTATAGTAAATAAGAAATTTAATTGCAAAAATTATAATTATCAACTAATGCATAGTAAGAATATTAATACGATGGGAGTAATAAAAGATTATAATTTATGAATTCATTAGTGATTGTTTATTATAAAAATGTACTTTGTGGACTCGTTCATTATTTCTCATTTCTTACTCATAAGAATCATTTTCCTCTTTATAGCTACATACCCTTTGATTGATTAAAAGACTCTGCTGTGATATTTAAACATCTGGTACCCTATTGGAGATCAGTAGGTGGTATACTAGCGGGATTTTGACCCGCTTTTATTGACTAATATTTCAAGCTTGAGTTAGAACTGGATTGAAACTATGGAGCAATATGGGATTTTAAATGCATGAGCAACATTTGAGAGTGTTAGTACATTTGAATCATTGGTATTTCTTAATTGTTTCCTTTAGTTTCCCTTCCAGACATTGTATATAAGAGACAATTTTATGGTTTATTCGCATTGTATTATTTGGAGATATTAACTAGATGTAATTGGAGTGTTTCAATTAATGGGAAATTTTATGTGATCCGATTAAACGATGCATAGTTATTTTCAATATTGTTTATTAATTTATTATTCTTGTTAAGTAAATTTTAAAGTATATCATATTTTTGTCATATGTTAAGAATGATATTTTAATTTGTTTCACTTCTAATTATTTATCAATTAAGCATGACCACCTTAATAATATTATCCGCGGGTATTTAAAAAATAAACATTATGCTAGCATGGCATAGTTGGTTTGATTAAAATTAACCAAAAAATAAAGATAAAAATATATCACATACTGAGGCAACACACAAAACATTGGCATAAACATAAGCCTTAAACAATGAATCGAAACAAAAGTAGTGTTTTCCATTGATATTCAGAATTGGAGATTTCAAAAATTAAAAAGTAATAAAGCATTACTTTCTCTTAATTGTATATTAAAGAGGAAATGAATAAGTTAGGAAATGGTGGAGTGTGTTCCATAAGTAATTGAGATATTTTTCCTCTAAATCTAAATATGCTTTATCTTGAATTAGATAAAAAAATAATGGTTCATGATATTGGAATTCCATACTCCCCTCTTGAGCCTCCTCTTTCATTTCCCTCGCTTTGATGAGATTACTTTTCTGTGAGAGAATTTCTAAACCCAAGTCCTTTAGATCATCTTATCCATTCAAATAAACTATTTCAAATCCTTTAGTGAATTTGGTAGATTTTTAAGGGGAAAGCGAGGGCAAATGAGAGTGTGACCAACACTTGTGTCATCAAAAGTAGGGGTTGGTAAATATCCATTGTGGACCAAGGTATGATGATGGATTTGGTAAATTGGCTTTTTGAGGTTAGGATTATCTTCTTCACCCTCAACCATATATTCATTATAGGCCTCAACTCTTTTAACTCCATCCATGGCCTTTACATCATCAAATTGAGGCTCATTAAATTCACCAAATAAAATAATATCCCCATAAGAAGGAGGGAACGAGAGTATTTAATCAGCTCATCCATCTAAGACTCTAAAATAATACGATCCGTCATAATCTGCAAAAGTCTCAAATGAAACTTTTGAAGATTATTCAGAATCTTCAATGTCAATAACACAAAATCCACCCAAAATAGGTGGAGAAAGAACATTAGGGTCTGTAATGGGAGCGCACTCAGTAGGAATGGTTATGTCCCATGTCACCCTAATACTAGTATTGTCTTATTTTCATCACAAAACTGGTCCAAGGATGCATGAGTAGACGCTCAAGTATATACATTATCCTTTGGTGGGTTTGAAGATGATTTAGGCTCAAAATTATTCTTAGGTTATTATTGTTACAAAGATGATGGGAAGAGAAAAGACATGAACCTCAGTTAAAATACCAAAAGACTGGTAGATTAATGATGAAGATGTTTTCATCGCTAAAAGGCATCTATTCAAGCACCATATACCATGAAGTAATGATGAATGAACATGGAATAACGCGAGTGAAAAACAATAGCCCATTAATTAATTTTTTTATAAAATTAATTAACGCAGGGGGGTATGTTCTACACTATATTATTATCGACCAATAAAGTTTAGTCACGTGAGAATAATTTCTGGTAATTACAATCGAGAACATAGTGGGCCAGTTTAATATAAATGGCTACAGGGTCAAGACCTTGAACATGGGATGAACACTTGAATAACGATTATAATGATGTGAGTGCACCTATGAGGGAACATTTAAATGGATAACCACCCATTAGTTACAATAGCAGTTGCATCACAAATGAATCTATAAATAACCAGCTAAAGGACGAAGGAAAAGATGACCCCTGTAAAAAAACATTTACTCGTTTAATCTCTTTTTCCTTATATTTCTTTACAGTTTTCTTCTTGTTCGAACTAGTTTGTAAGATATATATGTTGTTATTATTTTTATGTTTTATGAAAAGTCCATTTGTCTTTACATTTAAACTATTTTTACTTTCCTTAGTGTAACTTGCTTTAGTTTCCTTAGTGTAAACTATTTTCCTTTTAGTTTATTTAACTTACTTCACGTTTTTTTTAGTTTGAACCTTATTTTCACATTTATTTCTACACTTTACATATTTTTTTCTTAGATTATAGTTGATTAGATTTATTTAGCGCTCATTGTTAAGTCTCCTCAAAGTGGCTCTTCTTAATTGAAGCATCGAATGATACACAATCGTCTGACTATCAAAAGACTAAGATAATCACTTCGTTGACAAGACCACAATATTTCTCGGCACACTCGAACACAAGCAAACTAAGCTAGATAAATAGCTGCAGCGAAGAAAATCTTCAGTGGAGCGAACTAGCGGCGAAGAAAGTCACAAATCATACCAGATCTTTTTTGGCATATTTAAGTGAGAACAAGGCAACCAACGAGGGATGCATCGTTGCAGTGAGGCTCTTCACTATCGCGAATCACCAAAGAAACAAGTCTCAGTCTCTACCAGAGTTTTTTTTCCAAAATAACTATTAGGGATTGTTGCTAATGAAGGAAACCTTATCTACAATGAATCCACTATGTTTGCATAATATTGTTTGTTTTCGTATAATTCAAAAGGGTTTGAAGAAAGAAAAATAAAAGGGGAAAAACACAAGTTTTACACATAATTTTTTTTAACATGATTCCAATTTCGTTAAAAAAAGTGACATGATTGTAGGGCTTCTCCAGATTTTAACTTTCATCCAAAACGTGATTAATGAGGCACGAGGATGAAAAAATTAGTTTTAAGGTCTTGAACGTAAATATAGCTTCCCAGAGAGGTAAAACTATAACCGAAGTGTGTTTTGAAAACTGTAATAAGACAATAACCAAGGAGGGATCCAATGAGTATCTAAATACTCTTACAATATATTTGGATATTTAATCATATCAGATTTTGGAGCACTTTATTTTGTGATTGTGGGATGATATATTCTGTTGGCGGTATGGATGTTATTTTTAGTCATTGATTGTTTATCTTAGAGCTTTATTATTGTTATATCTTTATTACTCTTGTATCTCGTCTAGTTAGATGTGGTTATATCATTCATCCTACTTTATATGCTTACATGACACACACACACACACACACACACACACACACACACACACATATATATATATATATATATATATATATATATATATATATATATATATATATATATATATATATATATATATATATATTGTTTAGTTATTCATGTTATTATGAGATTCACATTCTATATTTCTCCTACTTTAATATTCACATGTTTGGATTGGATGATGTAATAAATTAATTGCTTATATATGATGCTCATACTCATGATGTTTTCCATAGAGTACCTTCATTTTAAGATTGGTTATATCACATGTGATTTATCTTTTTCTTTGCTAGTTTTTCTTATTCATTATGATTTTGCTTATCTTTTCTATGTTATGCCCATTATCTATGTCATTTATAATTCTTTTTGATCGGTCCGTATCAAAAAGGGGGAGAAACGTCTAAGATAGGGGGATATCACATTGCTCCTTTGTTAGTAGATTCATATGTTTAGGGTAAGAAACATCATTTGGGGAGAGATGTTTCATGAAGGGGGAGCATATACCTGTTGATTGAGATGATATTGTACGGATTTATTATATTGCATATATCGCATGTTGGTTTATCAAAGGATTTTTGAAGTAAGGGGAGTTTTTCTTTATTCATGATTTACCAGCATGATCTCGTATCTTTGTATCATGTATTTCGGGTATTGGCACATCGATGAGGATTAATCCCAAGTTTGAGACTCGACTTTTGATTTTTCGATTGTTTTATGGATTTCATGTTCATTACAACATAATACTCTCATTATATGGCTAATGTGGAGTGAGTTTGGTTCCTGTAATCAAGTTATATTGAGTTTTAGGGTCTTCCATCAAGTAACCAAAGGGGGCGATTACAATTGTAAACATTGGTATATATAGTTAAGTGGGCCTAGTTTTGTGTCAAAATATTTGAGTCATTCACAAAATTGAGCTACATAAGTTTGATGCATAGTGAGATGATAGGTTAGAAAGAGTCATGTTCATTAGAATCTATGGATACCGAATTGAAGATCATATGGCCCGTCTACATCAAAGCTTTTGCATGCCTATAATTGAAGATTTCAATATAACTTCAAGAAACTATACCCTTTGAGGTAGTTTATTGAATCATCCAAAGGTATCACACACGTTCACGTTCACATTTTTCATAAAATGATTTTTAAGGTGATCAACTAAAAATGCATTTTGAAATCATTTCCATATATATACTTGTTTATGTGAACCTTAAGTCCTGCCTACAAGTGTGCGCACGATTCGTATTTATACCCGTCCAAACGAATGCATGGAAATAAGCATGAAAAATAATTTGCATATATCTCTCTACACGAGTGGAAATCATCACCCTGCGCACGACCAACCACGTTTTGGGTAAACATTCTTTGTTGCCTAAAAGCGTGCGTTAGGGATCGAATTTCCACTGTGTGCACAACCGTCACGTTTTACATATGACTAGGCATGCTTCCCAAAATCATGAACACATCGCCAATTTTCCACTGCGTGCATGGTGTGCCCTAAATTTTGAAAATTTCTATAAACAGGAGGGTTTTCCCTCCGATTTTATGAGATTCTTTTCTTGCATACTTCTCAGACCTAGAGGGAGTATTTTCGAAGCAATAACTCATATATAAATACTTCAATTTTCATGAGGTCATTTTCCTAAATACTTCTTGCACGTAATAAGGGTATGCTAGTGGCTCAAGGAAATACCCAATAATAATGTGTTAACTTTGAAGAATATTTTTCTTGGTTAATCAGATAGAGTTAGTTCGCCTATTCTTGGCCATAATATGTGCCTTAGACTTCAATATTTACTAAATGTATATCAAGAGTGCAATTTTGAATGATACTCTCTAAAAGGAAGTCTCTGTGTCACAATCGGAAGACTTTGAGGACCCTAAGTTCCCTACACATATTTATCACCTCAAAAAGGCATTGCATGGCCTTCGACAAGCTTCAAGAGCTTGATATTTTGGACTCATTGAAAATAACCTCTTTTAGTTTAGCTCAATTTTGTGACAAACTATTTCTTTTACACTCGGTCCATTTTAAAATAATCACGTTATTTAAAAAGACAAAATATTCCCAACATCATGAAAACCGTCAAACTAACAGTCAAAGCGATTATATGTGACAATACCTCTTGCGGTCTTTGTTATAGTGACCATGTCAAACTCGTTCCAAAAAGTAAAATAATCGTCGTAAATACTATTGCCATGATTTTTGCATTCTTTTACGACAGCCTAGAGTCGTTGCAAGAATAAAGGACCTTTGTTGTAGTGCAACGTTTGTAAATATAGTTTTTTCTTCTTTAGCATGAAAACATATATGAATTTTGTTGCGTATGGAACATATTACATTGCATATTTTAATATACTTAATACGTATGTGATTTGTGTTTATTTAAGGAATTACTTATATTTGGTTGTATTTTAGACAATGTTTATATGCATCACATGATGTAAAAGGTGGTGGAAGATGTGAATTTGTGTGTACCTCCTTAAATTTGCTTGAATTTTCAAATATTTTTTTAGTGTTTTAGAAAAGGAAAATGAGGTACTCTTTTTATATGAGAAATTGTGTACTATAGTGGCATTTTGTGTTCAATAGTGATAAAGAAAATGGAAAAGAGATGGAATGTTGGATAAAGTATATTTGTTAAACGGACCAATTTTTTCGTATACTAAAAATGCTTAGGATTATGTTTTAGGGTAAATTGAACCTCAAATTGATTTTTGTTGAATTTCGTTTTAAATTACATTATTTTTCTTACAAAACATGTTTCAAAGGTTCTTTTTTGTGTGGCTTTTAGTTTGATTTAGAGTTGTAACAAAATATCATAGTTTTAGTGAAAAAATGAGTCGGGTTTTCTTGAATGATTTCTAATTGGAATTTTGAAGCAAACAAAGTTGGAGTATGAAAAGTGAGTAGCCATGAGTTGAGATCTTAGAGATAAAAAAATGGGAAAAATGGGAGGGACGCTTGCATGCAGTGGGAGACTAAGAATTTTTAGTCAGGGGTGTGAAAGTTTTGAACTGTGGCTAGGTTCGGCGACAGGAGCCCTGAGACGATTTTTTTAGGATTTTTTATAGTATTTTGTAATTTTTTAGCCCTAAAAAATATTAACTGAATGAAAATACTTATATAAATTGTATTATAACAATTACTCATTCAAGTTATATTTTAGCGATAAAATATCGTAAAACAAAAATTACAACAGTTAAATATTAAAAAAAGAAGGAGAAACTCAACAATTTAACTTCAATACTTTAAACTAATCTAATAATTTTTTTTGAAATTACAATAAACATATTTAATCATTCAATCATTAAAACATTTAAAATTAAACTAACTTAACATTTTGCTTTTGAACACTACATTGAAAAAATAAACTGATTTAACATTTTACATTGTTGAACTTTCAAAATTTAACCTAATTAAACAATAAATATGATCAAGAAAAAATTCAACTAAAAATAATAAAAAATAAAAAATAAAAATTGAACTATAAAAAAATTATGTCATTAAAACTTTAAATGTTAGTGAAAGAAACGCTGCACGAGGGCCCTGGCCGATCTATTGTAGTTTTTTTTTAGTGAGACACATATCTGATTAGAAGATATGTTATTTACAATTCCTCCCCTAAGCTTTTAAAATAACATAAAGCTCGTTGCATTTCACTATGAGAACTTACATAGATCTAATTTTTTTTAGTAGTATATATCTCGAAAAAAAATCCAAAAAAAGGGTGAGCGGCCGCCCACCTTTAGGACCACATAGGGCCGCCCATGTTTGCATGCAGGTACGTAAGCACGCAAGCCTCTGAAACATGACGTAAGCTACCATCAACAGCCAGTCTCAAACAATATGTTTCCAACGTAAATAGTGAATGTTGTCATGATTCAATGCATTATTCACGAAATTAAAAGATTTTAATGTTTATATCATATGTTGTTTGATTGAAGCTAAAAAAACAGAACGAAATAAAACATTTGGTTCTTTCACAATCAAATTTAGTCACATACCATGCATGCATTTGTAGATACGACATGCACGTGTTTTACAAATGATGAAGTGGGTGACAAGGATTTAAAAAAAGGGAAAGAAAATTATGTGATCTAATTACATCATATACCACCAATAAAAAAATATACATCAAAAACATATTCTATAATAAGATCACGTGTTCTTCTCTAGAACTGAGAGAGCTGGTGTTAAATAGTTGTTTGCTTTGTCAGGTAAAAGTGCTACTTGCAAAGAGAATATAAAGATAAGGGTATGCAGTGAAGTTTCAAGTTAGTACAAGCTCAAAGAAGAATATCAAAACAATTTTTTTTTACCGTAGTACATCCATATTTCCCATATTTAGACTTTCCTAAAAAGGGCAAATCCAGTGCATGAGGCTCCCGCCAGTGCAGGGTGGTGGTGGGGTGGGGTGGTGGTGGTGGTGGTGGGGAGGGGGGTTTTAGATAAACGGGGTGGGTTGGGGTTGGGGGTGGTGTTAGATATACAGGTTGGGGTTGGGGGGGGGGGGGTTAGATATACGCAACCTCACCCCTACTATTTTCGCGACACGAACCTGTGACCTTCACGTCACAATGGGGCAACCTTACCATTGCTCCAGGTTCACCCCTTGTGTCTAGACTTTACAATAATTTTTAATTTTAATTATACTTTGCCTAGATCCATTAGTGGGGTGTTAAACTTACCTACCATGTGGCATAATAAAATAAGAATAATTAAAGAATCAAACATTCAAAAAAAGAAAGGGAACGAAAGTACGTGATTAGATAATTTTGAAAAAAAACAAAAATCATAATAACCCCAAAACAAGAGAACTAATCTCTATACCTACAACCACCACCAAATATTATTTAATCATTAACTTTATTTGTTGTTATTTTTGGTTTTCTTTTTTAATTTTTTTGGGAGTTGTACAATTTTTATTTTTTCCTAGTTATTTTATCACTTACCTTTTTTAGTTTATTTGTGTTTTCATTTTTTTGGTATAATGTCAGTTTATAACCAAAAGTATGGGATAATGAACGAATATACAATGAAGCCCATAACACGGCTCCCGTGCACCAACTATGCTAAAAAACTACAAAACAAATGGCTGAAACCACCCAACACACGACCTACACGAACCTTATACAAACACATCGTAAGCACAAAACAAAACCAAGAAAGCAAACCTAAATTCAATAATGGCACGTAGGCCCCAAACCTAGCACTACTGCAAAAATTTCTAATAAAACATCGCAGTATCACAACACTCGCTATAAAAGATTTAGCAATAAAATGACTACACTCAACTGAAGGCAACACAAATTAAGTACCGCCGCCAACGACAACCACTATGGACACAACCATCAGAACCAAAGCACCATTTGACCCCATCCAATACTAGGCAAATAAACCCAAAACCAAAACCAGCCATCGCTGGAGAAATGAAACTACCTGTTGACCTAACATGAAGTGCTGCAAACATAGTGGCAGTCTCGAGTAGGCGAGCAGTGGAGATAGGGATGGAGGGTGAAATAAGAATCTCACACTAGACTAAAGCACCAGGGGCTAGAATCAATGAAACAAGCCCAACCCCTACTAGAACACGGACAAACTCCATTGTTGGAGCTCCCACCTTGCTTGATTTGACGTGAAGATCTAAAAGAAGATGATGACCAAGGAAATGGCGGTGGAAACCGACATCAAGGAGAGGCATATGTCAAGAGGGGGAGCACCATCCTCCCAGAAGAGCCCAAACCGAAAACCGGTATGACATGAGGCTCTCTCGGTAGGATATCGCCTGGGAGAGGGAGGGTTCAACCACTTGGATGGGGGGTATCAACACAGTAGAAAGAGAAGGGGGTGGGGTGGGGAAGGGCACACACTCAAACTTTAGAAAGAGAAACTCTCAACAATCCGAAAAGGGAGCCATACCCTCTCAAAATAAAAGTTTGAGAAAACTTCACACGTGTTGTGAAAACAACACAACCGAAAGCAAAACCACACCGAAAGATGTTCAAAGAGCAAATAACAACAAATCAACCCACACGGCCAAGGGGAATCAGGAACCAAGGAACAAGGCACGTGCTCAACCTCCACAGCCAAACAACACAACCACCACCGAAACCCAAACCACCCACGGGAAAAATCCAAACAGAAACCTAACATGAAGGGCATCATATAAGGTTACGGTTTTTAGAGTATCGTTCCCAGCAATGGAGTGCATCGATGGGCGTGCAGATGGACGCTCCAAACTCAGCAACCAAAGAAGAATCCAAAGGATCAACCCATCCTCAAAATGACTCCGGTCGAGCCCATCGTTGGAAAATCCACATGTCCCGGTCTGACATGAAGCAGTCTAAAGAGATGGAGATCAAGAATAAAAGGTGGGATCCAAGGGCGGAGGAGGAACTGAAGACGATAGAGGACACACCAACGATAAGAATAGATACGCCCCAAACCAGATATAACATAAAGAGCTACTTAGCAAAGAATGCCCACCAGGAGAGGGGTAAGACTCATCCGCTCAGAGGGGTTGATGGAATACAAGGGGGTAGGGGAGGAAGAGGTGACAAAAAATCATTGTGTTTCTTCAGAATTATTTTGATAATTTTTGTGTTAAAATATCATGTAGCAGACAACTTTAACACCCCACTAATGGATTTTAAGGAAAGTTTAATGAAAATTAAAAATGTCACAAGTGTCATACGAGAATTATAGATGTAGTAAAGTCATAAAACCCCAAAAATATAAACTAAACCAATAATGAAAGAAAAGGTGAGAGAAGAATCATTTGAGAAGTTTCTCAACAATTCCTTACCAGCTCATATAGCTCCTTCCCTGGCTTAGCCACATATTCATAGCATACCTGCATATAAACACACACAACTTTGCCCCATCCATATAATTTTGGCTCTCAATGAAAATAAAAGCTTACTCACATCAAAGCTCTTATTCCTAGTAGTTGAATCATGCAACGCCTTCACATAGATATCCGCTACATCGGCACAACTTATCGACTACATATATTGATGGATATTAGCTTTCATGTTAAATCCTCTGATTTAACATTTATCATTAAAAATAATGTATTACTCTAACCTGTGATATCCTATTTCCTTGGTCAAATACGAGAGCTCGTTGCCCACCAGGTTCTTCATGAAAAACACAATTTCAATTATGATGTATTTTTAAAACAACTACAGTTGAAAACTTAAGCCCTATCTTTTTCTACACGCGTTAATACATTAACATGTTTGATAAACTAAAATAAGTGAAGTGTTTGTAATTCCAACATCACTATTGTAATCGATTTCTTTTGGACATGAGGCCACAATGAGAGATGGTTAAACAAGTTTAAAAGGTTTAAGTTCATAATCATATTTCAAGAGACAACTGTTCCCGTGCCTCAATATCAGTTTTTATATTGCTATTATTACTTTACCCCGGAGATAATCTATGAATCATGGACACGGACATGGGTGCCGTATCCGACACGACACGGACACACCGACACGATAAATTTTGAAAAAATTGGACACAACACGCCTGGGATGCGAATAGATATAAATATTTTTTTGATAATATACCGTGCATACATCGATCTATTTGCACTAAAAAAAGTAGTACCCAAACTAATTATCAAAGTATCTATCATGGTCAAATATGTTAACAAAAACATTTAAACCATATGCCAAGATTTATATATCCAAAGTCTTGTATAACAACTAACTCCATTGCCAGCAAAGAAACAAGTAACAATCAATATACAAAAGAACCCATTCTAAACAAACATATTAATAATTTTAATGAGCCAAGTGGTTCAATGGTCCTCATTTATCACCATTTTCGACTAGGCCAAAAACTTTATCATCACTCCCTCAAGTTTCATAGAAGTGTCTGCGGAGTGTCACGGAAGTATCCGACTTTTTTTAAATGCCAAATCGATTCGACACACCATGTGGCGTGTCAAAGGAGTGTCGTACAGGTGTCATGTGCGTGAGAGTGTCCGACACGGGGACGTCACCTCCGACAAAGTTCGATGCAACAAATAATGCATAAGGTACTAATGGGTTGATGCACATGGGGGTTGTAGTTAAAAGAAAATTTTAGAACTTCAAGGGGGGTAAGTATAATTATGCAATTATCAACGGGGAAAAGTACAAAAATCCATTTTTATTTTCTTAATATCTCCTTCCAATGTGAAGTAAGCAGATGAAGTGAAACAATCACCTGGTAAATAAGATAACAATTTCATGACAAGTTCAATTCGCTTGGAAATTAGCATAGCAAACTAATACCATTGAACTCAAGAATTGTAATGCTAAAATACTACAGTCAACTGTCAATCGAAAAATACAGTTTATTAAATAAAATTACCATTAGGGGACCAGGGCGAATTATTGTATAACCAAGGCCTGATTTTCTCAAGGAATCATCTCCAACCTACATGAATCTCAACAAAACAATATCAGTCCTAATTCAAATCTTAATGAGTTTTTTTTTCAAAAGAAAAAAAAAGAAAAAAAGAAATAACTTAATGCATAACAAAGAGAAAGCTAACCTTTTTGGCTCTCGGAACCTGTTCCCTTCTATTAGGTTCTATCCCTGATCCTGTACACGAGACTAGGACAAAGTTCGTTTCTTGTCCAGTCTGCATAACGTTGACTAGCATTAAGTAGTCTTCATATTAATAAGGAAAAACAATGTTTTCATTACATGTACCCATCCAAATGAAAACGAAGATAAGTACAACCGTTATTTCCTATTTTGCTTATGTTTTTCCCCACACTAGCCATTTTTCCTAAGAAACTAGTCAAAACATGTCCCTTCAAATATTTGGAGACAATGACATTACGTGTTCTCCTAAATAGCTTACTAGAAGAAATATACGCCCTGTTTAGATGTGGGACTATATATTTGTTTTTTATGTCTAGTTTTCATCTCAGTTGCTAATTCTCATTTGCAATAATTAGAAAACCTGTTCATTTGGTAGAAATAAAATATTATTTTCAAAATGTAATTTGTAGAAACTGATAACTGCATGTGAATTGCATGTAACAAATAACTGCATGACTACAAGCATTGGCTAAGCTCTTTGCCACTAAACTAATCGGCATAAAATAGCAGTAATAATAGATGCATATGGGTCTTCGCAGAATATATATCTATATTCAACTATTTTGTAATGATGTAAGGACTATAAAGAAATTTTCATATATTTTGGTTGTATACTTGTCCTGTCATGTGGATTGTTAATATTCAAATCACGTGTGACATATGAGATGATTCAATTTGACGCATAAATATTTTTTGATCTGTTACTCGAACTATATATAGTTTAGCATTAGTAACCACACCACTTACAGGTTTGAGGCATCGAAATGTATAATGCAATTTGCTGTTCCTTTGCATTATTTAATCTCTTCAGTTTTATCTTTACTTTGCCCCTGAGATAATTACATAATTATACATGCCCCTAGAAGTTAAAAAATTATAGCCTCATTTGGTGTGTGTGTGTGTGTGTGTGGGGGGGGGGGGGGGGGGGGTAAGTCTAGTTATGCTATTATCTCGAGGGGGAAATTCAAAAACCTTGTCATTGTGCCCGGAATGAACGCCATAGAGTGTGCAAGCTCAATTTGTACAAATGGTTTAAAACAAGATTCTTGAAATTGGAACATCAAATCTAATGAGATAATCAAATTGGAGGGTCTATCATATTTAGTACCGGGTACATCCTGTATAACAAGCATTACATAAATAGGAAATGACAAGTGATTTGATTTACGTAACAAATAACCTGGAAAACATACTTACTGGAAGTGCTTTTATATATTCCAATATTAGTTGAAAGCTTCTCAAGTCATGATTTGTCCCAACGGTTCCGTCACCAGGTCTCTGTACAGAATAATGACACAGTATTATCTATAAGGCATTCTAAAAGCTTCATTCTTGAAACACTACTAGTTAAGTTAGAGATCAAGTCACAGTTCTATTGGATAAACCCGAGGCTGTAATCCAACTGCTGTGTTTGTTTAATGAAACAAGCCAACATTGGAAGAGGGGGAGAATGAAAGCAAGCAATTTTGCATTGGGAAGCAATTAAAAGAAGATTTTACATTATACCAATTTTTAACAGACACTAAAGCAGTAATGTGATGCACATGAGAAACACTGCACTAGTTAAAGCTTACTCTCGCTCTCCCTATAAAGGTTCCCCTCTGATATCAATGAATTTACTTGGGCAGCCCGTGTTCTAACTCGAAAAGTACTGGCTATCTTAGTTTCATACCCTAACTTGGTTAGCAAGGAGATTTTACCAAATGTTGGCCTGACACTCCTCTACTTTGATGTGGGATTCTTAAGCTTACCATTGTTTGTCTCGTATAAATGTCTCACAATTACGCCTGTAAACGGATTGGATTCGGACTGGATATTTATTTATTTTTATAATAATTTTCATTAAAAAAATAAATAATGATATGCCAAAACATATACTTTTGACCACTTGATTTGCAACATTTTAATTTTCAACTCTTAGGAGCCGTTTGTGTGTGCTGTTTTCCTTTTATATGAGGGAGATTTTTTTATATAATATTATCACTATTATAATATATATTTAAAATATTATTAAATACAATATATATATATATATATATATATATATATATAATAATGCTCTTGTGCGGACTAGTCCGCATTTTAAAAATGCGGACCGAACATCTGTCACCTAACGGTGCGCCTGTAAATTATCACCTAAATTATAGTCACACTCTCTCTTTTCTGGGTTCACCGCCAGGTGACACATGTCCGGTCCGCACTTTTAAAATGCGGACTGGTCCGCACAAGAGCATGACTATATATATATATGGTCTCAAACAAGCTTCCCGTAAATGATGTCACAAGTTTTATCAAGTCATTATCACATATGATTTTGAGGTTAATGAAGTAGATGATAGTGTATATCATAAGTTAAGTGGGAGTAAAATTATCTTCCTTGTGCTTATGTCGATGACATATTATTGGCTAGCAATGATGTAGGCTTATTGCACGAACCTAAGTGATTTCTAACTAGGAATTTTAAAATGAAAGATCTTGGGGATGCCTATTTTGTATTAGGAATTGAGATACACCGAGATCATTCTCAGGGTATCCTCGGATTATCCCAAAATAGATATATCGAGAAGGTACTCTCTAGATTTGACATGAAAGATTTTGCACAAGGAGATACTCCCGTCGCTAAGGGAGATAAGTTTAGTCTCTGTCAATGCCCCAAGAATGAGATTGAAAGTGTAGAAATGAAAAGGTTTCCTTGTGCTTTATTGATTGGGCATAAATATTGCATATTTATTCCCCTAATTTCGGTACGTTAGTAAGATCGAGAGATGCAATTGATAGGGATTTAACTCACATTAATGCTACTAACCTTCGTAGGCAAGTATTTCGTGTTTTGTGTTTCTCCTATGTGTTTTACAGGTTAATGATGCAAAAGATACAAAAGAGAAATCAAAACAATGAAAGAAAGGCTAAGAAGGCAAGTTAAAGGGCGTTTTCGTAATTCTTAAGCCAAATACCGGAGGTGGGGATAACTGGAAATTTGAAGAGCTCGGAACAACGAGAATATTGGAAGAAACGGCACCCAAATCCGAGCTACGGTGAAGGAATTATGATCATTCAAAGTTGAAGAAAAATCCAAGAAGAGAAGATGAAAAAAATGAAGAATTTTCTAAATGTTGAAATCTAAATTGTCATCCAAACCAGCAGATATCCGCGAACCTATCCTGAACCGGTTCGAGGGCCGAACCAGTTCGCATGTACCCCGAATCGGTTTGGGGTCCCTGATGGGCAAAATTGTTCTTTTATTCTGAGTGGTCCAACGGGATTCTGTGTGTTACAACTCATTCTTGGTGTATTGTGTCCGAAGTTAGGCTCTAAAAGGGAGACTTCTGGAGGGTTTTAACACACATATACTTAGACCTAGAGGGAGTGAAAGAATACTAGATAGTTAGAGAGAATTCCATAGAATTGTTGATAGTTTTGTAGAGAGAAAAGAAGTAGAAGACTACATAATATAGCTGGAATTATTTGTATCAAGACTGAATCATTTTCGGGTTTGTTTCAAGTTCTAATTCAATTTCCATTCTTATGATTGTTCTTGCATGATTAATACTCTTATTTGATTTTGATAAATTTTCGAGTCTATAACACTTGTTTACATGTTTCAAAATAGTTTCAACATGAGTTCTTTCACATACAACATAATTATTCTTTGCATCGTTAAGTTTAACATGTCCGCCTAGATTTATAAGGGTCGGGATGCATGAACTCGACCTAATGTGTTAGTTATATGTGTATGAAGTCAATCCTCTGAATTTAATGATGTATTATATCCGTATTATCTAGTAACACAACCATTGTAGACCTTTGGACCTCGTTTGCTTCCGAGTAAACGGGATGCTTTATAATGCAATGCGGGTGTTACTATTGCGCGTTATCGCTTTATTCGTCCTCTGATTTTGTATGATGCTGTCTTGAACCTCATATACGTAATACTTGGGAGCACTAAAGTCTGGGATTAATCAACCATTTAAATTTACGATTAGTTTCATACCTACAATAACACTAGGGTCGAGGGACTGCATTCCCGTCCTGTTTTTCTTCACCATATAATCCAAGTTTCAGTTTAATCATCATCAGTAATTTAGTTCATTAATCAATTGTTTCAAAATTGCATATAGTTTTAGTTATCCCACCAATCATATCATCTTTTCCTTTTCTTTAAAGTTAGAATTAGGATTCACACGTCTGTCCACGTTGCCCTATTTCCCTGTGGATTCGTTACCCAGATTTGCCGCTATACTCCGCAAAAGTGTAGTTAAAGTTTAGGTTTTTGTATTGAAATTGGAAACCAATAACAACGATTAGCGTATTACACGGACGCTCGATTTTCACATCAGTCAAAATGGCGTCGTTGCCGGGGAATTAGGTAGTCTTAAGATTAGGATCAAGTTAATCTCAAGTTCTGACCAAAAACTTCAAAAAATCCAAAAAAACAAAATAAAATAAAAAGTAGAAAAAAAAAACAGTCTCCATCATCTCTCACAAACCTGTTAATGCAAAATTATGAATTTACTTCAACTCTTGGTAACACTCCAACCCATATTCACAAGAACCCGATAGCTGAGTACATCCCTGATAGCCCTCACACTCCAAACGCACCACAGTTTTGGGTTCCAACTCCAACACCGTCACACTCATTCACAAATAGCACTCAGTTCTCCCTCTTAGGAAACACTTCAGAGCAAGCTCTAAGGATACCAAGTGAGGACATAGAGTCTACGAGCGAGAGAGAAATGTCACAACACGGTAGTGTAGCCATCGGTGAGAAAGAGGTCCCGTACCGCCCTTTGAGAGCACACTTATATCCCGAGCGCATTGTCACTCCGGAATGCATTTTACTCCCGTATAATGCAGGGCATTTTCGATTTAAGAATGGGATGATCCATATCCTTCCCACTTACCATGGAATGGATTTAGAAAAACTAAATGCCCACATCATGGAATTTGAGGAGGTGTGTGAGACCCTAAGCGATCAAACTTGAACAAAAGATATGCTCCGCCTCAAACTCTTCCCATTCTCGCTAAAGGATAAGGCTAAGACCTCGCTATGGTCTTTACCTCCAAATTCAATTTCATCCTATCCAAATTTTTCAAGAAATTCTTTCCTCTACATCGAACGAACTCCATCAAGGCTCAAATTCAAACTTTCTGACAATTAGAAAATGAGTCGTTCGATCGATGCTACGAGCGTTTCAATGAATTAATTACTTCGTGCCCCCATCATGGATTTGATAAACTGCAAATCATTTCCTTCATCCACAATGGGCTGAACATTAATTCCAAACAACTCGTTAAAACCATGTGCGATGGTTTATTTATCGAATTAGATGCCAACGATGCTGAGCATCACCTGAGGTATGTCGCAGAGACTACCCAATCATGGGACAAATCTGACCCTAGTTCTCAAAATTGAACTCGACAAACGACCACCACTCCATCGGCATCCTACTTGTTCCACATGGAAAGGAATGTTATGACGGATAGCCGAATCGATTTACTTGAGAAAGGAGTGCGAGAAATACTTAAAGTATGTGGAAGAGAATTAACTGGATCCATCCCAAACCCCATCGAAATGGTGTGTGAGATTTATGAGGTGGGTCATTCAACTGAGGAATGCCAGACAATACCCACCTACAAAGTTATGCTTCAAGAGCAAGTTAGTGGAATAGGAGGATTCAAGGGTAATTTCAGTGCACCGCACGGAAATTCTTACAACCCTTATTAGAAAAACCATCCTGGTTTTAGCTATGGGCAACAACATGCTGCGATGAATACTAATTCGCATATTTTCCCTCCTCCACCACAACACATTTAACAAGCTCCACACATGCAAGGACATGTGCAAGCACCACCAGCTCAAGGAGCATATATCACTCCACCGCGGAGAAATCTCGAGGACATGATGAACCAATTTATCAATAACCAAAATGCAGCCAATGCTCGATATGATCGTATGATAGGCGACATAAATGCAAATATCTCAAAACTGCAATCATCATTAAGTTTTCCAAGAGAAGGGCAAGTTTCCTGCCCAGGGCAAAAGACCTCCCCAAGGGCAAACTAGTGTCGGCTCCACCTTAACAGAACATCAGGAGTAATGTCAAGCTGTGACCACTCTTCGTAGTGGGAGAGTCGTTGATTTATCTCCTCCCCCACACGACGCAACCAAAGACAAGGAGATTTCTCCATGCACAAAAGAGGCCGAAGATGTCCCCTTGAATGAGAGTGATAAAAAGGACACTAGTGAGCCCGAGGTGGTAGTGAAACCACCCACCGCGGCACCGTTTCCTCAAAGGTTGGTTCCTTTTCATAAAGGAAGCCCCCATGATGAAGTGCTAGAAGTACTTAAGCAAGTAAAGTTACATTTACCTTTCTTCGAGGCCATTAAGCAAATTCCAGCTTATGCGAAAGTCATCAAGGACTTGTTAACAGTAAAGAGGAAGATGAAGGTAAAGAAAAACGTCTTTCTAGCACAGAACATGAGCTCCATACTCCTTAATGATCTCCCGCCCAAATTTAAAGATCCCGGTGCACCCACCATTTCCTACATCATTGGAGAAAATAAAATTGAAAAAGCCTTACTTGACTTGGGAGCTAGTGTCAATATCCTCCCTTACGCCATCTATAGGCAACCTGATCTGGGCAACTTGAAGCCCACAAAGATCACTCTCCAATTAGCGAATCGAATCGTGAAGAACCCAAGAGGTATAGTTGAGGACATAATCGTCCAAGTGGACACTTTCTACTTCTCGGTAGACTTTGTCATTTCGGACACGGAGCCTTCCTTCACATCGAGTAGTCATGTTCTCATTATTCTTGGGTGCCCATTCTTAGCTACGACTAATGAAATTATCAATACTCGAAATGGGAAAATGCAACTCACTTTTGGGAACATGACTTTAGAGACTAACATCTTCCATATCGCTCAACATACGAGGGAAGAAGATGATCTTCACGTGGTGAGCCTAATCGACGAGATCGTAGAGGAGTATTTTGAGGAAAACTATTGTGGAGAAGTTCTAAGGTCTTGTTTAGGTTCGGGCCACGAGGGTGAAGGAATGTACGCTTAATTCAAGAGCGGAGTTAAGGAGTTAAGAGAGTTACTTGATGAGAGAGCATCGGACGAGGACGCGAGAGAAGTAAGTTGGGTTTCACAATTTGAGGAATTACCGCCAAGGGTGTCACGCTTGGTTCCCTCCAGCGACAAATTTTCGACCGTCGAATTGAAGAAACTACCCTCCCATATTAAATATGCATATCTAGGAGAGGATGAGACATTTCCTATTGTTGTCTCCTCTAGCCTAGACGAAGAGCAGGAGGGTAAACCGTTAAAGATTCTGAGGAAGCACCAAAGTGCTTTCAATTGGTGCATAACCAATTTGAAAGGGATAAGTCCTTTTATTTGCAGCCACAAGATTCACCTCGAGGAGGATGTTAAGCCCTCTAGAGAGATGAAAAGAAGGCTAAACCCCATTATGAAAGAAGTAGTGAGAGCCGAAATCATTAAATAGTTAGATGTCGGGATTATCTATCCAATCTCGGATAGCAAGTGGGTGAGCCCTACTCAAGTTGTCCCGAAGAAGTTGGGCATGACTGTGATTGAGAATGCTAAGGGAGAACTAGTCCCCCAACGTACCACCACCGGGTGGCGCATTTGTATTGATTATCGGAAGCTCAATGCGGGGACTAGGAAAGACCACTTCCCTTTTCCATTTATTAATCAGATGCTTGAACGAGTAGCGGGCCACCCTTACTATTGCTTCCTTGATGGTTATTCCGGATATAACCAAATTGAGGTAGATGTACTTGACCAGGAGAAAACGACTTTCACTTGCCCTTTTGGTACGTTTGCCTACCAACGTATTCCATTAGGCTTGTGTAATGCACCCGCAAACTTTCAAAGGTCCGTGTTGAGTCTATTTAGTGACATGGTTGAAAGAGGACTCGAAGTGTTTATGGACGATTTTAGCGTTTTTTGCACCTCTTTCGATTTTTGTTTGACAAAACTGGGAAAAGTATTTGCTCGGTGTGTGGAAAATAACTTAGTGCTAAATTGGGAGAAATGCCATTTTATGGTCACTGAGGGAATAGTTCTTGGCCACATGGTTTCATCCAAGGGGATAGAAGTTGATAGAGCTAAGATAGATGTTATAGTCGATCTGCCCCCACTAAATCGCTCAAAGACGTGCGCTCCTTCTTGGGACACGCAAGGTTTTATCAAAGGTTCATTAAGGACTTTAGCGGCATCGCTAGACCCTTAAGCAACCTACTCATGAAGGACACCCCATTTGAGTTGACGGAAGCATGCCATAGCGCTTTTGAAAAACTAAAAACGATGCTTGTGTCTACTCCCATCATGCAAGTTCCAAATTGGTCCTTATCATTCGAACTTATGTGTGATGCTAGAGATTTAGCGATAGGGGTTGTTTTGGGCCAAAGAAAATATAAGCAGGCTTATGTCATCTACTACGCTAGCCGAACTCTTACCGGGCCACAACTCAACTACTTCACCACGGAGAAGGAGTTGCTAGCGGTAGTCCTTGCTCTTGATAAATTCCGGTCCTACATTTTCGATTCTCCTGTCATTTGCTTCACCGACCACGCGACACTGAAATATCTACTTGCAAAGAAAGACGCAAAGCCGCACCTCATAAGGTGGATCTTACTCCTACAAGAGTTTAAGCTCTCCATTAAAGATAAGAAAGGAGTAGAAAATGTCGTGGCCGACCACTTATCACGGCTTTCGTTCGACGTACCTAATGATCCCATACCGATAGACGAATACTTCCCGGATGAGCAACTCTTTGCCGCCTCTTCTTTACCCTGGTTTTCGGATATCATGAACTATCTTGTCACGCGAGACGTCCCTCCCGATTGGACACAGCAAGATAAGAAGAGCTTTATTACTTGGTCGAGCATGTTTTTCTATGATGATCCTTTCCTGTTTAAATATTGTGTCGACCAAATCATTCGACGTTGTGTACCGGATGACGAGATCCCCAAAGTCATCTAATTTTGTCATTCGGAAGCTTGTGGAGGCCACTTTTTGACGAAAAAGGCGGTCGCTAAGATTTTTCAATACGGCCTCTATTGGCCCACAATCTTTCAAGATGTGAACAATTGTTGCAAATCTTGTGATAGGTGCCAAAGGATGGGAGCGATCGCCCGACGAGACATGATGCCTTTAACCCCGATACTCATTATTGAGATTTTTGACTGTTGGGGTATTGACTTCATGGGCCCTTTTCCCCCATCTTTCGATTTCCTATACATCCTAGTCGCGATAGATTATGTTTCTAAATGGGTAGAATCCATAGATACCAGGACCAATGACAGTAAGGTGGTGATTAGGTTACTGCAGGAACACATATTTTCCCGCTTTGGTGCTCTGAAAGCAATAATCAGTGATAATGGCACGCACTTTTACAACAGGCCATTTGAGAACCTCATGAGAAAGTATGGTGTCGTTCAAAAAGTTGGAACGACCTGTCATCCCCAAACGAATGGGTAGGCTGAATTAGCGAATCGGGAAATCGAGAACATTCTATAAAAGACCGTCAATCCCACCCGGAAAGATTGGTCACTTAGATTGAATGATTCACTATGGGCCTATCGTACCGCATATAAAAACCCGCTCATCATGTCCCCATTCCGCTTTGTGTATGGCAAACCTTACCATCTTCCCATGGAATTAGAGCACAAAGAGTTTTGGGCGATTAAGAAGCTGAACTATGAAATGGATAAAGCCGGTGAAGCTCGCAAGCTTCAATTGCATGAGTTAGAAGAGATACGCAATGATGCGTATGAGAACGCCAAAATTTCCAAAGAACAGATGAAACTAGCTCACGATAACATCATTCGACGAAAAGAGTTTCTTCACGAACAAAAAGTACTTCTCTATAACTCTCGGCTTCATATATTCTCGAGCAAATTGCGATCATGGTGGAGTGGCCCATTCGTTGTAAGGAATGTTTTCCCCCACGGAGATGTGGAACTGAACGATTCAAAGGGGGAAATACGTTCAAAGTTAATGGACAACGCCTAAAGCCATATCTAGAGGCGTGTGTGGAAGAAGTCGACACGGTTTGGTTGTCAGACCACGTTTACGGGGTCGAGTGAGCTTAACGAGAGAGGTCGTCTCACCCCCAACGCATATGGGGTGAATTCTTATATATAATAGTCTTGTGTGAGTTAGGATAGTTTTGAGTCCAAAGCACGATTTACGAGAGAGACTGAGTTAGCACACTTTTCGTGTGTGTTTGCACGTAGTTCGAGAGCTTGGACAAGGCTATTTTAGGTCACCCGGGGGTCTAGTACATCTTTTGGGGCAATAGGCACGAGAGAGGATAGGAGAGAACATTGAAATTTTGAGAGAAAAGAGCTCCAAAAAATTTCTGGCAGCACATTTCCCCGAACCCAGGTCGAACCGATTCGGGGGGCGAACCGGTTCGCGGGTACCCCGAACCGGTTCGAGGCCCCTGACAGATTCTTCACCCCTTGTTTTACAAATTCATCCTTCTTCCCTCCATTCATTCCCTATGAAATTTTCCCCTCCAAAACCTTCCCCTCACCGCCACTTTCACTCCAAATTCATTCCCTCCCTCCTCTCCTTCCAAATACATTTCCCTTTCCCACCAAAAATCCTTCCCTCACACCTATAAATTCATCCCCACCCCTCATCCATTCTCACACAAAAAATTCACTCTCCCTCTCATACATACAATATACTTCTCTCTACCTATCTCTCTCTCTCACCATGACACGTCCCCGCCAAACCAATTTTCGTCCTAAGAAATATGATGCCACCACCATCCTCAATGATGAGGGTAAGGGGTGTTTCTAAGCGTCCAAGATCGCCATTGGTCAGAGCAATACTTCTCTGCTATGCACCCAATCCACATCGAGCATTTTGTTACTTGGGAGCAACTTCCCAGCAACGTCACCGCCCTATTCAACCGCCGAGGGTGGTGCTCTTTTCTCGCTCCTACGGGCAATCACGTGTTTGAAGCCTCCATCCGCCACTTTTATGCAACACTCGTTCGAAAGTCCTCCACACTACACGAGGCTTACCTTGACGGCCTCCAAATTCCTTTCTCGACTGCCATTATCGCGCTCAAAATGCGTTTCAAAGGGGTTGTCCTCCCCGTGCCTTTTCGATATCCTATAAATGGTGCCCTCCGTACCAAAGAAGAATGCATTGCTCGAATGGCACCCGAGGAGGAATGGATGAGGGATTCTTTTCCTATAGGAAAGCTATCGGATACAGTGCGATTCACGCATCCAATTGCTTGTGGAGCCATCCACCAAACCACCAATGACTCGGTGGTCCGGTTACGTCACGCCAACTTCCTATATCTCTTTCTCGACCCTGAGAGCACAATTAATTTAACCCAGCTCTTCTACGCCGATATCATCAATGCTGCATATGACGAGTGGGGAAAAATTGCGCTCCCTTACGCTCGCCTCATTATGGAGCTCTTGATCAATGTCGAGGTAGAAGACCTGGGGCAGCAAGTCCGCCTCCCTCGCCCAATTGGTTCTACTTCCACCACTCGGAGTGAACTCCAAATGCACGTAGCCCACCCCGACCGTCCCATACTCGATGAGGATGCGGGGGAGGAAGGACATAATGACCTGATGATGGATGTCGGAGAGGAAGAATAGGAATATGAGGAAGATGAGGATGATTCTGATTTCGAGCCCCCGGGGGCAAATTTTGATAGGCGCCTTTCGGTGGTGGAATCCCGCCTTGACGGGTCCATCACCCAATATAATCAAGATCAAGCCGCCTATCAAAGGGATCAATAGGCTTATAGGAGAGATACAAGTATGATGCACCAGCTATGATCCTTATGATCCGCGTGCACCCGGGACCTCAAATAAACTTCCCCATCATAGCCCGTGACTGTTTTTGTGTGGTTGTTAGTGTTGTGTTGTTGTAGGTGGTTCACAATCATTTTATGCTTCTTAGTCTCTTATGTAACACATGCTTTGTAGTTGTTATAATACAATAATGCATTTTTTGTTAATTTGTTGTTTTATTTTTCCACACTTTTAATTCGCTTTGAGTTAGATTTTAGTCTTTTTTGCTTGAGGATAATGCAAAAGTCTAAGTTAGGGGGGGTCACAAGTGCGATTTTCTAAAACTTCACAAATTTTCTAAAAATGCCTAAATACAATTCTAAAAAATCCAAAAATAAATAAAAATTAAAATTCATTCTTTTTTCGAAAATATCATTAAAAGTCGATTTTAAGTCTCCAGTTGTAAAATTCAAAATGCACAAAGCCGAAATCAACCAAAGACGAAAATTGTGCGAAATTTGGTGACTTAACGAATAAATGTGGAGATTAACAACCCCAGTGAGATTCGAACCTTTCATCTTTGTGAAAATTATAAATCAATTTGAGTTAATTGTTAACTCAAAGTACTTTTCAGCATAAAAAAAGTCGTCGAAGATCTCAATCCTTTCACTTTGATCGGTTTTGAGACACGTGTGTAATATTGAATTGAAAAACGTGCCGAAGAAATCTCTTAATTAAATTAATCTCAAAACGCATATGGTAACGCAATTAGTATTTTGGACAATGAAGTAGGCCCTCGTTTGTCATCCAAAAATATTAGCCAGAAAAAAGTAGCGAGAAATTATCCCTTTTGTAACCCAAATTGAGCCGAATAAATTTTTCCTTTCGTTTGACAACCCGAAAAACCTCAATGGTCCCGAAATTGTGAAAAGGATAATTCGATAATTTAAATGGGGAAAAGTGAATAAAAAGGGGAAAGAAAAAAAAATTACGCTCAGCAAAAATAGTAAGAAAAGAAAAGAGTGAAAAATAGAAAAAGAATAAAAAATGAGAAAAGCCCGAAAATGCACTAACGGACATCATAAGAACATTTTCCAATTCCAGTTTCCCGTACCACTCTCATAATTACCCAATACACCATTAACCCGAAAAAGTCCTAACCGAGTCCAAAATTTCAAAAATTGATTACCGCGTGGAGATCTAAAACACAAAAAGATAATAAAAGAGATAAAACGTATGTGTAAAAAGCAAATGTTCCTGTGTTTTAAACCGTATTCCGTTGATGAGATCTATTCACCATTTATTTCCTTCTTTCAAATTATGTGCGTGACTTTGCATCCATTATATTTACTCTTTATAAATCACGCACACCATGAGAATAACCACATTCCAAGTGATTCGTTTGTGAGAGCATTTCGTGAGCATTTGAATCAAAACGAATTTTCGAAAAGTATCGTAATAATCAATCGATGGAAGTTAACGGTTCGATTTTTTTTGGCTTAGCACACACACACTATAGTTTGAGACTCTTGAACATGAACTTATAATGACTATTTTTCGGAAAAGATTGAATTATACAATTTTTGCGTATTTTGAAGTTTCTTTGAGTCGAATTTTGTGGGTATATTCACTGCAAACCCTTACGAGACAACACTCGTCCAACCAGGGTAACCTAGGGGTTTAAAGGCTTGTTGCATATGATAAATGCAATAGCTCGCCCGCGAAAAAGGTATTCTACCCCAATAATATGTTTAGAAGAGTTGTAACCTCTTTTCTTTATCTTTTACATTGCTCGGGACGCGCAAAGTTCTAAGTTAGGGGGATTTGATTGGGCATAAATATTGTGTATTTATTCCCCTAATTTCGGTCCGTTAGTAGGCCCGAGCGATGCAATTGATATAGATTTAACTCACATTGATGCTACTAACCTTCGTAGGCAAGTATTTCGTGTTTCGTGTTTCTCCTATGTGTTTTATAGGTTAATGATGCAAAAGATACAAAAGAGAAATAAAAACAATGAAAGAAAGGCTAAGAAGGCAAGTTAAAAGGCATTTTTGTAATTCTTCAGCCAGATACCGGAGGTGGAGACAGCTGGAAAGTTGAAGAGCTCGAAACAACGAGAATATTGGAAGAAACGGCACCCAAATTCGAGCTACGGTGAAGGAATTATGATCATTCAAAGTTGAAGAAATATCCAAGAAGAGAAGATGAAAAAATAAAGAATTTTCTAAGTGTTGAAATCTAAATTGTCATCCAAACCAGCAGATATCCGCGAACCTAGCCTGAACCGGTTCCGGTTCGCATGTACCCCGAATCGGTTTGGGGTCCCTGATGGGCAAAATTGTTCTTTTATTCTGAGTGGTCCAAAGGGATTCTGTGTGTTACAACTCATTCTTGGTGTATTGTGTCCGAAGTTAGGCTCTAAAAGGGAGACTTCTGGAGGGTTTTAACACACATATAATTAGACCTAGAGGGAGTGAAATAATACTAGATAGTTAGAGATAACTCCATAAAATTGTTGATAGTTTTTGTAGAGAGAAAAGAAGTAGAAGACTACATAATATAGCTGGAATTATTTGTATCAAGACTGAATCTTTTTCGGGTTTGTTTCAAGTTCTAATTCAATTTCCACTATTATGATTGTTCTTGCATGATTAATACTCTTATTTGATTTAGATAAATTTTCGAGTCTATAACACTTGTTTACATGTTTCAAAATAGTTTCAACATGAGTTCTTTCACATGCAACATAATTATTCTTTGCATCGTTAAGTTTAACATGTCCGCCTAGATTTATAAGGGTCGGGATGCATGAACTCGGCCTAATTTGTTAGTTGTATGTGTATGAAATCAATCCTCTGAATTTAATGATGTATTATATCCGTATTATGTAGTAACACAACCATTGTAGACCTTTGTACCTCGTTTGTTTCTGAGTAAACGGGATGATTTATAATGCAATGCGGGTGTTACTATTGCACGTTACCGCTTTATTCATCCTCTGATTTTGTATGATGCGGGCTTGAACCTCATATACGTAATACTTGGGAGCACTAAAGTCAGGGATTAATCAACCATTTAAATTTACGATTAGTTTCATACCTACAATAACACTAGGGTCGAGGAACTGCATTCCCGTCCTGTTTTTCTTCACCATATAATCCAAGTTTCAGTTTAACCATCATCAGTAATTTAGTTCATTGATCAATTGTTTCAAAATTGCATATAGTTTTAGTGATCCCACCAATCATATCATCTTTTCCTTTTCTTTAAAGTCAGAATTAGGATTTACTCGTCTGTCTACGTTGCCCTATTTCCCTGTGTATTCGATACCCAGATTTGCCGCTATACTTCGCAAAAGTGTAGTTAAAGTTTAGGTTTTTGTATTGAAATTGGAAACCAATAACAACGATTAGCGTATTACACGGACGCTCGGGTTTCACATCAGTCATTTAGCTATGGAGAGACTTTTGTATGCTCAAGTATGTACACGTTCGGATTTAGTGTACATAATGGGTATGTTAGGCAGATATGTGAGTAACCCTATAATGGATCACTAGAAAGCAACCAAATGGGTTATGATGTATTTATAGGGAACAAAAGATTACATGCTCATATATCGAAAGTCATATAATTTGGAGATCATTGGGTATTCTGATGTCGATCTTATGGGTTGCCAAGACACTAAGAGATACACTTATGGCTATGTATACATGTTGTTTGGAGGTGCTATTTTTGGTAGAGTGCTAAGCAGTCACTCATTGCACCTTCCACTATGGCAACAAAGTTCATAGCCTATTATGAGGCAACAAATCATGCGATATAGCTGCGAAATTTTGTCACTGGGCTGCATATTTTGGGTAGCATTGAAAGACCACTACAGATATATTGTGACAATAATTCAACAGTTCTATATTCGAATAACAACAAAAGCTTATTGAAGTCTAAGCACATGTACATTAAGTTTCTTATTGTTTAGGAAAGAGTTCAGAGTAAGATAGTGTCTATTGAACATATAAGAACAAACTCCATGCTCACGAATTCGCTTACTAAAGGCTTACCACCCAAGGTCTTTCATGAGTACACTACTCATCTGGGTGTTGTTCAGTTTGATGATATTCAGCTTTAGTGGGAGTTTGTACTCGGTTTAATATTCCTTCATTTGACACTACTCACATACTTTATGTATGTTTCAGTTTTTTGCAGAATAAAGTTGATGGTATTTTCAGTTTGTTGTTTACTTTGAATGTATTGTCTTTTAATTATGGTATAACTTAACGTTTAAAAGACTAAGGTTTGATCTCACTACAGAATAAAGTTAAGACCAATTGGAATTAGGCACGTCTGAGATCACAGTGCATGTAATTTCTAGTCATACATCCATACTCGATCTATGTCGTTGAATATATTTAGTGTGGTGATCATTGGTGGATCGAGTTACCACATAAATGTAACGAAGGTCGCTTTGGTCTCATACTGATATAGGAGATGGATGAAATTGATTCAAGAGATGTCTTAAAAATAGAAAGCAATTTGGTTCGCACATAAGGTTATTGAATATAATTACATTTGAAATTATTATGTAGCCCAAGTGGGAGATTCTTGGAATATTTTGTATATTCCCAACAATTTAATGTGGGCTCATATATTAAAATGGTAATTATATTTGAGCTTCAATTTAAATTGGGCAAATGAAGTGATCTAATTAGGTAAGCTCAAAAGACATCAACAGTAAGTATGGAATTCAAAATGTGTGGTTACCCAAAAATCACCTACTGGTTACTCAAGAGTCGGGTTACTTAAGAGTCACCTATTGGTTACTCAGGAGTCACCTAATTAGAATTTATGGGGTTCTAATTAGATGTATATATAATGAAGGGTTCTGGTCCCCAAGGCTAATGCACTAAAAGACTCTCCTCCTCATTCCCATCAATGAGAGAGAACTCATAGAGAGAGGGATTAGTCCGTGGAAGAACTCCAACCCCCTAGTCTCAATCATCACTATGGAGTCAGGTACACAGTTCCTATAATTATTTTATAAGGTAATTTCGATAATATAATATGTTGATGAATTTTATTTAATACTATAATAATGTCCTCTTTCCAGTTCTTAAAGTTTGTACCGTTAAGCACATGAATTGAGGTCAAGTTAGCAGTAATATTAACAGAATAAGCAGTAACTTAATCCGAAAGAACAAATAAATTACAAAAGCTCCCATTTAAAATTTATGTCATGGAATATTATAATAAAATAAAATTTGATAAATGCAGGACATAAATTTTATATAACTGTAATGGTGGAATGGTGGGCCCATTAATGAGAGACCTAGCATAATATTAACATTTAATCTTTGGACATAAATATTAACTTGTAAGTGATACTCTCAGTCCCGAAAAAAATATTGATAATAAATCCGGTCAACTAACCCTCCTTTGGACTGATTAATTGTACATTATAGAATTCGGTCAAACAACTAACCTTCCTTTGGGCCGATTAATTGTCCACATGAAAACTATAGAATTATCACATATTTAATTCTGCATGTATATTTATTATTCAGCCAAATAATAATCTTGCTTTGGGTCGATTATTACCCGCAGGAATAATAAATATATTAACATCATTTTTATATCTCTAAATAAATTAATCTATGCAATAGAGGTTACTTTGTCAACGTATTATTTTAATTAATTCATTTCAAGATATAATACAATTTTGGTATTTTTTTAAGAAAATACCCCGAATGGGAATCAAACTTTATTAAAAATCTGAAACCAAATGATTTTTAATTAAATATGCATGTATTTAGTACACCTAATTTTATACTTGCCTTAGTTCAAAAAAAAATATGCATTTGGAAATAATTCTCATAAAAAACAACTGATTTGGAAAGAATTCCCACAAATATTGAGTTAGAATTAATTCTCCCCCCCCAAAAAATTGAATTGAGTGCTCATTTATTTTTCCAAAAATGGAAAATTTTCAGTTATCACTATAGTGACATAAACAATCTCTTCAAGATCACTCTCCAATTCGCGAAATTGCAAAATCAATTTTTAAGCGAGAGTTATTAGCATTGACATTATTACCAAAAATAGCAAAAAATGCGTTTTTAGGGGTCTAAACGATGTCAAATCGTCAAGATAGGGTGGTGCCCATTATTTACAATGGGTTTTGTTTATTTCGACGTTTACAGATGACCACCAAAATTTCGTAAAATTCTGAATAAGAAGACGACATATGCCATTGAAAACATCCCTCAAAATTCTAAATCAAGAGATTTAAACAATTCTCATATTAATCTTGAAAAAAAACTGAATTAATCCATCCAAGTCCATTATGAATTAAACCCTTTTGAGAAAAATCAAAAATCACCTTGGATTAACAATCCTTAATCAATTTGGGACTATGATTATGAAAATTATCACAAATCATACATAAATTCTACATAGAATCCTAAAAGTCATATGGGTTCTAACTAGATTATATGTATTATAAATCAAACAAAATCACTTCTAAATTACTATCCCAGTACCAATCCCAATAATCTAATATGAAGAGGCTCTGATACCACTTGTTGGAATATTAAATAAAATTCATCAGCATATTATATTATCGAAATTACTTTATAAAAGAATTATAGGAACTTCGTACATGGATCCATGGTGATGATTGAGACTATGAGGTTGGAGGTCTTCCACAGACTAATCCCTCTCTCTATGAGTTCTCCCTCATTGATGGGAATGAGGAGGAGAGTATTTGAGTGCATTAGCCTTGGGGACCAGAACCCTTCATCATATAGACAACTAATTAGAATCCCATAAATTAGGTGACTATTGAGTAACCAATAACTGACTCTTATGTAACACGACTCTTGAGTAAGTAGTAGGTGACTTTTGGGTAATCAAACATTTCGAATTCCATACTTACTCTTGATGTTTTTTGAACTTACCTGATTAGATCACTTCATTTTCCCAATTTTAAATTGAAGCTCAAATATAATTACCATTTTAAAATGTGAGCCCACAATAAATTATTTGGAATATATAAAATATTCCAACATTTTATACTTTAGTTTGTGATGTATCTCATCTCCTAATACATAAAGTTATAATAACATCCAAATTAAAATATCTATGTATTGTAAAAATTTTAAACAATGACTTTATTTACTAATTTAATTATTTTTAGCCTAATTATTTATATTTTAAAAATATCTATATAGCAAAATACCTACTCGTCATTTCCAATGAGACAACATAGCATCGTTCTTAGTATATTCTCTCTTGAATATTGTGACTCGGATTATGAGTTGAGCTTTTATTAAGGGCACCATAATTTTACACATGTAATTAATTCACCTTCCCTCTTTACATGCAAACAGAACAGCTACAGTTTCAAACTTCAAAGTCGACACAAAGCACTAGAAAAGATATTTTCACCAAAATCAAAATTCCACCAAAATACCATTAAACCCCACCCATAGAACCATCATAAATTAAACAGCGGTGGTTCAAAATGCACACGAAATGTGTTGTTTAACACCCTTTCTTGACACACACGCAACACGTCATATGGAAAAATGCCCATGCATCACACTTTTTGTTTTGCTTTCCAGTCGTTACCAACCACAAATAAATACATGTCACCTTCTCGCAACACAAGTTCTTTTTAGAAATTATTTTTTAATTTAAATGTAAATGTCTCTTAAACTATGAGTTAATTAATCTTTTCTCCCTAAACATATATCAATTAATGTTTAGTTTAACATGTTTTTAAAAATAAATGTTAGTTCATGTAGTGACATTATCATATAGATATTAACATTAACGGATACTTACGCTTCATATTTCAAATATATTGAATTAAAATTTTGAAATTAAATAAAAAGTGTATCTTTATATATTTTTTTAAATTCGTTATTAAAGCATTACCCTTTACGCTCTGATTTGAGTTTGATACATTTTACAAATTTTCATTAATTTTAGTACATTTTTTGTTGATAAATGTGAAAAATTATTTGTGACGATATTCAATGACAAAAAATATATCAAACTTGATTATGGATGTATTAACATAAAAAAATATCAAAATCATATTAATTGAAAATTTTTAGTTTATATTTAACATTGTTTTTAAATCTAAAAAAAATCATGAATACTACACTTTTTATGTTGCCATTTAAATCCTTAATATATATGGGTATGGCATGACACAAAAGAGCTCTTCTATTGGAACCGAAATTTCGACTTAAAATACACATGGTGGCATGTTATTGGTAGATTCTTTTGTCTCACTGGTGTGGATCCCACAAATCAACCAATAAAAATCCTCCACCTAATTTGGTCCCTCCACTTTCGATAAAAATTTCGGCTCTAATAGAATTTTTGGACACAAAAAACAATTAATGAATGTAGACCAAAATTATTCTTAAATTCACTTTTCAAATTGAAAAAACTCCTCAAAATACACCATTTTCTCGTCCCTAGCTAAGACCCCAATACACTCCATCCAGCCAAACACCCACTCATATCATCCCCTCTCTGTATAAATCCCCCTATTTTCTCACAACCCTTGCCATACGCTATGGTGTGAACTACACCCTCTCCCTAGCCACCCTAGAGATTGTTCCATCACACAAACACACAGAGTAGAATAAAAATGCTTCTGTATGTGTTTCTTGCTCTCTTTCTACCCTGAGCCGGCATGAGCGTAGTGTTCCTCGTCTACATCTGCCTGCTCTGATACGCCACCAATACCTCCCTTCCCTGGTAAAACCATCCCCCACTAAAGGACTCTCAAATGAAGATCTTCAAAAACTCACGAAACTCACAGGTAGAGACTTGGTTTTAGGAAATGAGTGTGCGGTTTGTTTGGACGAGATTGAGGCAGACCAACCGGTACGCCAGGTACCCATTTGTAATCATGGGTTTCAATTATTATTGCCTTATGCTCAAATGATTTTAATCCATTCTTACGAAGTTGAACCGGTAGGGTAAACTTATGATTACGCAAAAGTTCCTGGGGTATGCTCGTTCGAGCATGAAGTGAAGTGATAAAATATACTTGGATTTCGTGCTTGATGATTGTGCACAAGGTTTAAAATTGAGCTGTATCAACACTAAACTGTCACTTTGCTTCCAGTTCTTCTGCTATCAAAACTCGAGAGCTTTCGTCTTCGCATTTCTTCACCTTTTTAAGTCTCCATCCTCATCTATTACTTTCGCATCTTTCTTCTTCTTCCTTTTATACGTCTTATATAGTGATAATTTAGTCTTCCAACAATGTCGACCATCCATGGAAAAAGTGATTAAGAGTTTAGGAAAGCCTACTCTATTCCTTCTCGGGTTACAATCGAGTGTGGCCCCCATGCCCAAAGATGTTAGAGATGTCGATGGGGACGCCAGATTCATACCCTAGCTATATTCCAAGGGGGGTTAACATTCCCCCAAAATTCTTTATTTTTAGAGTTCTTTGAATTCTTTGGGGTGGTCCCTACTCAGTGTATCCGTAATACTTGGCGAATAGTCACTGGATTCAATTGATAAATGCGCTTTATGGGACATCCTAGAGATCACGTGGACTCCTTTATTTAAAGGAGAGGAAGGTCGAGAAGGTGTTGGTCATAAATTTCCTTGATTCCAACAAAAGGGTATTTGGATCAGGGGTTCATTGCCAGAAATTGGCAACATCCACCGTTCACTAAGGGCAAAGAATACATGGGATTTTTACGCCCTAAGTGGGGGGATAATCATATAGGTTAACATTCAGTATTTCAATCATTCATATTATGCTTTATAGTTTGCTCTGTTGTTGTTAATTTTATTTTCGATTGTCTGTGTATAACTCACAAGAAAAATAGGTAGCCTTCTTTTCGAGATATCAAGATTGCTGACCTCCTAAAACCTTAGAGGGTGAACAAATATCTGCTTGATGGTGAACAACCCAAGTCGTCGATGCTTTTTTTAGTACACCAACATCGCCAACTGCTTCATTGCTCGCCCAGTGGATGACATACCTCATCTTCCTCTTCCTAACGAGGAAACTTCTTCTTATTTTGAGCCGTTCGACGTTGGGCCCATTTAACTAGAGGATGAAGATGGTCTAATGGCTCCTAATAGGAAGAGAGTCCTTTTGGTTTCTGATGATGATGATGATGATGTCCTCCTTTCTGACAGGGATAAATCCCAAAATAAGGCAAAGAGTGAATCCTTTAGGTCCGGTTATCCAAGTTTGGCTACCAAGAAGAAATAAGAGGAGAAGATGAAGAAGAAGGAAGAGTAGAAAAAGAAGGAGGAATAGAAGAAGAAGGCCCTTACAGCCTCTTCGAATAAGAACAATACTCCCACTTCTCTCCTCAACATCTTTAAGGTCCAGTTTGTGGTCCACAATATAACCCTTGCCCCTAATTTGCTGAGGGGCCAGTGTTCATTTGTGATCGCGAGCGGATGAAGATGCAATGACCTAACTTGCCTTATCTCCAAGAATCCCTAACTCTGTCCCAGGTATGTATCAGGTCTGCTTGACTGCTATTTATTAAATCTTCTAACACTTAATCTTTTCCCTGTTATACAGTTTGTGGTAGAGTTTACTAGTCTTCTGGATGGTCATACGGACCAATCCAAACTAAATAATGAACTGACTAAAGCCCTCTGGAAGTCTGAGGAGGCCATGGCCTAGACCAAAGAGGCTTATGAGAAGAAGAATATCGCTACTGAGGCCATGGCCTCACTAAAAACCTAGAACAACCTGCTGGAGGTGGAGAACACTCGCCTATCGAATGAAAATTCTCGAATGACTATGAATGTGGCTTAAATCCCTCTCACCAAGGACGCCAACTTCGAGTAGGGCTAGGACGAGGCGTCTGCTGATGCCAGGGTCCAGATCGCCTATGCTCAAAAGGTGAGCTTCAAGAAGAACTGGGATCAGGCCTTGGCCAACGTTGGAGTCGCCACTGAATTTAAGATCTTTAGTCTACACCATCCAGGTTCTCCCCTTGTAGCTAACGAAGAGGCTTCCACTAGCCGTCTTGCCAACCAGGTGAATGAGGTGGCGCCCAAGGAGAAGGAGGCAGAAACATAAGAGGTGATGAAGAAGTGAAGCCTATAGTTTTAGGATTTTTTCTTCTTTTGCTCAAGCATTGTAACTTTTTTCTTTCCTTAGATTGTAATGGCTTTGCCTACCCCTTATTTTTCTTTATGAAAACAGTATTTTCATTTGAGTGTGCCAATTTATGTATTTTTTGTTAAACTATTGCCTATTCTGCATTGATGTTGCAGACTGTTGTCGAGGAAATTCCTTCTTCCAGTAAATTAGACAACGTGCTCGGGCGAGATGCTAGCGCATAAAATCGTCGAGCATTTCTGAATGCCTGTAAGGCTCTAAGAAAGAGGGCTAAGACCTATAAGAACCAATCCACCCAGGCCGCTAAGCATAAGGACAACCTCAAGGACTTGGAAGATCTGAGTGACTCCATGCAAAAAGAAATAAATGTTTGGAAGGACAGTTGGAAGAATCCAAGGATGTGGGTGATTTCGGCGCTTTAGTTCAGTAAGAAAATGATTACTTGAAGAATAAACTTTCTGAAGCCGAAGAGAGAGCCTAAAGGAGCAATGCTATTGTGATAGGTCTAAGCCGTGGTAACAAAAGGCTTCGATATTTATTCAGGATGGGTCCCTGAGCGGCCTGGTTGGTAGGCTATGATGAGGGCCGGCAAAATGCCCTAACGAGATTGTAGGAAGCTCAAGATGTCGTCTACAAGCACGACTGGTGTAATACCCCACATTTTTTGAATAAAATATTGTGACATAATTTAATTAAATAATTTTAAAATAAATTTCTAGAATAAATTAAATCGGTGGGATTTGAATCAAATCAGTAGAATTCAAATTAAATTGAGAATAATTTTTATTTGTGATTACACGTTTGATTGGATTCAATTGGGAATAATGGGTTCACTCGTGGAAAATAAATTGAATGTTAATTAACTTATGGTCATGTAGTAATCAAATGTGATGAAAATATGTATGTTGGGTAAAAATAATTGGGATGCATTTCGTGGGACTTTATAGGCTCGTTTAGGTGTTTTAGACATTTCGGGTGGGACGGTGTTTGGACGAATGGGAAATTTATTAAAAATATTTTCATGATAGAAATAGTAAATGGGTAATTTCATTTAACTAGATGGTTAAACCCTTTTATAAAAAAAAGATGATTTTTAATAATTAACTAGATGGTCGATTATTACTGTGGGATCTTCCTATGGATACTCATACGGGGTGGTGCTATTAAAAACTAGTAACCAGTCATTTAACTTGATGGGTAAATCCAAATGTAAGAATATTAGTTGAAAATCTTGATTTTTTCTTGGGGGGTAATTATAAAGTTAATTACCTATACATATTGTGTGGTACAAAATATGTATTTATATTTTTATGTAGACATACGTATATTTATGGACCGTCCTATTGGTTGGGGTTGTGCGCGTTCGGGACCAGAGCACACGTCAGCATAGGTGGGCTATGTGTTGTGTAGGTCATTATTATAGGTACTAAGTAGCAGTGCCACTTACGAGAGGTAAGTGTAGATGTTGGGATCCTTTGTCACCGATCCGTATAGGCTGTGAATTGGTGAATTGCGTAGGGACCGCCCCACTTGTGTGTGTTTTGTGATGTCTGATTAGATAAGAAATTCCTTCGGACTTACCGATAGAGTACGGACGAGACACTACTGGTAGATGTCTTTATATGTCGCATATATCGAAGAATATATATATATATATATATATATATATATATATATGAGATCATATAAATTAAATGGGATTAATTTGTTTGTATAAGAATGTAGATAATAAATTGCAGACCCAATACTATGTGGTGTATATAATAGATGTTTATGTCACTTTTACGTGTAACATGACTGGGATACTCTGGGACTTGGTATTATGAATGTAAATGATTATAATTCGATCAAATAAATTAAATAAGATGAATCGTTTTTGTAAGGACACAAATTTCCAATTGAGTCCATATATAGTTTTGGCTCAATTCCGGACAAAAACATTTATTCATAGGATAGTATTTATTGTAATATTCTCAAACCTATGAAGTGTATGTTGAAGACGTAGCGACAAAGAATTTAAAGCATCATCAAAATGCCGGTTTGCGTGCCTCGTTTCTACGTCATCAATTAAGGTTCCATGCTCCCAAGGTATGAATGTAATTATATTTATATAGGAGCTTGGAACAATTTGTATTGGGTGTTAGGTGTAATAAAAACTGCACTTTATTTTCAAAAAGAATCAATTAGAAACTTTAAAATAAGTATATAAAAGTTTATAAAAGTTTCTGGGCCAAAATCGAATTCTTCAATCTTTCTGGTCGTTCGTTAGAAATGTCGTTCGAACGAGTTTTGTCGTTCGAACCAGTTTCGTTCGAACGAGTTTTGTCGTTCGAACCAGTTTCGTTCGAACGAGTTTTGCCAACGACCCTAACTGGTCAGTCGTTCGATATGTCGTTCGATATGTCGTTCGAACGAATGTTCGTTCTAACGAGGTATCTAACGAACTTCTAACGAGCCCAGACTGGTCGCTCGTTAGAAGCCTCGTTCGAACGAGAATCAAGTTCGTTCGAACGAGATTCCAGCGGGAACAGTTATTTGGCAGTTTTTTGCAGTTTTTCCCCACTCCTCCACTTGGTTTTCAACCAACTTTTTTCATACATTATAATGTGCGGGAAACACATTTTCCAAGACAACTTTTCCAACATTGTTTATCTCCTAGAGAGAGTTTGAGATCAAAATTAGTTTAGGAAAATGTTCAAGTTTTGAGTGTTCATTTTTAATGAAAAATTTATACACACTCTAGTTTACACCCAATAATTGTTTATCCAAGTTTCTATATTTATATCAATTGCTTGGAGTTTTTGGCACCGGTTTTCTCTACCGAATTCAAGAGACGTTTCGGGTTTGCTTCTACACCCCATCACAAAGAAGACTTTTGTTGAGATTCTACCCACACGGATAAAGGCTCCATGCTTGGGTGACGGTGACCATATAAAGTCCCATCGGTGAATTCCGAGACCACGGTGGAGCTCCGTTGGTTATCCGCTAATTGGAGGTTGATACAAGAAGGAGCATCACGGCTTGAGAGGGTTCGAATTTAGGAAGTAAGTCTTTTGTCTTGTATTTTGTAATACCGTTTTTAGTGGATTTGAGGCTAGGGCCGTCCCGAGGTTTTTTCCCGTTAGTGGGTTTTTCCTCGTACATCGCGGTGTAGTGTGACATTGTTTATTTTTATCTTGCACAAAATTTAGAACGCATGCTTTAGGTTTAATTCAAGATAAAATTTGGTTTAATTATCACACTCATTTAATTTGGGACTTAAATTGAATATTGGGTAAATTTGGTTTATTCAAGTCTTTTGCTAAAATTGGTTTCGCCTAACTTTAAATAATTGTTAATTATGACTTAGGCAAATTCTAGGACTTGAATTATGTTTTAATTTGTTTTGAGAAATTAAAACTTGTTGTTATATTTGAAAGTTAAAACCATCTCAACGCTTCCGCATTTATTTAAAAGGAAATTAAATATTTTAAATTTGTGATTATTAAAATCCGGGGCCTTTCAAATTGGTATCAGAGCCAAAAACGATAAATTATTTCGTTAAGATTCTTTAATTTTTGGCTAAAATGGATTTTTCCCCATTTTCAAAATTTCCTATTTTTGATGGTTTAGACTACGCGTATTGGAAAGCGCGAATGAAATCGGCACTTAAATCTATCGATGAACGTGTTTGGATGTCTGTTGTTAACGATTGGACCCCACCAACACATTTAATTGAAAATGAACATGTTCCCAAACTCGTCGATAGATGGACTGAAAATGAGTTTAAGCTTGCAAATTTTAATTCCCGTGGTTTAAATGCCTTATTTAGCGCTGTCGCACCGGATGAATTCCGACGTATTATGACGTGTGAAACCGCTAAAGAAGCTTGGGATATTTTACAATTAACTCATGAAGGAACTAGTGTCGTTAAAGCTTCAAAACTCCAAAACCTCACCACTCAATTTGAAACTATCAAAATGGATGAAAAAGAAACTTTTGATAAATTTTATGCTAGACTTTCTGACATTGTTAATTCATCTTTTAACTTGGGAGAGAAAATACCTGACGACCGTGTTGTAAAGAAAATTTTAAGGTCCCTACCCGATAGATTTATTCCAAAGGTGACCGTTTTAAATTCTTTACCCACTTTAGCCTCTAGAAAATTAGAAGAGCTTGTAGGTGATTTACAAACCTATGAACTGGATATGTTTCCCTCTAAAACTGAAAAGAAAATTGAAAAGGGTGTTGCTTTAAAAGCCCGAAAAGAGGTCAAACAAGTAGTAGAGAGCGATAGTGATAGTGACTCGGAAGACATGGCTTTGTTTGCTCGTAAATTTAGAAAATTTCTTAAATTTAACAAAGATAAAGTTAAAAATGATTTTAAGAAATTTGATACTTCTAAACATGATAAAAGCGAGAAGATTTCTAAAGCCGAGAAAATCCCTAAACCTAGTAATGAACATTTAGATAGGGACGAGTCTAATAAGTGTTTTGGTTGTGAAGGTTATGGCCATAGGGCTTATGAGTGCCCCACTAAACTAAGGAAAGATGGTAAGCGACCTATTTCATATAATGCAACCCTTAGTGAGAGTGATAAGGAAGAAAAGCCCGATTCCCCCACTAAGAAAAACTTTGTGGCTTTTATGGCTAGTCATGTGAGTGATAATGAGAACTCATCGATTGATGACACGATAGCACATGCCACTTCCAAGGTCATTGTTCATGATTCCCTTGTTTTTAATGATAGTGAGAGTGGAGAAGAGAGTGAAAATGAAGAAGAGGTTAATGTGAGTGAACTTCAAAATGCTTTTCATGAATTATATAAAGAATCTATTATTTTGAAAAGAACTAATTTGAAGTTAGAAGCTTGTTTAAGAAAGAGTGTCAAGGTCGTTGATGATAGTGTCTTAATAGAAGACCTTAGGACACATGTGAGGACTCTTCAAGAGAAGCTTGAATATGTAGAAGGCGAAAGAGATAGCCTTAGGGGTTTAATGGAATCCTTGAAAAAAGAGCTTCTTGCTTTTGAAGAGCGAAATGTTTTACTAGAATCTAACATTGTTGAATTGGAAAATAAATTAAAAGATTCTAGTATTGTCAAATTTGATTTGGAGTGTCGTTCGGAAAAACTAGATAAAATGTTAGGAACGATCCAAATTAAAAATGACACTTGTGGTTTAGGCTTCAATCCTTGTAATGAATTTACTCATAATGCCCAAACCAATATTTTAGGAGAATCAACTAGGAATACTTTTAAAGATCACTCCTTAAGTAAATCTTTTCGACATGTTTTCACTTGTACTCATTGTGGTCGACAAGGTCATCTTAGGAAATTTTGTTTAGATCTTAAACGAATTCCTAGAAAATCCCATAGTAAAGTAACCACGATAGCTAACGTTCCTACACCCCAAGATAGTAATTCTTCATTAATTTGGGTTAGGAAATCCGACTTGGCTGCCCTACAAAATAGGGATTTTGATTCTCATTTACTTTCACATCCTTCCTCCCTTGCTAAATCTAATGGATGAATGTGTTAGTGTTTGCATACTTTAGCGTTTGTACTTCATGCTATATTCATATGCTAAATGTATGCTTGTTTAGTCATTCTCTAGTCATTGCCTTATTTCATATCACATGCTAGAAATTATGACTTGTTTATCTTTTTGTATTATATTTTGTGTTTGAATCTACTGCATAATATAAAAAGATTTTTGTTTATCATTTGTGTTTTATTTATTTCATTTAAGCTTAATGAAAAATACAAATGATTTTTGTTTGTCCTTTTGAGTAAATATTTATTTTTGATTAAAAATGTTAAAAACTCAAAAAGATTTTGTTTTGTGTGTATTTTTGTTTGACACACTTTATGTGGCATATATTTGTGTTTGAATCCTATCCTTTACGCTTCCATGTGGCTAGAACTTTTGGTTAGATTTTCAATCCTTAAAATGTTCTTTACCATGTTTTATATGGAGTAGTTGGATTTTGTATTGTTTAAATGGATTCTATTTCTATATGCCTCTATTCACACATGCACGAGCTCTTTTGAAATCTTAATGTCACATGCTATATTTGAGCTTTTTTAGGTGTTCTCCTATCAATCTAGTCATCTACATATCTATGACCTAGGAGGACTAGTGCATGTCAAAATCCGTTGCATGTGAGATTTGTGTGAAAAATGAAAACATGATAAATTAATATATGCACGGGGAAGGGCTCCGAAAGGATGAATTAAATCCTTTGCGATAGTAAGCCACCGTTGATTGGATCTAAAAGAAATACGTGATCCAAAGGCCTAAAAACAGAATATTTGGCATTAAACAGAAAGCAATTGCCAAGGCCTATGTTTGTATGATATAGTCATTCAAAAACAAAAGAATATATATGCTCATTGAGGGAGAATTGGATGGTATATCAACGGTTTGCCCAATGTCCGTTTATCCTAGTTGTCTTTAATGTCATGACTCTATTTGGTTTGTAGAATCATCATCATGCTAGGCTTGTATGCATTGTGTATGTTTGTTCATTGAGTTCAATCTTTATATTGTCACATGAGGTTATATTTAAATGTGATAAAGTTTGCAATCAAATGAGAACTCCGTGAACGTTTCTTAAGTGTTTGGGTCTAAATTTAATTGTTGCTAGTTCACACCCCTACACTTCCGTTTCCATATGACACATTTTTGCCATACGAGTGTGCAAACTTATTGTATTTTGTGTCATGTGTGTGTTTATATCTATCTATATATGCACGTACTTATTGGTATATTTATAGTATATATATATATATATATATGATATTTGTTTGTCTTTGCCTTGCTTTTATTGCCCATATGCTGTCATGTCTTTTATTTAAGCTTCCACATGCTGTTTATTAGTTCTTTATCCTTTGCCTATTCCCGAACAAAAAGGGGGAGAATGATGATAGGGGGAGAAATGGTATCTAATCCTATTATTATCGTATCTTCGTTTGGGGGAGATTTATCTTAGGGGGAGACGTCTTTCTAAGTAGGTCATGTGTTTAAAGGGAGAATTAATTTAGGGGGAGTAATTAATTAATTGCATTTAATATTTTGATATTCCCTATGCATTTGATGAGTTTGCTTAAGTGTGCAGGAATTATTCTAAAGCGGCATCTTTCTATGGCAAAGCGTTTGATCCTTGGGTTGAGTCAAGATTGGGCGGGTTATGTTTTGAGTCTAGTAGAGCTTGACGGGCCTTTAGGATTTTTGTTTGGTTTTTGTCCCGGAATAGCCAAAGGGGGAGATTTGTAAGCACACAAATTTCCAATTGAGTCCATATATAGTTTTGGATCAATTCCGGACAAAAACATTTATTCATAGGATAGTATTTATTGTAATATTCTCAAACCTATGAAGTGTATGTTGAAGACGTAGCGGCAAAGAATTTAAAGCATCATCAAAATGCCGGTTTGCGTGCCTCGTTTCTACGTCATCAATTAAGGTTCCATGCTCCCAAGGTATGAATGTAATTATATTTATATAGGAGCTTGGAACAATTTGTATTGGGTGTTAGGTGTAATAAAAACTGCACTTTATTTTCAGAAAGAATCAATTAGAAACTTTAAAATAAGTATATAAAAGTTTATAAAAGTTTCTGGGCCAAAATCGAATTTTTCAATCTTTCTGGTCGTTCGTTAGAAATGTCGTTCGAACGAGTTTTTTCGTTCGAACCAGATTTCGTTCGAACGAGTTTTGTCGTTCGAACCAGTTTCGTTCGAACGAGTTTTGCCAACGACCCTAACTGGTCAGTCGTTCGATATGTCGTTCGAACGAATGTTCGTTCTAACGAGGTATCTAACGAACTTCTAACGAGCCCAGGCTGGTCGCTCGTTAGAAGTCTCGTTCGAACGAGATTCCAGCGGGAACAGTTATTTGGCAGTTTTTTGCAGTTTTTCCCCACTCCTCCACTTGGTTTTCAACCAACTTTTTTCATACATTATAATGTGCGGGAAACACATTTTCCAATACAACTTTTCCAACATTGTTTATCTCCTAGAGAGAGTTTGAGATCAAAATTAGTTTAGGAAAATGTTCAAGTTTTGAGTGTTCATTTTTAATGAAAAATTTATACACACTCTAGTTTACACCCAATAATTGTTTATCCAAGTTTCTATATTTATATCAATTGCTTGGAGTTTTTGGCACTGGTTTTCTCTACCGAATTCAAGAGACGTTTCGGGTTTGCTTCTACACCCCATCACAAAGAAGACTTTTGTTGATATTCTACCCACACGGATAAAGGCTCCATGCTTGGGTGACGGTGACCATATAAAGTCCCATCGGTGAATTCCGAGACCACGGTGGAGCTCCATTGGTTATCCGCTAATTGGAGGTTGATACAAGAAGGAGCATCACGGCTTGAGAGGGTTCGAGTTTAGGAAGTAAGTCTTTTGTCTTGTATTTTGTAATACCGTTTTTAGTGGATTTGAGGCTAGGGCCGTCCCGAGGTTTTTTCCCGTTAGTGGGTTTTTCCTCGTACATCGCGGTGTAGTGTGACATTGTTTATTTTTATCTTGCACAAAATTTAGAACGCATGCTTTAGGTTTAATTCAAGATAAAATTTGGTTTAATTATCACACTCATTTAATTTGGGACTTAAATTGAATATTGGGTAAATTTGGTTTATTCAAGTCTTTTGCTAAAATTGGTTTCGCCTAACTTTAAATAATTGTTAATTATGACTTAGGCAAATTCTAGGACTTGAATTATGTTTTAATTTGTTTTGAGAAATTAAAACTTGTTGTTATATTTGAAAGTTAAAACCATCTCAACGCTTCCGCATTTATTTAAAAGGAAATTAAATATTTTAAATTTGTGATTATTAAAATCCGGGGCCTTTCAGTTTTCTCTAAGAATGTAGACAATAAATTGCAAACCCAATACTATGTAGTGTGCATAATAGATGCTTATGCCACTTTTACGTGTAATACGAATTGGATACTTGGGGAGGTGGTAATATGAATGTAGATGAATACATTTTAGTACGTTAGCTGTGCTTGATGCATCTTATATTAAATTGACACAATCATCAGTCAATAGCTTAGGCTTGGGTAGTTATACTTGTAGTACTGCACTTAGATGAGGGGTGGGGTACTTAACGTATGTGAGTAACTATGGGGGATATTTACTTTGAATTAAATGTATTTTTGCACTTTAAATTCAGTAAGTTAATTCTTGTAACTCTAGGCGCTGATTCAAAATTATAAATCCCCCCCCCCCACACAGGTGTTTCTAGATAAAGATAACATGAATGTTGAGAGATCAACCTTGCAGTCTCATTTTGCTTATCGGAGTTCAAACCGTTGATTCTAGATTAGGTGTTTTTTTATTTCAGTATTTTACTTTTAGGATTATTGTATGGGAATATGCCCGAAGTCTATATTATTTCAGTGAGTTTGAGATACTTATGCTGATGTTGGATTTTCATTTATATCAGGTGGGTGTTGGAATTATACTTACCTTTGGTTATTGATTTAAATTCAGTTTTAATTCAAATGAGGTTTGAAAATAAATATTTTATATGGTTTGATGTTGATAATGGTATTAATTGACAAACAAGCGCCATCTTTGGCATATCGTGTCTGACCAACCTTTACATGAGAAAATGGTGGTTGTTACAGTTGGTATCAGTGCATCCAAGTTCTAGTGTCCTTAGGATATATGGTGCGTCCGTTTCGTTTTCTGCTGAGCATTCTTTGATGTGTCTAGAGCCCATTATAGGATTTTATATCCGGTGTCACGATGACATGTGTGTCGATTCCTCTATCATTTGAGTGTTAGCAAGACTTGTGGAGTATTTGATCTTAGAAAAGAATGAGAATAAGGACTGTTACAAGTTAGTGGACAAGCATAGTATGGGTGGTTGGACAAGGGTGTTCACCATAGTTGTGAACAAATTATTACGGGAAATTATCTTGATTGGGGGTAAGGTCAGCAACTTAAAGACTCTTGGGGGCACACGTTAGTGAATGTCTTTCGTATTAAGTCCATTTTGGAGGTATAAAGGGACTTTAATTATTGAGGAGCTTATTAGAATTTTGGGCTTTATTGATGATAATATGGGCTGTGATGGAAATTTAGCCTAGTAGAATGACCTTATGAAAATTTTGTGCACGTAAGAGAGAGGGTAATGGGTTGCTGCATCTTAGCAAAATATAGGGATTTTAATGAGAAAATTTAAATGGGGATTAATTCTAACTAAATGGTTACATTAGTGTTGTGCTCAGATTGGAGCAATGCTCGTTTATGTGGTAAAACCGTTTGTGATCTGGATGATGATAAAATGATAGTGCTTGGACTTAGTAGTGGGTCCAACGTGTGGTAACAGAATTGGGGTTATAGACTAGTTAGATCATTTTTAATGCACCTTTGTGGGTGGAAAATAGAAATGAGAGAATTGATTTTCTGGTGGGTTCGAGTTGAGAGGACTAATTATATAGTTGTATGAGGATGGAGTTACATGTGCATTATAGATGTGTATTTTCTTAGTGTATTAGTTATAAACAAGATTTAAGAACAAGTGGGTTCCAAGAAACTCAAGGAAAGAGTATGTTTCTGTTAAGAATTGTAATTTTGAATGTAGGGTTGTGAGTATCCCTATTAGAGACAATTAGGGAAAAATAGAAAATGATGTTACAAAATGGTGAGTTGAGCTGAGAAGGAGGACTACAAAGGTGATGATAATTTTGACTTTACAACGTGTGGTGTGTGCCAACATGTTTTCCAGTTGCCCGAATGTGGATTATGGTTATAGTATTGTAGAACCAAAGATGGTTTGGTTAATATTTTATAGATTTTATATGATGGACGTCTCTACGGACACTGGGGTTATAAATAAAAGTTTCGTATGGTTAAAGAAGTAGAACCTAGCTGAGAGTCGATACAATGATGTTATGAAGTTTAGTTGACTATTAACGTAGTTGAAGGAGTATACACTACATCATATTGGATGAATGGTCACGAAAAAAGTTGCTGACCAAGATTGTGGGTCGCGGCCAAAGGTTATGACCATTTTAGTGGGCCATAGTAAAAATCCCTGACCAAATGAAGTGTCCTGGACCATGGGTGTAGAAACCACATTCTAGGCCCCTAAGTATCTCCTTAGGTCCCTAGCACTTCCTCATTTCACTACAAATCTTAGGTCACACTCTGAGTACCGATCTAGAGGCCATCGAGCGCCCTCAGGCCCCGTTTGACTCCGGTCAACTCTAATGTCAGAGTGAAAGCTCATTGAATATTCGAAGGGCTCTCAATATCCTTTTCAAGGGTCCACCCCATGTGCGAATCGGAATAACGATTCAGACGAACGGACCATATACTATCGAAAATCGATTCGGAGGCCACCAGGTGCTTTCGAGCCCCGATTTGACCTCAATCAAATTCATTGTCAAAGAAAAAGCTCTTTGAATCTTTGAGGGTCACTAAAACCCCTTTTGAACGGTCTCACCCAGGTGGAAAACGGCATAACCGTTCAGATGAACGATCCATTTCCCCCGAAAATTGATTCGGAGGCCACCAGATGCCCTCAAGATCCGTTTGACCAAAGTTAACTCGTAGATTGAAAGAGACTAAATAAAATCTCCAAAGGGCACTGAATACCCTTTCCAATAGTCCACCCCGTGCGTAATTCTGACTTACGGTGTGGACAAACAATCTATTTTACTCTGAGAGGTCACCGAGCACTTTCGGGCCTCGATTGACCAAGGTTAACTTTCCGAACAAATTAAAACTCTTTAAATTGTCAATGTGCATATCCTAAAATTTCCAATGGTCTGCCCCATGCACGATTCTGACTTACCATGCGGACGAACGATCCATTTTCGTTCGACGATCTCCCGTCTAAAGGACCGCCGTGCGCTTTCGAGCCACATTTGACCCAAATTCAACTTCCGGACCCGGGAGAGGTCCGAAGGACTCTTGAAGGTCTCTAAAGTACCTTTCTAAAGGTATACCCAATGTGAAATTCGGATCAATGGATTAAGTTCTACGACTATTTTTCTTGTAAAATGTGCACAAGACTGCCAATTAGCAAATCCAGTTCCCTGCATATCGGTTGTGTGTCAAGGGTCACCTGCCGATAAGAAGAACTAGGGAAATACCGATTGGAACCACCCCTGACCCTATAAATAGAGGGCATGACCTCACTCCCAAGATCAGTTAAGAATTATTTGTTATTAACCTTATTAAGACCAGTTAAGAATTGTTCATTTGCATAATCATCATCATTAAGAGTTTGATTAGAATCAAGACAATTAGGAATGGAAATTTTTGTATAAAATTCCTAGTGTTCCATAACTATAATTTAACTTGTATGTACCTCATTGAACTCTATCTATATTTTCAAGATATGAGTTGGGTTCCCATTAAATATAGTTGTGTTATTTAATAAACCTTAGTCCCATTCCTTTTGAGGTGATATATATCATCTCCCTAACAAGACCTTTAGTCCGAGGATCTGCTAAATTCTTGTTCGTTTTAATATAGTCGACTGTAATTACTCCTTCCTTGAGTAATTTTCTTATAATTTGATGTCTTAGACTAATGTGTCTAGATTTTCCGCTGTAAGTTTTGTTCGAAACTTTATAAATTGTGGCTTGGTTATCACAACTTATCATAATAGAAGGTGATGGCTTTTTCCATAAAGGAATATCATACAACACATTTCTAAGCCATTCTGCTTCTTTACATGCATCTGCTAGGGCTATAAATTCAGATTGCATTGTTGAATCTGATACACATGTTTGTTTCTTGGATCCCCAAGAGATAGTTGCTTCTCCTAGCGTAAAAATCCAACCAGTAGTTGACTTGGATTTTGATTCAAGATTATTCCAACTTGAATCACTATATCCTTCTAAAACAGATGGATATCCTACATAATGTAATCCATAATCCAAATTCCTCTTCAGGTATCTAAGCACCCTAGAAATTTCATTCCAGTGCTCTTGTCCTGGATCCCTTGTAAATCTACACAATACACTCACTGCATAAGCAATGTCTGGTCTAGTGCAATACATGGCATACATTAGACTCCCAATAATACTAGCATATTTAAGTTGATCCATAGCACGCCCAGTATTTTTCATTAATTTGATGCTAGGATCCACTAGTGTAGCAGCTGGCTTAAGTTCAAAATGATTATATCTTTTTAGAACTTTTTCTATATAATGATATTGAGATAACGCTAAAGAATTATCCTTTCTCACAATTTTGATTCCTAAAATCACATCAGATTCTCCAAGATCTTTCATATCAAATTTTGATGAAAGAAACCTTTTTGTTTCTTCAACATATTTGATATTAGACCCAAATATTAACATGTCATCCACATATAAGCAAATAATAACACCAACACCATTTTCAAATTTACTATATATACATTTGTCGGCATCATGAACTTTATATCCATGGGATATAATAATATTATTAATCTTCTCATGCCATAAATAGATTTAACCAATTTACACACTTTCTTTTCTTGGCCAGGCAAAACAAACCCTTCGGGTTGTTCCATGTGAATCTCTTCTTCTAAATCACTATTTAAAAATGCAGTTTTAACATCCATTTGATGAATAACTAAATTGTGAATAGAAGCAAGAGATATCAATATCCTAATGGAAGTGATTCGAGCAACAGGAGCATATGTATCAAAGTAATCAATTCCATGTTTTTGCTTATAGCCTTTAGCAACTAGTCTTGCCTTAAATTTATTTATAGAACCATCTGAATTTAATTTTCTTTTAAATATCCATTTTCACCCAATAGGTTTAGCCCCGGGGGGAAGATCGGAAATAATCCAAGTTTGATTTGACAAAATTGAGTTCATTTAATCATTTATTGATTCTTTCAAAAAGACAGCATCCCTAGATGTTACCTCTTCATGAAATGTGGTCGGTTCATCTTCTACATTAAGAACAAATTTAGTTTTATTCTTAGTCTCATTTAAATCCCCTTCAACTAAATAAATAACAAAGTCTGATCCAAATGTTTTTTCAGTTCTTTGTCTTTTAGTCCTTCGTCATTGAACGTCTTTCGTTGTTTTCGAAGAAGATATAGGCTGTGAATTTTCTTCTAAATTTGAGGAGTCAACAGTCGGATTATTATTTTCTAAACCTTGATTCAAAGTACTAAACTTTGTTAGATGTTTAAAGAATTGCACATCTACCGACTCAATGATTTCTTGAGTTTCAAGGTTTAAAAATCTATAAGTCGTACTGTTACTAGAGTATCCAATAAAAACACATTTGTAAGTCCTATTTCCTAGTTTAGGCCTTTTAGGTTCGGGTTTTCTTACATAAGTAAGACATCCCCAAACTTTAAGACGTCTAAGATTAGGCTTACGATCAAACCATAATTCATATGGTGTAATATCCTTGTTTTTCAATGGAACTCTATTTAAAATATAACATGCGGATAAAATCGCTTCTCCCCACATCGACAAAGGTAAACCAGAACTGATTAACATTGAATTTATCATTTTAACTAAAGTCCTATTTTTTCTTTCCGCCATTCCATTTTGTTGTGGCGTATATGGCGTCGTAAATTGATGGATTATCCCATGAGTATTACAAAATTGTATAAACTCACTCGGGTAATATTCACCACCCCTATCGGATCGTAGGACTTTAATTTTCCAATTTTGTTGAGTTTCAACTTCTGCTTTAAAAATTAGTTTTTTCTCGAAAACTTCATCTTTACATTTAAGTAAATATGTATATGCATACTTAGAGTAATCGTCAATGAAAGTTAGAAAATATTTATTTCCACCACGAGTCATATTACTCTTCATATCCCACACATCACTATGAATAAGATCAAGCATTTCGGATTTCCTCTCAACAGATTTGAACGACTTTCTAGTTATCTTCGATTGAGCACAAATTTCACATTTAGAAAGATTATCAAATTTACAATCCGATATTAAGCCGAGATTAGTCAAATTTTTTATACTTTCTATAATTCACATGACCTAATCTACTATGCCATAAAGAAATAGACTCAACCATATAAGCAGAACTAATATCATTGATTACATTAATTTTGATCATGCTGTTACAAGAGTACCCTTTGCCAATAAATTGGCCATTCTTAGACAAAACAAACTTATCAGACTCATACACTAGTTTGAAACCTCTCTTATTCAGAAGGTCCCCAGACACAAGATTTTTACACATATCAGGTATATGAAGTACATCAATTAGAGTAAGTGTCTTTCCAGAAGTTAGCTTCAATTCCACTGTGCCTTTTCCAACTACATTGGTGCAAAGATTATTTGCCATCTTCACTTCTTTTCCATCAATTTCTTGATATGTTTTGAATGAAGAGCGGTCTTTGCATATGTGGACCGTTGCGCCGGTATCCAGCCACCATCCACTTTCATTATCAATTGAATTTGCTTCACAAACAGTAGAAATAAGATCTTCAACATTGTTGGTTTCCTTCGACCCTTGTTTTTCCTTAAATGCCTTCTTTTTAAGACGACATTCTCGAGAATAATGGCCCGATTTGTCACAGAAGAAACATTTTCCCTTCTTTTTCTTATTTGCACCTTGGTTCTTGAATTTTGAATCATTCTTTGCTTTAAATTTTGAGTCTTTGGTAATCTTGGATTTTTTATCCTCAACCATATTAGCTTTTGAATGACCCTCACCTTGTTCATCCTTCTTTTCTCGAATACGAGTATCTTCATCAATACGAAGGTGACGAAGAAGGGATTACACAGTATAAGTCTTTTCATCATGATTAATTTTCTTCTTAAAGACATTCCAAGAGGATGGAAGTTTTGAAACAATCACCCCTACTTGAAATTCATCTTGAAGATTAATACCAGCGGCTTTAAGGTCACCAACAATTTGTTGGAGTTTATGGTCTTGTGCAACGACAGATTTATCATTACTAATTCTAAAATTCATATAGTTTGAAATTAAAAACTTACGGTTGCTCGCTTCCTCGTTTTGATACTTTGTCTCCAAAGCCTTCCATAATTCATTTGCCGTCGGAATCATTCGATGAGTGCTATAAACAGTTTGAGACAAAGCATTGAGGATGTGTCCTCGACACATAAATTCGTCTTCTTTCCTCTTCACACATTTTTGCTTTATTTCTTCGGTGTCTTTGGGTGTGGTCTCGGGAATTTGTTCAAGGTTATCATCTAGAATGTATACAAGTTTTAGTGATGTGAGGAAGAACATAACTTTCTCTTGCCAACGAGTGAAATTTCCGCCATCAAAACGGTCGAGTCGGATTAAGTCTTGAGTCATGACTTGGATAGATTGTGCCTCAGTTCCTTCCATTTGAGTGGAGTAATAAGAATAATTTTGCCTAAAGCTGTTGGAGTTTTGTTATGGAAAGAACGAAATATATTATTTAATTTCTGCAAGGCACGTTCTTGCAACGCTTTCTTTTAGGCAAATCCGGTTGAGACAGAACCAGAACCGCGAGTACACTATGGGTTTTAGAGAATCTGCCTTCAGGATACAATGCAGTGTATGAACAGTTGTTTGATTCAAACTATGTACTATTTGATCAAATCGAGAACACTCTGAATTTGTAACTTGATAATGCCAAAGTATAGAGGACGGAGAGAGGAGAAACTAGCAATTTTTGGTGTCCAGAACAGAGGTCTGGAACTCTTTTATAGTCATTTATGTGACTGTTCTTCAACAGTCACAGCTCTTCATGGAGTGACTCAGCAACAGTTGGATCGTGCCTGTTTGGAACAGTTGCAATCTAACGGTTCAGATTAGGCGTCCCATCGTAAGCGATTGGACATCCCTTACGATTGGACAGCTCTTCATGGAGTGACTCAGCAACAGTTGGATCGTGCCTGTTTGGAACAGTTGCAATCGAAACGCTATGAGTTCATCCAACGGTTTAGATCAAGTCGTTTCGGATTTTAAACCCTTTGATCGGATCGTTTAGTCAGAACCGGTGATCTATTTTACCTCGTCAAAACTTTAGGCTCCCACGCTCCAAGCGACGATGCGCACGTACGAAGTGCCAAGTGCGTGTCAAAGCGCGCAATGCGCCCTAAGTCGCCCAATCGCCCTTTCGCGCTTACGCGTGTCGCGATTAGTGGTGCTTAAGCACCACCGCGATGCGTAGGATCATAGCCTCTTATTTGACTTGTCAACTAAGAATCTTAGTTGTCCTTTAGTTGATATACCACTACTTTTTGTAGTATTCTTCCAATGTGGGACAATATGGGATTCTGAGCACTCCCATATCTTTCACACCCATTTGCTCATGTTTCTACCTTCTAAATTAAAACCCAAACTATGTTCAAAATAAAACACAAATAATATAATAAAATATTAACAACTAAACATTAAAATATCAATCAATATTGGAATTTATCCAACAAATCCAACAGATGTTAATCACACAAATCAATAATAAAAAATTATAAGGGAAGGACTATCACAACCTTAGTGAGGTTTAGATATATAGATATGTATGAAATGAATCAGATAAAGTTTGAAGTGTTATTAATCTTGAAATGAATTGAATTATTTTTTGGGCTCCATGTGCACGATGTCGGAATGCATCCGTGTATACGTTATTCAACATTTAAGAAGAACATATGTCGTGCAAACTGATTAAACCTACAAAACTATTATTGCCTAATTTTTAAAGTAGTAACCACCATTTTCTCATCATAAAATGCTTCCATTTAATGGGCAAATACTTCCATGTGCAAGGATTTGACTAGAAGAAAAATATCAGTTTAAAACTCGTTAAATCACGTGTATGCTAACCATAAATGCTTAAGTCTAGAAAAAATTATTTTAGAAAAGAATGCACAGTTATTTTTACATTTAGTTTCATCCATAAATATTTGTTAGACTTCATTCTTATGTGCCACCCAAAACTGTCTATGACTTCTTTGCAACCACCCATATATCTTTTTACAGAGAATGAAACTTGTCTTGTATTTGTTATAATAAGGCCAACAACTAGAAAATATATATGGGAGTGGCCACAAGTAAATCTTTACAAATGGGACTAAATACTTAACATCCCAAGCTAAAAGCATATGAGAATTGAAAAAATCCAACTCTCTCAAAATATGATATGATATGCATGCTCATGTATATTTGTGATTATTTTTTATAAAATACATACGAAATACAAAAAAAACAATTACACTACACATATATAATAAATACATGCAAAATCTAGATATAGCTCCAAAAAATATCCAATTGATCATATAGGCTCACTTTGAAATAGGATCACAAATTGAATAATATGTAATCATTAAAATTCATTTGTCAACATAAGCCTAATTTTTTTTTTCAAATCATAAAAAGGCACTTGATATCAACATGGAATGATTTTTTGCAAAAAATATGTGTATCACCTACGTAATGTAAAACACATATAGCATTCCATGTATTTTACAAATCTAGTTTATGACTTAATTATATTACCAATTGAGAGTGCACTTGCATTCAATGAATAAACTTGTTTAATTAAATTCCAATTTTATGCCCATATTTTTATTAAGACCCTGAAACATGCATCTAATTGTGATTGAAAAATAATAAGAATTATCTAGCATGCACAACCAAATAATCAGAAAACATATTTGAGGAAAAATCCCCAACAAGGGAGGGGCAAAATCTTTTATTTCTTTATAAACTGCAAATATCGAAGTTAAAATTACATAGAAGAAATACAACGTTTTTATAACAACGAAATACCCCCAGGTATCGGTTCGAAGCCTTTAGCAAGAAATCCTGCAAGAGCGCCAATTAGTAAGCGATGAAGACAGCCTTCTTCTCCACAAGGTTTACTCCAAAATGAGTAAGATGAATAATCAAGCCAGAATGATTCACACAATTTATTTTGGATTTTTGGAGTGAATTCAAAGGGTTTAAAGCCTAATAGATGAAGTCTCTTGGTCCATCTAAAATGCATAAACGGATTTTTGAAAGACTTAAAAACCTAGCATCAAAGTAGGTATTTTTAGGCTGAATAAAAAGTTGAGGCGGCGCAAGTCGTTTGAAGTCGTTCGAACGACATCTGCATGTCATTTGAACGACATTAGATGTTGTTACTAACGACATAAGAAACGACCCTAAAAATGTAAAACAGTATGGGTTCGTTTGATACAATCTTCAAATGACTCCTCAAACGAAATATTCTGTCATTAGAAGTTGTCGTTCTAATAACTTCTCAATGTCATTCAAACGACATTTCTATGTCGTTTGAACGACACAAGTGAAAATATTTCCTTAAAAGTCTTGCCTACAAGTCTTAAAAAATAATATTTTGACTTAGAAAAACGCCTCAATTTTGATAAAAACATTTTATAAAAATATCCCAAATAAATATGTGAACATTAATAACTCCAATTAAACATTTTACCTTTTCATGTAGTGGAGTTAGTGGGATAGTGTCGGTTGAAGATGCATGACACAAGTTGTCAGTGATGGGAGCGTGTTGATGATGCATGATGCTCAAGCTTCGGATGATGGACGTCCAGGTAGAACGTGTGAATACGTTCAGAGACGTAACGGTATATGACATATTAACTGTGATCTAGGATAATACGAAAATTCCTAAATTCTATACAGATATTTATAAAACATGTCCTTACAAATCTCCCTCTATGTCTATACTGGTAAATTCATAAAAAATTCGAATTATGCTACCCAACGAAAATGAGACATACAATCTAATATCCCCCAAAACCCATTAATGGATTATCAAATAACACGTCTTCAAAATTCTTCAACATCTTTAAATCTTCATTTCACCAACGTTTCTTTGTTATCATTAGGGTTTGTAATAAAATGTTCCTTAATTTTGTACCTATACACATAAGATAAGAAACAAATACCCGTGATGTGCAAAATTTTGAAATATAATGATAAGAATGAATATCAAATAAGTTCAAGCAAATCATTAAATCAAACAAGCAAGCAAATCATCTCCCCAAAAATTCGTTCTCCTCCTTTTTATGATGTCCCCAAATAAATGAATAAGAAGAACACAAAGCAATGCATATGGAGAGTGTCACAAGGTAATCAACTTCTTTATTTTTTTTCAGTTTTTCAAAAATTTTCTTACAAAAAGATATAAGAAAGAATCACACCATGAAAGAACATGAAAATAATCAAGTCGGTGATAGCGTAAATGAAGGGATGTGAAAAATTCGATAAGAAAATCAACGCAATCAATCATAACATATGTGCACGATCAATTTTGAATTCATAAATAATGAACTCAACATCTTCCTTAGGTGTAAAAATGGCAAAATTATAAGAAATTGACTCGATCTAATCACAAATCAAAGTTCAAAGTGATTTCCACACAAATAACGCCCAAAACTATTTAATGCTTTTTCAAGATTTTCAAGAATGTGCAAACTCGTTGATATACATTTCCAACTAAACTCCCTCAAATATAATAATGATCACATAATGATATTTCTTTTCTTATGAATGATCATATCAACCTAAAGTAGTTTGGTCTTGGCTACTTCTTTCAATGCCACACTTTTTTGGCTCTTCTCAATTCTTTGGGTCTTGGCTACTCTCTTCAATTCCACACTTTTTTTATCCAATTTAAAGGATGTCTTAATCGCAAAGGATATTATGAGTACCATTCGTATCCCTTACCCGTTTTGCACTTGACATATATACATTGAAACAAATTCCACATGGGCAACGATTATAACATGCAGTACAATTATTATTTTCATTTTATCTCATTTGGTTCGTTGTATAGGAAGAATTGAGATGAAAACACTCAAACCAACATGTTATAGACAAGAACAAAATTCATATAAAACCATGCATGTTGCATTAATGGAGATAGGAGCCAAACATGTAGAAAGATATCACTAATCACATCTCAATGACTCTAAACGATGTAAAGAACGTGTATGAAATGATGTAGTATCTCAAATCACTTTAAAAAAGTCACGTAGAATATGGAAATGAAGTTGTGACTTTGGTCATCTTAAATGTTCATCCAAAAAAGGTATAAACAAAATACAAAACTCTTTTTGTGTTTTTCAAAAATATTTATAAAAATAAAATCTTTTTGTTCTTTTTAAAAAAAAATTATCAAAAACAAAATCTTTTTGGATTTTTCAATTTTTCTCAAAAAAAAAAGAAAATCTTTTCATATTTTTCTAAAAATATGGAATAGAAAAATATACTACAAAAATGATGCAAATACAGTCTAGCAACAGGAATCATACGATATGCACATGTAAAGTGCAACATATTCTAGACATGGTAACCCACCCCTCAGTCAACTGTGCAAATTCCCAAAGATTTCTTGAGACTCTTGAATCTAAGCACTTCTAAAGGCTTCACGAAAATATTGGCTAATTGAAGGTCAGTGGACACAAAACTCAAGGACATGACTTTACCTTCTACTAACTCACGGATAAAGTGTTTGTGTATCCTAATGTGTTTTGTGCATGAATGTTGGACTGGATTGCGGGATATGTGTATCACACTTGTGTTATCACATGAAATAGTCATGGTATCATGTGATATCCCATAATCCTCCAGCATTTGCTTCATCCACAGAAGTTGCGTGCAATAACTCCCGATAGTTATGTACTCAGCCTCCGCAATGGACAAAGATATGGAATTCTCCATCTTTCTTAATTAAGAAACAAGAGGAGAACCAAAATAGAAACACCCACCAGAAGTTCTCCTACATCCATCTACATCCCCGGCCCAATCGAAATCTGAATAGGCAGACAAACGGGCATCAGTATCAAAGGAATACCAAATGTCGTATGAGAGAGTCCCACTCACGCATTTGATAATACATTTTAGAGTAAGTGTGACTCTTTCGGGGACGCCCGATATCGCGTACAAACTCCAATATTAAAGGTGTTATCAGGACAACGGGTAGTCAAGTAGAGAAGACTACCTATCATACTCTGATATAAGGTTTGATTTACGTCATTGCCTGAAGTGTCCTTGCTAAGCGTAGTTGAGATACTCATCGAGGTATGTGCATGCTTAGCGAAGTCTAAACAAAATTTCTTTACAAGGTCTCAAGCATACTTGGATCGGGAGATGAACATACCATCCTCTAACTGGTGAACTTGGAGACCAAGGAAGAATGTAAGCTCACCAACCATTCTCATCTCAAAATCACTCTTCATCTCCTCCTCAATGTCCTGAGCATGTAGGGAGCACGTGGATCCAAATACTATGTCATACACATAGACTTGGGCAACCAAAAAGCTTTTTTTTCTCTTTTTACAAATAATTTTTTATCTACTCCCCCTCTTTTAAAGCCACGGGTTAAAAGATATGAAATAATTCGCTCTTACCAAGCATGGGGTGCTTGCTTCAAACCAAACAGGGCTTTCTTTATATAGTAGACCTAATGAGGATGATTGGTGTCGTTAAACCCTTTTGGTTATTCCACCTAAAATTCCTCCTATAGAATGCCATTCAGAAAGGCACTCTTAACATCCATATGATAAAGCTTAAAGCGCAGATGACATGTAATGGCAAGTAGTAAATAGATGGACTCGAGCCTCGCAACAATAGTGAATATCTCCTCAAAGTCAAAACCCTCAATATGTTTTTAGCTTTAAGTGACCAACCTAGCCTTATTGCATATAATAATACCGTTCTCATTCATATTATTCTTATAGATCCACTTGCTACCAATCACATTCTTCTCACTAGGTCGGGGACAAGTTCCTAGACATTATTTTTCTTAAAATGAAGCAACTCATCCTGCATAACGGATATCCAGTGTTCATCTATAAGTTCTTCTTTAACGTTATTGGGCTCGAATTTAAACATGTAGCACATAAAGCTAACCACGTTCTCTAGCTGAGCATGATTCTTGATCCTTAAGGTGGAATATCCTGGAATGGTAGAAGGATCATGACTCTTGCAAACCTAAGCAGGTGTGTCCCCTAATGTAGGAGTAGGGTCCACCCTGGATGAGTGACGAATAATTGGATCATCACATGGAAGTGCGTCATACTCACTCAAAAGTCTAGGATCAAAAAATGTCGGCGGTTTGTCATCTTTCATGGTGACTTTTATTGACTCCATAACCTTAAAGATACTTAGGTTAAAAACCCAATATGTTCTACTCGTCGATGAATAGCCTAATAATATTCCCTCGTCGCTCCGGGAGTCAAACTTTCCTAATTGCTCTCTATCCTGTAGGATGTATCATTTACTCCCAAAAATACGGAAATATGAAAGGCTGAGATTCTTTCCAGTCCATAATTCATAAGGCATCTGAAGTGTGTGTGGATGAAGATAAACCCTATTCACCGTATGGCACGCGGTAGACACCGCCTCTGCCTAAAATCTCCTAGTAACATTTTGATCTGGAAGCATAGATCTAACCATATCCTTAATCGCCCTATTCTTACTCTCAAAAATCCCATTTTATCGAGGAGTCTTCACAGCCGAAAACTCATGTTTGATCCAGAGGTTATCACAGTAAATATATGATTTTTCTTCGTTAAATTCAGTGTCATTTCCACTACAGATTCTATTAATAGTGACACCGTTTGGATTTTCCAGGACATAGAACTTGGTCATAAGAAACTCTACAACATTGGATTTCTCTCTCAAAAAACCCACTATGGTATAAGGAGATAAATCATCTACCATCATGAGGCTATACCTCTTACCACCTAAACTCTTAGTACGAGGGGGACCCATAAGATCCATGTGAATCAACTCAAATACGTGTGAAGTGATAATGAAATTCAACTTCCTATAGGAACTACAAACTTGTTTTTCCAACTGACAGAGTCCATAAATTGTGAAAGTCGGCTTCACAAGTGACGGCAAGACATGTACTAGGTCCTCTTTAGCTAAGCGTTTTAAATATCTAAAACTCATGTGACCTAGACGTTGATGCCACAGATCCATAGGAGTTATCTTGGCATTGTTACAGATATATGAGGACGTGAGCATGATCCCATAATAATTATATTTTGTACTCACCCCTTGCAGTAGATATTTACTGGCTTGATCATAAACGTTACACTCCTTCCGGTCAAACTTTACTGTAAAGTCAGCATCATACAACTGGCTAATGCTGAGAAGCTTTACTTTCAATCCTTTGATGTACAAAATATTTTCTAGCTTAGGAAACTCGAGTATCTCTATTGTACCTCATCCTTATATGCTACACTTGCTCCCATTTACAAAAGTGACTTTACCTTCCTTTCAATCCTCTAGGTAGGTGAAAAATGAGACATCAAATGTCATGTGCCTGGAGCACCCATTATTAAAATACCACTGTGAGGTATTATGTGCTTTAAGAGAAATATGAACAACAAGGACTTTTTCGTCGTAATTAGGTACCCAACTAGTGGTAACCTTATATTTACCCTTGTAATTATTGGTTCTAGCCGTGATCTTGGAAGAATTCATAAACGATAATGATATCCTTTGCAACACTTCCATCAAGTTGTGAGAAGTGGAGACTAGAAACTCAACCTGCTCTTTGAGACTTGTAAAATCACTAGTGCGGCGTGAAAAAGCATATGTATGTCATTTTCGACCCAACCTATATCAAAACTCCTTAAGGTGGCCTTTCTTCTTGCAATAAGTACAAAAGTATGTGGTCTTAGGCTGACCTTGGGTTGCTTTTCTTGGTCGAAAGTTTCTTTGGGGTTTTGGTTGATGGCCATATGGATTCGTAGTAAACTCATGAATTGGTTCCGGTGTAATATGAGACGTGGAAGCACCATCAAAACCTATTCCCTACCTTTCACCAAACCCTAAAATAGGATGGAGGAACATTGTTTCCATCTTTTCAGATCTATCCTCTATCTTTACCTTAACCTCTCGGGCTCTCTCAAGGTCAGGAATGAGTTCGACTACAAAGGCTTCAAGTTTTTTTCGAGTCTCTACGGAGGCAATGATCTCACCCATAAGACTAACCACTTGTTTGGTCAAGTCCCCTTCATGTCGCTCAAAACTACTCTCTCTTCAAACAGTCTCTCTTTTTCCAAACTGACATTCTCTCTCTACAAAAATTCTCTCTCTCTCTCTTTCTCTCTCTCTCTCTCTCTCTCTCTCTCCTAATTATTTTTCTAAGGCGGTGATTAGGGCTGTAAATCGGGATGGGTGAGCCGGGCTTGGGGTTGCTCAGGCTCGGCCCGAACTCACTTACCCATGCTCAAGTCCGAGCTCGGCCCGAATTATTTTTTCCCACCTAGGCCCGAACTCGGCTCATATATATTACGGGCTTCGGTCCCGATTTCGGGCAGGCCCGATTTCAATTTTTTTGCTAAAAAAGTTCGAATTAATTTTTTTTTCTTGTATTTCCATCATGGAAAAAATTACACATTAAAATCTAATTGATATTGTATGAAATAAAATATATAATTATGAAATGTATCAAATTAAAAGAAGGGAAATAAGAGTGAAAACCTATAAATGCCTATTAAATTTCATACATTTAGCAAAATTTGATCACTAACAAAGGCCTATTGTGACTTGAGCAATTATATAAATTATTTATTTATTTATTTGGAAATATGAAGTTCGGGCTTCGGGCCCAATTCGGGCTTGGCAAGGTTCGGCTCAAGCTCGGCCCGAAATTTATTCGGGCTTGAAATTTTGGCTCAGGCTCAGCTCGGCTCAAACTCAAATAAAGCTCGGCCCGAAAATAGCGGGCCGAACGGACGGGCTTCGGGCCTCGGGCGCTCAATTTACAGGCCTAGCGGTGATCCTAAGAGATAACCCTTTGTTACGCCTTTTAGTTTTAAATGAAAGAACATACAAATCGGTGTAGGCGCATGGCAGGTCACTCTCGCTCTCACTTGCAGCATCCTCCCCCTCACTCACATCGCTTTCACTGTCGAGGTGTACCTATAAAGTAGATTCCTCATACTCATGAGGTTCACTATCGGTACTCACATGACTAGCCATGAATGCGGTGAAGTTATATTCATGTAGTGACTCATCTCCAGAATTCACCGACTCAACCTCACTATCGTCACTAAGGGAGGCATTTAAAGCAGCTTTGCCTTTGTCTTGACATTTCAACCTAGTTGGACGCTCAAAATATTTATGACATCTACTGTCACACTCATAACATCTCTCTCTTCGTCTCATTTAGGAGTGTCCCTTTTATCTTTATCATTTTTCTATCAAAATTTATTTTTCTCAAAATTCTTTTTATCTTTGAAAATTGCCATTATTTTTCAATTTGAGAAATTTCTTGATTTTTTTTGCAAACAAAGCCAAATCATCTAAATCAAAATCAAACTCAGAATCTAACGTTTCTTCCTCTCGCCATTTACTCACCCCTCTTTTTAGTTGACTCCTCACTTTATCTAGACTGGAATTTAAGTGATATCCCTTTATCTTTAGATTTATCCAATTACGAAACATGTCAATTTCATATGTCTGGAGGTCTCTTACTAGTTCTTCTAATTTAAGATTTCTCAAATTTCCCATTGAATTTCGCACAGTAACTTTAGACATAAAACACTTATGCAATGATCTCAAAATCTTTTTAACTACTCTTGCATCAGGAATATGTTCACCAACATTAAAACTAGTACTAACAATATCAGATAAACGAACATAGAATTCATCAAAACACCCATATTCAATCATGGTAATTGTTTAAATTGAGTAGTTAAATTTTGTAATTTAGAATCTTTAACCGCATTGGTGCCTTCAACGAAAAGTTGAAGAACATCCCATGCTTCTTTTGTCGTGGTACACATCATGATGCGTCGAAACTCGTCGGGTGTGACGGATTAGAAAATTCACTTAGCCCACTAGAGTTATATGTGCTCCATTTAAATTCTTCCTCAGTCCAGTCTAACATTGTTTTAAGGTTTGTCACATTATCAACGGTTACAGATGGAGGATTCCACCCTCTTTCACATAAAGTCCAGACACGTTCATCAATGGCCTTTAATGAAGATTCATACAGGCTTTTCAATAAGCATAATTAGTCCCATAAAAAGTTGGTATCCGATTATACAATTTTTCCATTGAGTTTGCGCTTTTTCAAAAATCAATTTTTTAGACAAAATAGATATCCAGAAAAACATTGCATAAAAATTACACGGTATAATTCTGCAATTGGCTCTGATACCAATTTGAGAGTGCGCTTGTGTTCAATGAATAACTTGTTTAATTAAAATCCAATTTTATGCCGAGATTTTAATTAAGACCCTGAAACATGCATTTAATTGTGATTGAAAATTAATGCAAATTATCTAGCACGCACAACCAAACAATCACAATAAAAATTTGAGGAAAAATCCCAAGCAGGGGAAAAACTTTTTATTTCTTTATAAACTATAAATATCCAACTTACAATTACATAGAAGAAATACAACATTTTGTTAACAATGAAATACCCGCAGGTTTTGGTTCGAAGCCTTCAGCAGAAGATCACACAAGATCTCCAATTGGTCAGCAATGGAGACGACCTTCTTTTTCACAAAGGTTACTCCATAATGAGTAAGATATATAATTAAGCCAATAATGATTCACATAATTGATTTGGGATTTTGGAGTGAATCAAAAGGGTTTAAAGCCTAAAAGATGAAGTTTTTTGGTGCATCCAAAATGTAGAAAAATGAGCTTTGAAAGACTTTAAAAATACGAGCATCAAAGCAGGTATTTATAGGTTGAATAAAAAGTTGAGGCGGCGCAGGTCGTTTGAAGTAGTTCGAATGACATCCGCATGTCTTTTGAATGACATTAGATGTCGTTACTAACGACATAATAAACAACCCTAAAAATGTAAAACAGTACGGGTTCGTTTGATGCAAATTCAAACGATCCTTCAAACGACATGTGTTGTCATTATAAGTTTTCGTTCAAACGACTTATCAATGTCGTTTGAACGACATTGCTATGTCATTTGAATGACACAACCGAAAAATATTTCCTTAAAAAGTCTCGCTTACACTTTTAAAAAATACTTTTTTGGGATGTCAACATTAATAACTGCAATTAAACATTTTACGTTTTAGTGTAGTAAAGTTAGTGGGATAGTGCCGGTTGAAGATGCATGATGTATGTTGTCAATGGTGGAAGCGTGATGATGATGTGTGATGCTCAAGATTCGGATGATGGACGTCAAGGTAGAATGTGTGAAGACATGCCGAGATGTAACAGTATACGACATACTAACTGTGATCTAGAACAATACAAAAATTTCTAGATTCTATACGGACATTTATAAAACATGTCCTTATAAAAAAAACCTTTAAAGATCACCAAATGTACTTTCTAACAACCGAATCCACCCTAAAATATGATATTTCGATTATTTTTCCAAGAAAGTAGTAATTTAGAAATGCACTACGGAAGGACCAAAGGAGAACATAATTTATTTTCATGCCTTTTATATTCTAGCGCTTACCTAGAGATTTTTCATCATAAATTGACTTTTTATAATGGATACTGTCACAAAAACTTTGGAAGGCACATTCCTAGTGATACTTAAATTTAAATAATGAGATATATTTTCAATGATAGCTCTTTTTATTTTTTAAAATACATTTCGTCTTTGATTCCATCAATTAATTTTTTTATTACACAACTTGTATGATGGATCGTATAAACTTTCAATGAACAAATTTTGATCTTGGAACTTAGCTATGATCCTAGAAGAAATTTCCATGCATAGCACAAACGAATACCAACATAAAATTGACAATAAGTACTAGTGGGGTATTGTGTAGGAAAGCAAAACCAATATATCCATAAAAACTACATAACATGAATTTTCAAGTGAATTTTTACTAGAATTGAGAAAAGTCATGAAATAAAATTCATCTCACAATCCTCGAAATAAAATAAGACCATACAATGAATAATACATGCAAGTCATTGTATTAAAACCAAAAAGAAATACATTCGAATTTATTTTTTATTTTTTGAGGAAATGATGTGTACACATACAAATGATATGGTAGGAAAATGAATACGTAACATAAAGCAGTTATGGAAAAATATCACTATAAGTACAAAAGGTAAAATACATTGCAATATGAATCTCTCCCCAAAGGACACGAAATATCCCCAAGAACTTATGATCATATTAGATGGGACAAGAATAAAATTTTTGAATATTCCCTAGGCACATGTGAACCTGCCCATCTAGTTAGAGGTTGGAGTGTCTCCTAGATCTATAGGAGGCATAAAGACAATGGGTTTCATTCCTTTATGAATGGACTTCTCAATATTCTTATATTTAACTCTAAGTTGATCACTAGTCTTAAAAAACATAGACATTATCTCTTTTCTCCGGACATAATTCTTCTCAAAATTTCCTCTCTTATAAATATCATCCCCTAAAACTTCTCTTGCCATGTAATAGGGTCTCAAACGACCACCATCATAATGTCTAACATTCTTTCGTCTATTGAAAACATTTTCAAGTATAAAACCCTTTTCACTTCTAAAGATAACTTTTCGATCTTTGACATGAGAATGTGGATCTCTCTTTTTAAGTCATCGTTCTGATCAAAGCCATGTGAAATAGTGACAACATGTGAATTTCTAAGATTGAAGCAAAACTCTCTAAGGTATTCATGTCCATGACAAAAAGTGCACGTATAAGAATTACACTGCACATCCTTAAGAGGAATTTTAGGAATGTCTTTTTATTTTCAATGATCCTTTTTCGATATATAGAAAAATGTCTTATGGTGACTTTCTTTGTGATAAAAAGTGCAAGTGTATAAATGGGAATGGACGTTTGAAACAAGTTGATCATTTTTCTTCTTTTTAAATTTTTTCTTCACTTTTTTTCTTGCCAGTTTTCTTCAAAGGAAATTGATCAATCTAATTTGTGTCATGTGATGAAGATGTACTCACACAATACATCCTCTATTGAGAATAAGATTTGTTTTCAAAATATTACATAACTCAAGTTTGTCTTTCTAAGATGTCAATAGCTTCACAAAAAATAGGTTTCTTCCTCAATTTTTTGAGTTTCAAAGTCAAATAATTTTTCTCAATTCAACAACTTTAAGTCTTTATAAACCATTTTCTTTTGGAATTTTAAATTTGTCAAATTAGAATTTTTTTTCCTTCAAGATGTTTTTAAAGACACGCGTCAAGTTTAATAGTTCACACTTCTCATGATCAATAACTTTGATCTTTTCTCTTGTAGTATATCTTTCAGTGGTAAGTTGTCTAGTCTCATAAAACTCATTTTCATGAAAGATTTTTTTCAAAGATCTTGAGTTTGGTAGCCAATTTGACATTCAACCTTTTCATTTTGAGAAGTTAAAACATTAACGTTCCATTGTCTTAATATAAAAATTTGACATTTTCATCTACTATACAATAACCAAAATTAAAATTTATAAACTTTGTTGCCTTTTCCTTTTATTGACAATGGATGTCTAATGTGTTGTCCTATCATTAGGAAGTAAAGTTCCATAACAATTAGCACTAGAAAACTATGGAAAAGGAAGCCCAATAATTTATCATGCATAGCTAAATCCATAACAATAAATTTAAAAAAAAGAAAAAGAAAATGAATCCATAAGATATCATTTGATGAAAAAGTATAACAAACACAATTTGTTCTAAACGGATCTAACACAACTATATCAAGTGAACTCAAATCTAAGATAAAAATCTAAAAACTCACAACAACAAATAAATACAAAATCCAAGATCTACTCTAGTACGTGATTACTAGCAAGACAAGACTGCTTTGATACCAATTGAAAAATGGGTAGATTTTGGGTATAACACATTCTAATAAGTTCTAGAGGGAGTGAATATGATTAAACATCAATCAAAGTCAAATTATGCCCCATTTAAAAATAGCAACCAAGATTTAGAAAAACTCTTGAAAATGAATTTTAAATAGTGAATATGACAATTGAATAAGTGTGACGATGTTTTTAATTCATAAAAAAATACTAAATTGATAAGTTTGAGTACTCACACTCAGGAAAAAAACTAACCCAATAAAGTGTAATAACTAGGTTATTGCCTTTAGATAGTTCAATTACTTATCTAATTAAAATTCAGCACGTGTAAGGAAAAATTTCCAATCGAGTCAATTCGTATGTAATTGGCTTAATTTCGTATGGACAAAATTTATTTTTGTGTCATAGGTTAGGATTTGAGTTATTTGTCCTTGAAGCCTATGCTATGTGATTGAAGATAGTAGCTGCCAAGTTAAAGCGACATCGACTCCATACTGAATTTCGTGTTAATTTTTGCCTATAATATCTCATGGATCTCGTTATGGTATGAATGCATATGTATGTTTGATCTTTGAATTTGTGATTTGGGTGTTAGTTCTATAAAATGTTTGAGGCATTATAGAAAAATGATTTTTAAAGAAAAATTAGTTTTTTGTTTAAGTCGTTCGAATGAATTCTACATAGTCATTCCAAAGAGGTTTTAAATGTTGTTTGAATGATAGTTCAAACGAGATACGTATCTCATTCAAACGAGGTTCAAATGAACATAAAACAAAAAAATTTACTTGACAGAAAAATCTCTTTCAAAGCTCATTCGATCTCCGTTCAAACGAGATTAGCTATGTCGTTCGAACTACCTTACTTTTGGTTCAAACGATATTGCTATAGTTTTTCGAATGAACCAACATTAGTCATTCGAATGACCTACCTTGGAAAATATGCCACCTAAAAATTCGTGTTTCTTTAAATACATAGGTGTGGCATCAGTTTTTACTAAGGGTTTTTTGGGAAACTAAATTTTATAGTCAAATCTAAAGCCTCTACAAGCGTGAATACGCCCGGTAAGGATGATCACAAAAAAATTCTATTTCTGTTTGTTTCCAATTAATTAAAGATTGAACCTTTAAATAAATTCACCCAATTTTAAATCTATTTATTGCGATAAAACAATTTATCCAATTTTATCTTTTTATCCTAAATATGCATCTAGGAGATAACAAATCAAATAAACTAATCGCATAACACGCCGATGTACGGGGAAAACCATAAAGGAAAAACCTCGTACGGCCCATCTTAATAATTCAATATGATATGATTTTACAAAGCATAGATAGTAGACTTACACAACGACTCGATCCCCCAAAAATCTTGACGCTCTTTTACCTTCAACCACTTCTCTACAGTGCAACATATGAGTCCACGACGCAAGTTGCCAAAACACATGAGTCCACGCATACCTCAAAATCTACAGTTGAGGCTTAGAAACCGTCAAACACCTCAATCAGCACGCAGGAGTCCGCCACATGAAATAGGTTCGCTCAAGATTAAAGAAACAAACTTTTGTGCCCAAAAATAAGATCTCAAAGCATAGTAATAATGTATCTTGGATCTTAAAGCATAAAGGGTGTACATTGGGGCTTGGAACTTTGGCAAACAGGTGCGAAAACATTTTTCACCAAAAGTTCTTCAAAATTCTGAGTCTAAAATGCCTTAAATAGAAAAACACAATTTCGAGGTGGTAAACTCATTTCAACAAAAACAAGGGTCGTTCGAATGACAACACAATCTCATTTGAACCTAGCTTCTGACGAGCTTCTAATAAGTCCTTTTAAAGTAATCTAACCTCGTTAGATATTTGTTTGATCCTTTTCTAACGAACTGCCAAAGTCATTTTAATGAGCCTATAAAGTCGTTCATACGAAATATCATTTTTGTTTTTAACGAGTTTATATCTCGTTCTAACGAACTTAAACTCAAAAAATTTTTCTTACAAAAAATGTTAAAAAAAGTTTCAAATGAAAAACCAACACCTTAAAAAATATCCAAGGGCTCATAATTAATACTTATTCATACTTACGAGATCCTCAGTATACGTGAACACAAACATGGCACTAAACTTGCCACGGTATATCAATCTTTAAAGCTTGTTCTCTAAGTCTTCATTAAACAATGCCATAGGCTAATGAGATCAATGGCATAAAGTCAATCCTATGACTCAAACGATTTGTCCAGAATAATGCGAATTACATACAAATTGACTCGATTTAAAATATGTCCTTACAAATCTCCCCCTTTGGATAATTTCAGAAAAAACAAAAATAAAAATCCTTTGGGCCGTCAAGCTCTTTAAAAAGACTCATTCCCATCCCCCAAAAGGACAAAGAGTGTAGACACTCTACAGACACACTAACATATGTAACTTTTCTTTGCTTGAAAACTTTGTCGTATTAATCTCAACATTACACTAAAATTGGGTTTTTGTCACTCTATACCCGTCCAGGGTTGTCATGGTAAAACATTGTGACAACAAAACACGCGTTTGTTGTCATGGTTATGTCAAGGACATTAACCCTGACGAGATTAAAAGTTGTCACGATAAAAGTCCTTAACACGACCCTCTACCGAACATCATTTTACCCTTATCGAAACCATCCCTCTTTCCTTTTACAGTGGCGACTCTCCTCCCTCTCTGATCATCTCTCCCCCCCCTTCATACTACACACAGACACACCACACATACCACACCATAAAAACACACACACAAAAATTAATTTCAAATGAAAACCCCTAAAAACCTAGAAATATTTCTCCATGTCTATTAATTTCAAATGAAACCCCTTAAAAATGATTTCAAACACGTGCACTCATTTAATTTTTGTAATTTCTGACATTATTATTTATTTATTCTGCTAATTTAAAAATGACGTCACCTTATTATTTATTGCTCTAATTTTAAAATGATGTCACCTTTTTGGGCTAAGATTTTTCTTGTTTATTGAATATTTTGCATTACTATTTGAATTGTTGTTTGGGATTCTTGAATTTTTGTTTATTGATGAATTTGAATATTTAGATGGCCATTGAGTTGGTTGGCCCTAGATATTTCCAATATTTAGGGTTGTGGTACTACATAATAGTGACATGTGATGTGGGTTGGCCTAGGCATTTCTAATATTTCGCATTAATATTTGAATTATTGTTTGGGATTCTTGAATTGTTGTTGACTGGAATATGAAAATTAAGATGGCTACCAACAAACGAAAACTATGACATTGTGTGAAAACGCTTATCATTATTTTCGGCTCCCGCCGCTAATCAAAATAAACCTAAACTATGAGTACACTCTTTTAAGGGAGTACATCGGCCATTTTGAGTATCGAATCCATAGGGAATGTTTCTGGACTTTAATCAAATTAATATTTCAAGAATAAAAGTGTAAAAGATGAGAATAGAAACAAAAGATAAAACTAGGCATGTGTTTAAACTAAGATTAACAAAAGCGAGTAAAAATAATAGATTGAAACTAATATCTCTCACCTTGGATTAATACGTATAAATGGTTATATGGGAAGACAAATATATAAAGATTAAATCTCATTTTCACAATTAGTTAAATCTAGAGTTCTCACCCCCTAAATTGTCATAAAAGCTTAATTGATTTTGGTGTCAACAAATATTCCGGAGATTACACATGCAAAGTCGTAAATATGGCGCATATATGATATTGACCGTTAAATCTTCTAGGCATAAAATAAAGAACAACGTAACCCATTTAAACTCATAAAAACCATCCCTAAAACAAGGCAACCCATTAACCCAAGGTGAGTCCTATTAATCTCAACCTAAACTAAACTTGATAAAAGCATCATAAATAACATAAATTAAATGCAAGGAAGTAAATGAAAGAAATAAAATGAAAACAAGTAAATGAAAGTAATTAAATCTTGGTTACAAAGCAAGAAAAACAATAATGAAAACTTATATTAAAAGGAGAAGATGATGACTAGTGCCATACAAACCCATTTAGGTGCAAATCCTAGGAGAGATAATAATCCACCCAAAAATCCCCCCTCTAACCTAAAACTAACCTAGAAATACCATATCCCAAATACAACAAAAACCCAATTATATATTAAGTAGAAAAAGAAATAAAGGAAAAAAACGAAAACAAGCAAACCGCCGAAAATTAATAGGTCTCGGTCGATTCCTTGGTCTTCACGAGGGAGAAAATGATCAAAATGACGTGTCGTTTGGGGTCGCACGAAGTTAACTCAACAAATTACGCTTAAATGGAATTCCACCGAGCCGAAGATGAAGTATGAAATGAATAAAATGCCCTTAAAGTTGAGTCAGGCGACGGAACTTCCTCGAAAAGCAACCAATACACACTATAAGCATTCTCATACCTACAGAAGCTCAATTATACCTCGAAGAGCATATAAACATACATAATAGAGGTTTTCTAGTTAACGAGCATAAATATAGGCATTAAGGAACACAAAAGTGCTAGAATGTATAAAGATAACGGGTGCAAATATGCAATATTCATGACGTATCACACCCCCAACTTAGACATTGCTAGTTCCTAGTGATGAAAAAAAAACAATCCAACCAATGGCGATACAAAATGTATACATGCATAAAATATATAAATGCCACTTTCATAGGAGAACGATTGCATTTAGCATATGCAATAAGTCGTTAAACCCGTAGGTTACCCTAGTGGACGAGTGTTGACTCGTGAGGCTTGTCGGGGATGAAATCCACAAACATCAAATTTCTTTAAAAAGCATGCCTGAAAATAATGCGACAAGCCCAACAATAATGAAAACAATTTCAAACAGGTTATTAGCAAAGTGAATGAATTCAAAAAAAAAAGTCCTTAGTCATTAACACTATAGAATGAACTTCGTAGAATTAAAACACTAAGATATGGGAGGGAGAGAGAGCACATGCAAAGTATGATTTGACAAAAATTTTATAAACCGGATAAGTGTAAAAGCGTGCATATATCTATCCTCACCAATGTATACACTCAACAAATGAATCACTATGAATAGGAGGTAACACACACAGGAAATGCGGGCATAAAGAGTAAATGTAAATGAAAAATAGGCCGCACACATTTCACTAATGAAGAAAGCTATTTATAAAATAAAAAACTTTTAATCCCAATGAAAGATATCGTCATTAAAAAGGTGAAATTCATTTTCACAAATTATCGCAACTATATATTCTTTTGAATTGCATTCACCTTAAGATCACATCGGAATTGTATAGGGTTGTAATGCAGGTTTGGGGTTGAGATTATGAAAGGAAGAAACTATTTACGGATTCAAAGTTGTTCGGGGATGAAAAACTTGGAATATAGACAATTATGAGCAATCTCAAAATTCGACTCTGATTTCCATAACAAGCATTAGATATGAAATCGGAGAGTAGAAAAGATTATTAAACACTTTGTACATACATAGAAAACTTTCTCTTTATTTTATTTTCTTCTTTTTCTCACTTTTTCTTTTGTTTTTTTTTCACTTCTTTTTCTTTATTTTTTTTCTTTTCTATCATACTCTCACATCCTCAATTGCAACCACAAACATGAACATAATTCAATCCCAAGTATCATTCCAAACAAAGGTATGGAAGGTTATATGTATGGTTTATAACTCCATTTTGGAGTTGGTTATGGGATTTTGTGTTATGAAATGATAGGTTATATTTAGGCTCAAAGAGGATGACTTAAAAAAAATATATAAGGTATGTGAGAGTGCTCTATGGTTCAATGGTTAAACTTATTTAATTAAATGTCAACTTAAATCAGTTTTAAACCCTAGTTTATGCAACTAAGTGATTGAAAGTAGTAAATCAATAAAGCATGCAACTAAACATTCAAAAGGTTAAATTCAGGAAAAATATCCACAGGGGAAAACTAATTCTTATTTCACTATATGTGAAAATCGCAACTTACAACAATAGAGAAATACAATCAGTGACAGATGAATATCCCTCAGGCTTTGATTCGTCTTCTTCAGCAAGATCTCCCATGAGAACTCCAAGAACAACAATGGAGACAGCTTCTCCATAAGTACGACTCCAAGATAGGAATATATGTCTATGAGGGTTTCTCAATTATTCACAAATATAATATGGGAGGTTTGTGTGAATCGAAAGTGTTTTTAGCCTTTAAAAGGGAAGACTTAAAGTCCAGCTGGTCTGTAAGAGGTGGAGTTAAAAAGTCTTTTGAAAAACCTACATGAAGCAGGTTTAAGTAGGCAAACACAAAAATCGAGGCAGCACTGAGTCATTTGAATGACACCTAGAGGTCGTTCGAACGAGATTAAGATCTCGTTAGAAGTCCCTTCAAGTGACCTATCAAATAACTTAATAAAACAAAAACAGTATGGGTTTGTTCAATCCATATGAGAAGAGAGGCTTCAGAAGACCCTATCAAATGACATGGCAATGTCGTTTAAATGACAATGCTAAGTCGTTTGAATGACTATAAGCGAAAAACTTTTTATTTAATAATCCAGTCTCATTTTGATTAAAATAAAATCGAGTTAAATCGAATAAAAATTCTCCTATATACATTTTGTAAAAAAACTAAGAACTTTAAATAAAAAAATATCATAAAGTAGTGGAGTTGTGGAGAAAGGTTGAAGTTAGGGGTGGCAATTCTTGTGCGTCGTGTCGTGTTCGTGTCGTGTCATGTCGGGTTCATGTCAAGTATTAGTCAACCCTAACCCGACCCATTTAACTAATCGTGTCAGATGAGCAAACACTAACCCAACCCATTTATTATCGTGTCGTGTTCGGGTTGACCCACATAACCCATTAAGTAAAATATAAAATAATTTTTTTCTTCTCTCTTAACCAATCATACCAATCATAGGCCTACAATAACTTAAATTTAATTAATTTCAACTTCTTTCAACACATAAATAATTTATCATCCGATTCTCCATGAATTTTATAGAATTCCTATCAAGATATATAAATTATCTAATACTCCATAAAATATGAGTTAAGCGGGTCTATTCGTGTCATTTTCGAGTTATACGTGTTTGACACTAACCCAACCCGTTTATTATTCGTGTTGGAGGGTCGTGTCATATTCGGGTTCGTGTCAATAAATCATCAACCCTAACCCGCTAAATTCGTGTCGAGTTCGTGTCGGGTTATCGTGTCGTGTCAAAAATTGCCACCCCTAGTTGAAGTTGAACGTGATGCACGTTGAAGATAATGGGTGCATGATGATGAACAAGTTGCCAATGATTCGGATAGTGGACGTCGTGGATAATCGTGTAGATTTGCCAATGTAATGGGATACGCAATTCTTATGTTATCTAAGATGATACGGATAATACCTATATTCTAGCGAATAATGATAGAAACATTATCCTTACAAATATCCCCCTATAGCTGTGCCGGTATATACATAAAAATATCCAAATTATGCAATCCCAAAAAAAATCCCTAAGACATACAATAAAATATCCCCCAAACACTCAAATGGAAATATGAAAATACATGTCTTGAAATCTTGAAATCTTCAAAATCTCCAAAATTTCTTTATCTTCAACGAGTGTGTCATGAATGTGATTTTCAATAGTACCTACACACATGAGACAAGAAACAAATACCCGTAACGAGCAAAAGTTTTAAATAAAATGATAAGCATAAATTATGAGAATAATTTAGCACAAGAAAATCATCAAATAATCAAACTTTCCCACTCCCCTATAATTCGTTCTCCCCTTTTTTATGATGTCCCAGATAGACAATGAAAGAAAACATACACAAGAAATACGGAGTGTGTCATAAATAAATAAACCTCTTTTTTTTATAAATTTTCTCATATAAAATATAATAATAAATCACATCATGAATTAACACTATGATAACCAAGTTAATGATAGCGTAAGTGGAGGGGTGTGAACAAATTCAATTGGAAAATCAACTCAAACACACATAACATATGTGCATGATCAATTTTGGATACTCCTAACGAATGAACTCAAAATCGTCCTTAGGTATAAAAAGGTGAATTTATTTGAAATTGACTCAATCTAATCGACGCATCAAAGTCTTAAATGATTTCCACACCAATAATACCTAAAACTATGTAATGCTTTATTGAGACTTTGTCAGGATGTGCAAACCCGTTGAATTCCAACCAAAATCCCTCATAAATAATAATGCATTTTTATTATTCTATTGAGGTGCTAAGTTCTCTTTAAGAGGTTTCCTATTGTACCCATTTTGGCAAAATTTCTCTTTTTATTGCCTTAATTTTTTTCTTGGGCTCTTTTTAAATGGTGGATTTCGCGATGAGTCCACTTGCCCCTCGTAGCCCTTTCCCATATTCATTAATATTTTTTCAATAATAAAAAACTCTCACAGGCAACCGTTCTTACATTCACTACTTTTATTAACTCGTTTTATCGCATTTGGTTCGTTTTAAAGACATGATTGAGATGAAAACACTTTGACCAACATGTGATAGACCAATACAAAAATCAAATAGATATGTGCATGTGTGCATTAAAGGAGACAATGAGTCAAACAAATAAAAAGTAATCACTAATTACATCTCCATGACTCCAAACATTATAAAGCACATGGATGAAATGAAGGTGTGTCTAAAACCACTACCAAAAGTCATGTGAATAATGGAATAATGTTGTGACTTGGCCATCCTAAATGCCCATCCATAAAAGGTATAAACAAACTATAAAAATCTTTTTGTATTTTTCAAAAAAAATTTAAAAAAAAAGAAAACCTTTTTGTTTTTTTTATTTTTCTAAAATATGAAAAAAAAAGGAAAAAAGAGACAAGAATAATACAAATGATACAATCTAGTAATAGGAATCAATAATATGAGCATGAAAAATTATCTTATGCTAGACAAAGTAACCAACCCTGAGTTAACTGTGAAGATACATAAAAACTTCCTAAGACTGTGCAGATAACTAAAGACTTCCTAAAATTCGCGAATCTAGGGACATCTCAAGGTTTTGTGAAGATATCGGCTAATTGGCGGTCGGTGGTCACAAAGATCAAGGATACGACCTTATCCACTACTAGGTCTCAAATAAAATGCTGGCATATCCTAATGTGTTTCATGAACGAATGTTGGACTGGATTGCGGTATATATGAATCGCGCTCATGTTATCACAGGAAATAGTCATGGTGCCCTGTGAAATCCTATAATCCTCCAATATTTTCTTCATCCACAAGAGTTGAGCGCAATAACTCTCAGTGGTTATTTACTCAGCCTTCATAGTGGATAAAGAGATAGAGTTTTTCTTATTGCTCAACTAAGAATAAGAGCACTACAAAAATAGAAACACCCACCCGAATTTCTCCTACATCGATCTACATTCATGACCCAATCTGCATTCGAATAGGCAGATAAACAGTCGTAGGTATCAAAGGAATACTAAATGTCGTATGAGATAGTCCCACTCATGTATTTGATAATACGTTTAAGATCATGTAAGTTTGAATTTTTTGGGGATGCCTGATATCGCTCGCATACTCCAATATTAAACGCTACGTCGGGATGATTGGCAGTCAAGTAGAGAAGACTACCTAACATACTCCGATACAAGATTTTCTTTATGTCCTTACCTGAAGTGTCCTTGCTAAATTTTGTTGAGGTACTCATAGGGGTGCATGAGTGCTTAGCGGAGTCTAACCTAAATTACTTCACGAGGTCTCTTACATACTTAGATTAGGAGATGAACATCCCATCCTCTAGTTGATGAACCTGGAGACCAAGGAAGAATGTAATATCACTAACCATGCTCATCTTGAACTCATTTTTCATCTCCTTCTCAAATTCGTGAGCATGGAGAAAGCAAGTGGATCGAAAGACTATGTCGTCCACATAGACCTGAGCAACCAGAATAACACATTTTCCTCTCCTAACAAAAAATCTCTTATCTACTCCCCCTCACTTGAAGTCACGAGCTAAGAGATAAAAATTAATCATTTAGTACCAAGCAAGGGGTGCTTGCTTCAAACCATACAGGGCTTTCCTCAGGTGATATTTGTGTCCATGGTGCTTAGGGTCTTCAAACCCTTTCGATTATTCCAAGTAAAACTCCTCATGGTAATGCCATTCAAAAAGGCACTCTTGACATCCATCTAATATAAATTGGAGTGAAGATGACATGCGATAGTGAGTAGTAAGTGAATGTACTCGAGCCTCACAATAATAGAAAATGTTTCCTCAAAGTCTACACCCTCAATTTGTGTGTAACCCTGAGCGGCCAACCTAGCCTTATTATGAATAATGGTACCATTATCATCCATCTTATTCTTAAAGATCCACTTAATACTAATCATATTTTTTCACTAGGTCGCGGGATAAGTGCGGTCCCCTGACATCATTGTTTCTAAGCTGAAGCAATTTTTCCTGCATAACAGATATCCAGTCTTCATCTTTAAGTGTTTCTTTGATATTCTTGGGCTTGACTTTGGACATGTAGCACAAAATGATAACAATGTTCCCTAGTTGAGAGTGAGTCTTGACACCTAAAGTAGGATCACCTAAAATGGAGGAAGGTTAATCACTCTTGCGAACCCAAGCATGTGTGTTCCCTAAATTAGGAGTAGGGTCCTCCCTAGGTGCGTGAGGAACAATGGGATGATCACTATGGGGTGCATAGTCCTCACACAAATGGTCAAGATTAACAAACATCGGTGGCTCGTCATATTTAACAATGACGTTTATTGATTCAATAACCTTATAGAAGTTTTGGTTAAAAACTCGATAAGCTTTAATCATCAACAAATATCCTAAAAGAATTCCCTCATTGCTTCGAGAGTCAAACTGTCATATTTGCTCTCTATCCCTCGAGATTTAGTATTACTCCTAAAGACAAGAAAATATGAAAAGTTGGGCTTATTCCCTGTCCACAACTCATATGGCATATGAAGTGTGTGTGGACAAAGATATACCCAATTCACCTCACGGCATGTGGTAGACATCACCTCGGCCCAAAACCTCCTAGAAACTCTACGACCAAGAAGCATAGATGTAGCCATCTCTTAAGTAGTCCGGTTCTTCCCCTCAATAATCCCATTTTGCTGAGGAGTTTTCATGGACAAAAATTCATGTTTAATTCTGAGGCTATCACAGTATTAATCCACCTTTTATTCTTCAAATTTTGTGTCATTGTCACTATGCACTCTACTGATAGTGACACCATGTTGATTTTATAAGATATAGTACTTGGTCGTAAGAAACTCTACTGCATCGGATTTCTCTTTCAAGAAATAAATATTAAATAACGAGATAAATCATCTACCGTCACGAGGATATACCTATTACCACCCAAACTTTCAGTGCGAGTAGGACCCATAAGATTCATGTGAATCAACTCAAGCACATGTGAAGTGGTAATGAAATTCAACTCGATGGGGACTACGAACTTATTTTCTCGGCTGAGATTGACCACAAACAGTGAAAATTAGCTTTCCAAGTGATGACAAGCTACGTACTAGGTATTTCTTCGCTAAACGCTCCAAATCTAAAAAATTCACGTGACCAAGATGTTGATGACATAGATCCGTAAAAAAGATCATGGCACTATTATACACAAATGAGGACTTGGGCATAATCCCATAACAGTTATATTCTTTATTTACCCCTTGCAGTAAAATTTTACCGGCTTGATCATAAATGTTACATTCATTCCATTCAAACTTTACAAAAAAATTTGTGTCGCACAGCTGGCTAATGCTGATAAGATTTTCTTTCAAACCTTTGACGTACAAAATATTATTTATCTTAGAAAATTTGGGTATCTCTATTATACCTAGTCCTATCATGCTAGATATACTTCGATCTTCAAAGTTTACTTTACCATCCTTGCGATCCTCAAGGCTAGTAAAAAATGAAACATCACCAGTCATATGCCTGAAGCAACTGATGTCAAAATAACATTGTGCGGTATTGTGAGCCTTAAGAGCTACATGAACAACAAGGGATTTATCCTCACACTTAGGCACCCAAGTAATGGTGACCTTTTATTTACCCTTGTCATCGTTGGGTCTAATCAAGATGTTGGAAGTATCCACTGACGGTAAAGACATCCGTTGGAACACTTCCATCAAACTGTGAGAATTGGCGATTAGACATTAAACCTGCTCTCTAAGGTTAGAAAAATATCTAAAGTGGGGCGACATAGTATGTGTAAGTTCAGCTCGACCTAAACTGGAGCAAAGCTCCCTAAAGTTCCATTTTCTCTTGCAATAAGTGCAGAAATAAATAGTCTTAGGTCGACCTTGGTTTTTTTTTCTTGATCGAACTTTTATTTGGGGTTTTAGTTGAGGGCCATAAGGATTCACAATAAATTCAAGAACCAGTTCTGATGCGACATGTGATGTGGAAGCATCGTCGAAACCTATTCCTTGCCTTTCAAGAGCTTCATGTTTCATTCGAGTCTCCATGGATGCAAGATCTAACTCGTAAGACTAGCCATTTATTTGGTCAAGTCCCTTCCCTCTTTCTCAAAAATAGTCTCTCTCTATAAAATCTCTTTCTCTCTCTCTAAAATATCTCTCTCTGTCTCCAAAATCTCTATATCTTTCAAAGACATATTAATGGAGGAATCTCTTTCTCTCTCGTCTCTCCTAAATACTTTTCTAGCGCAATGATCCTAGTTGCTAACCCTTTGTTTTTATTTTTAGTTTTAAGGGATGCAGCGTATAACTCGGGGTATGCGCGCTGTAGTTCACTCTCGCTCTCACTTGTTGCATCCTTACCCTCACTCACGTTGTTTTCATTGCCGAGGTGTCCTTGTGAAGTAGCCTCCTCAGCGTAGTGATGTTCACTAAATGTACTAACATGACTAGCCATGAATGCGATGAAGTTATATTCATCAGATGATTCTTCTCCTGGATCCACCGATTAGACCTCGATGTGGTCACTAAGGGTGGCATTTAAGGCAACTTTCCCTTTCCTTGACGCTTTAACCTAGTTGGGCACTTATATGCTTTGAACCTCTCCCATCACACTCGTAACACCTCTCTCTTTGGGGCATCCTTTTTATCTTTTTCAAATGTCTTCCCACTTTTATTTTTCTAAAAACTCTTTTTATTTTTAGATGTGCCATTATTTTTAATTTTGAGAAATTTCTTAATGTTTTTAGCAAAAAGGGCTAAATCATCTAAATCAAAGTCATACCCAGAATCATATGACACCTTCTTTATCTTTCTAGTTACCTTATATCTCTTTTTGGACATCTCCTCACTCTTTTTAGACGGGGCCTTAAGTGATATCCCTTTCTCTTTTGGTTTTTAGTTTTAGGAAACATGCCGATTTCTTAAGTCTGAAGGTCTCCTACAAGTTCTTCTAACCTAAGAGAATCTAACATTCCTAAATAATTAAGCACAGTGACTTTTGGGATAAAATGGGAAGGAAATGATATTAAAAAAAATTAATTACTCTAGTGTCAAGAATTTTTTCACCATGAATTAACAATATCCAAAAAGCGAGCATAAAATTCATCAAAGCTCTCAGATTCAAGCACGGTTATAGTTTCAAACAGAGTAGTTAAATTTTGCAGTTTAGATGCCTTAATAGCATTTGTGCTCTCATGTGTAAGATACAGGATATTCCATGACTCTTTTGACATGGTGCACGTCATAATACGTCAAAACTCGTTGGGTGTGATGGCTTCGAAAATAGCACTAAGGCCACGTGAATTAAAGTTACTCCATTTAAATTCTTATTCAGTAGATAAATTCACAGGGTTTAGGATTAATATCATTACCTACAACCATAATGGGTTGCATCCACCCTCTTTCACATGTAATCCAGTGTGAGGATCAATTTTATTCTCAGCCCACGAGAGTAGCCGACCTAGCCCAACAAATCTAGAAGCTATAGGCCCAAATTGTGAAAATAAGCTAGGAGTATGTGCTGTCCACACCGCCCCAAAGCCAAGACAATTACCTATAATCTCATCAAGACATTCAAGGGATTCATGGTTCATTATGGACGTCGTGGAGTTACTTGAAGAACTGACATTCTAATCTATAAATTATAACCCCTGGCCCAGGGCATGGGGACGTGTAATCGAGCATATTGAGAGATACTTAATGAAACAGTAGACCTCTCCGTGGACGTAGGTAAGTTACTGAACCACGTACGTAGTTGTGTTGTGTGTGAGATTATATGATTTCTTATTTTATTATGATTGTTCTTCGTAAATCCTTTATTGTGATATTTTTTATACCACAATTGGCGTCGTCTGTGGGAATTGACTGTTATTCCTACGATAACACTCACTAACTGAAAGCCCTCAATGTCTCACAACAGCAGCAACAACCCTTAAGCTGATAATGTTCAGGAAGAACCTACCCCTCCCAGGGTGAGGTCTGAAATTTGCCAACAAAATCCCAGGCTTCGCCAGCAAAAGAAACCTTCTTAAGAGAGTAATAGACCACCAGGGTGCATGAATATTTCCAAATTGGTAGACGCCAATGAGGTCGGACTTTGAGAGCAAGAAGAAATAATGTGTCGCTAAGAAGAAGTGAATTATCACCTAAAATGGTGACTGGAAAGAATGGAGAGAGATCTCAACATAAATACAAGACGACGCCACGATCGGACTCTTACACCTCATGTGAGTGAATCTAACAGCCGAGGAAAAAGCCCTAGGAGCAACCAATGGAGAATTGAGAGGAACGGTCAGAGGACAATCGATCAGAATGACTACAGCTAGCTCGATGCCGTGGGATGCCTGGTCGATAGAATAATGAAATCAGTAGCTTAGTTCATAGGGAGATGGATCAGCACCCAGCCCACCGAGGAGCCAGATCCATACGAGAGCTATCCAAAAGATCTCTTAACATTCATATGAAGTTCCTTTTTTAAGGTTAATAGAAAAAGAGGAGCCCCACAAGAAATTCGTAATCCCTAGATTTAAGATCTATGATGGGAAAATTAGCCCTATCAATCATGTCCAGTGGTACAGGTAAGCCATGACCGTGTGGAGCCACAATAATGCATTAATGTGTCGCATCTTCCCTTCCAGTCTTCACAATGTGGTGTAGAAATGCTTCGAGAGGTGGACACATAGGTCTATCAGGAGCTTTAAGTCTTTAGATGAATTATTCACCACTCGCTTTATAACCAATAGCTCCTACCCCAAGCGGATGGATGATCTGCTCACAATGAAGAAAAAATCACAGGAGAACCTCGGAGAGTATGCCAAAAGGTATTAGGAGATTTTTAACAAAATTGAGGGCTGCTCGGAGCAGGTTGTCATTGCATCCTTCAAGATCGAACTGCTAAGAACTTTTTTATTGTACCAATCCCTAACTAAGAAGGAGTCTAATTCCATTGATGACCTGATGGTCCGTATCGAAAAATACGCCAAAGTGAAGATGTAATCCATCTTAATGCAGAGGATAATGGTCGTGCAAAGATGAATAAAGGGACAAAGAAGAATGATTAATAAAAGAAAGGAAATAAGAAGATGGGCAGGAATGGCTCAAAAAATGGCAATAAGAATGACCCCTCAAAAGCGTTACAGTCTGTTAACACAGTCTTCAAGGAATTGTTATACAAAATCCTTGTCAAGTTTAAGGATGAGCCATCTGTCAATGAAGAGAAATAACGAACTAAGGTGTGCATTCCACAAAGAAAGCGGTCACATCACTGAACACTTTAAATCACTCAAGTCTCATCTCAAAGAGTTATCCCAAGTTGGTCATCTCAATGAGTTCATAGACAAGAAGGTAGATAAGGTCGTAGCTAATGGCGACCAAAAGATTAACAGCGTCCTCGAGGAAGAGATGGGCCACGCGTTAGCAGTAATTAATGGGGCATCAAACCTCAATCAATTACAAGGAAACATTGTTCATATGGAAGTTAAGAAGCTTACTACCGTTATGCAATCTTTTCAAAATTACCCTACCAAGATTCAGGTCGAGAAGCATTGGTGACCACAAGACATCAACTACATCAAACACATTGGGTTTACTGAAGATGACTTAGTTGGGTTAAGAACTCCACATCAAGATGCATTGGTCATCACACTCAGGAGAGTTAATTGGGATATCGATAGGTTACTCATCGACTAAGGTAGCTCTTCCGAAGTGATGTACCTAGACATGTTCCACAAATTGAAATTAAATATCGCTGACCTCAAAGAGTCCGCCATTCCATTAGTCGTCTTTGAATGAAAGATAACCATCCCATTGGGAAAGATAGTTCTACCAGTCAGGACGGGAGGTATTTCAAAGATGATCAAGTTTTTGGTAATAGATATTGAATTTCCCTATCACTCCATCTTAGGTCGGGGATGGCTCCGTGCTACGAAGGTCGTACCATCCTCATATCATCAGAAAATCAAGTGCATTACAGATCGGGTGTGGTCAAGATTCGTAACTACCAAGCTATGGAAAAAAAATGCTTCATTACAACCATTTGCCCTAAGCACGAGAAGAAGAAAGACGAGAGGAAAGTCTAGGAGGAATCCCAAGAAGGGGTATTGCCTTCAAAATAAAAATTACGTTACGGTCGACTATGGGTGGAGGAAACCAGGGTCCACCCCACAAGTAGGGTCTTCGAAGACCTAGAAGAAGTTATAGTTGAAGGCAACTCACCTGAAAGGAAATTTCTGATTGGTACCTCTTTCACCGACCGAGAAAAGAAGGAGCTAACCATATTCCTCCAAAGTAATCTGGATGTTTTTGCTTAGGAACTATACGAGATCTCTAGGATATATACCACTATTACATGCCATCAACTGCACGTTGATCCATCTTTCAGAATGATCACTCAGAAGGCTCACCGAATAACCCCAAAAAAGGCAAAGGCAGTAGAGAAAGAGGTAGGAAAATTACTAGATACAGGTTCCATTCGAGAAGTTTAATTCCCCAAATGTCTATCCAACCCAGTTGTCGTACCTAAAAGCAATGGGACCTGGAGAGTATGTATGAACTTTATTGACCTCAAAAGGGCTTGCTTTAAATATACTTTTCCTCTCCCAAATATAGATCAGTTGGTCGATGCCACTGCAATGCATGAAAGAATGAGCTTTCTAAATGCTTACTCTGATACCACCAAATCCCACTTTATGATCCATTTTAAGACAATACCTCCTTCATAACCCCTATTAGGTTATATTATTACAAAGTCATGTCGTTCGGCCTCAAGAATGCAGGAGCGACTTATCAATAACTGGTCACTAGGATGTTTAATAAGCAAATGAGAAAAATAATAGAGGTATACATCGACAACATTCTCATCAAAAGTAAACCTAAGTGAGACCATATTTCAGACCTAGCAGGGTCCTTTGAGATCCTTAAAAAATATTAAATGAAACTTAATGCTAGCAAGTGTCTAATTGGTGTCCAGCCAGGAAAGTTCCTAGGATATCTGGTTAGCAGAAGAGGGATTAAAGCAAACCCTGATCAGATCAATGCCATCAGAAAAGTCGAGCCCCCTCAGATGATAAGAGATGTATTAAAGTTTACCGTTATGCTCACCTCACTCAATCTCTTCATCTCTAAGTCTTCAGTGCGCTGTTGACCATTCTTACAACTAATGTAGAAAGTTAAGGGCCTCGTATGGAATGGAGACTGCTCTAAAGTCATGGAAGAACTTAAGTTATACCTCAACAAGCCACCTTTACTGGTGATTCCAAGCGAAGGAGACCCCTTATATCTTTAACATACCATGTTGTGAGCTCTTCCTTCGTTTATAAGAAGGAAGGAGGCCAACACTCGATTTACTACATAAGCAAGATGCTTCTAGATGCCGAGAAACGTATTTTCCCCCACAGAAGCTCACCTATTCCTTAGTGGTAGCCTCGAGGAAGCTTAAGAATTACTTTGAGGCTTATTATATTATCGTGATTACCTCACATCCTCTCAAAGTTATTCTAAGTAAAATTGACCTCTCCGGTTAACTATTAAAATTCTCGATTTTGATATCCACTTTCATCCAAGAATAACAATTAATGGGAAAGTTCTAGCTGATTTCATCAACGAACTCACAAGAAACTAGCTTACTACCCAATTAGAAAATAAGAACCCAATAGAAGAGGAAGAAAAACCCTTCGATTGGACCCTCTACATTGATGGACCCTCTATGTTGATTTGAAGCCGCCAACAACGAAGAAAAATATGAAGCATTGATCGCTGACCTGCGCAAAGCACAACTATTAGGGGTAAAATGCCTTCGAGTATTTGGCGATTCAAAGCTAGTGTCCAAGTAGATAAGTGGTGTAGAGGGGGCTTGAAGATAACTTGAGATTAGAGATAATCTCCCCATTTACAACAGTGTTTGGGATTAAGACATCTCAGTGTGGCACCTCAGCGTGACAGTTCAGCGTAACAACTCAGCGTGGCAACTCAGCATGGCACTTTAGCATGGCAACTCAGCGTTGTAGCCCAGAGGGACCTTCTAGTGATGAAGCTGACCGAGAGAGCTCATCCTTCAGTCATGTTAATTAATTTAGTCTTGTTGTATCTTTTATTTATATCGACTATGAGCTATAATAATTTTAAAGATGTAATGAGTATAGTAATTTTTTGTAAGGTCGAACGGTACTCACGAGAGACCAGACTTGGCAGGTCCTGGAAGAGAGTTCATGCTCTATCGAACAACCTCGCCGTGGGAACTTCAGAGGGATTTGACTAGGAGGATTAAGAAGTGAGTAATCATTTGGGCTTATCCTGACCATCTTAGATACACCTGGTAAAACACCAAAAGGAACCTCACCGTGGAACCTCGGGGGGAGCAGCCTTAAGTTCCATCGAGCGTTGAGTTATGAGCCAAACAACCCTCTACTTAATGTCACATCCACTTTATGTGATGTCACTAACCAGCTAGGCAATGTCAGATCTGCACTTGAGTAAACCAACATGGTATTTTGGGCTGTCAGACAGTTGGTGAGACACCTTGTGATGACATCCCCCTGACACACAATGGTTAGGCAAAAGGCATGACTTGGCATTTAATGTTTATGACGTGGAGATAACTAGTGCATCAGGTATTTTAATGTTTGTGACATAAATTCTGAGGGATGTCTTTCACCAGCATTAATGACTGAGTTGCCTCGGGGGTAGTGTGGGGGGCTATTTAAAGACCCCAACCACCTCTGGGGAGAGATCATATTCTTGTTGAGAATTCAAAAGTTATTACTAGAGAGATTTATTATAAACTAGAGAGTTTACTCACCCGCCATTATCATTTATTACGAAGCTTTAATATTTGACAGAGATCATTGAGGGTGGTGAGGGTGTTTGGTTGCCTACCAAGGTGTATCTAGGTTGTTCATTTTCTCTCTCCCTCTAAGCAAAGTTGATTCTAAGTTCATTATTACCTTCTGAGTTATACACGAGAGATTTGTGAGTTCAAACTGAGTTTATCCTCACTGAGTTATGTTCGTGTGTCCTGTGGTTAATCAATAGTGTTGTTGTTTAACTTATCATTACTGTACTCTAAAGGAGTTATGCCTCCATCTGATCTAAACTACCTTCTTACAGGTGGAGACCTCAATGCTAAGGATGAGAAGATGGAAGCTTACCTTGCTGTTATACGGGGACTTATGGCAAAGTTTGATAGAGTTGATGTTCAGCAATTCCCCAGGGGACAGAATAGTCACGCTGACGCCTTAGTAACTCTAAACTCTTCCATTGATTTCAATTTAAGGATAACCATTCAGATAGATTCCTCGCACATCCAAGCATCGAACAGTTAGCCGTAGCTGAGCAAGTCCTCCACATAAAAAAGGCATCCAATTTGATGGATCCCATCATGACATATTTACGGAGCGACACACTGCCAAGTGACAAAAGATTGGCGCACTAGATAAGAGTCAAGGCTGCTCGCTTTCACTTATCTCCTAAGGGAAAACTTTACAAAAAGTATTTCACTGGTCCCTACCTCTAGTGCGTTCACTTAGAAGATGTCAAGCAGATTCTTAGTGAACTTCATGAAGGCATTTGTGGGAGTCATGCAGGAGGAAGATCATTGGATTTTTGAGCAATTAATGAAGGATAGTGGTGGCTGTACATGCAGAAGGATGCTGGAGTTTATGTTTGCAAGTGTAAAAAGTTCCATAAGCACTCCACTATGGTCCACCAACCAGCTAGCGACCTCAAGTCATTGACTATCCCATGGCCTTTCGTCCAGTGGGGCTTGGATATTGTAGGGCCTTTACCTATCACATCTGGAAATCGCAAGTATTTATTGGTCGGTACTGACTACTTCACTAAATGTGTAGAGGCAGAACCACTCGTAAATATCTGGGACTCTAATATGCCAAGGTTCATATGGAAGAACATCACCACCCACTTTGTGACACCAAGAACGATCATTACTGACAATGGCACACAGTTTGAAAGTGGCTTCTTTCAAGGCTTTTACGAAGAGCATGGCATCAAGCACCACTTTAGTTCTGTAGCATATCCACAAAGCAATGAGAAAGCTTAAGCTTCCAACAAGACAATGATCAACGGATTGAAAAACGACTGGTAAGAGCCAAAGTTTCTTGGGTAGATGACTACCCCATATTTTATAGGCTTATCGTATAACTCCCAGGAGAGAAATGGGAGAGACCCATATCTTTTATTTTTCTGCACCATTAGTCTAGGCAAATTTTCATTTACCAACTAATGTTACCTTTTATTTATCATTTTGATCAATAAAGGTAGATTGGCCCACGCATTCAATACATCCTGGCTATTTAATATCTCTTAATTGAACCTCAATACGCATATTTTCTAAGCAGTATGCTCCCCTTAAAACACAATAATGTTTTGGGATTACAGCAAGGTGATCAACTTGCTCCGGTCAAGGAATAAGCCCCCATGGTTACAATAGTGTGCTAAACTTATGCCACTCAAAAAGCTAAAATATATGAAGCGAGGTTTATAATTAACCTTCCTCGGGTCTTTGTTGAAAACACAAATGGCCTCTTAAGTTGCTTCGAAAATAATAAAAGCCCTACAGGGGATCCGTAGGCAATAAATCCAACTCAAGGTTAGTTGAAAAATCATGTCGGGTGGATGTCCCATTAACCAAGTACATTCTCTCCATTGCCCTACTTAGGCCTAAGGAAGTGTGACGACACAACCTAAAAGGTAAAGTGGATGAAATGATATGGGTAAGGCATATTGGACTGGGAGAATGTTCAAACACGAGATAACAAAAACTCAACATCATTTAGTCGGTTAAAAAGCCTAAAATGATTAAAAGTTTTTTTATCAGATGTATCAAGTACTTTTTCGATTAAACACTGGTGTTAAACAATCAACAAATAAGGTTAATGAATGTTTAGTTAGAAAATGCTCAAGACATAAACAACATCTGTATCTGTCATTAAGAATCATATGATTACATTTACATTAAAAGACCAAGAAATATTTAAACCCCTATGATGGCCCAGGATAACGCGCAAGGTAATCCGCTACTCGAGATCTCCAACCATCATTAGGATGAGGAACTAAGTCTTCTTCAATTCCCTCCAGGCATGGGTCTAGAAGCTGTGCAGGAATAGCATTTATTGGGATCCAACGACCATCCCTAGAGAAGGGATTTCGCACAACAGATGAGTGAATGGTCTGATACTTATACCATAGGAAGGATTCCGTAGGAATTTTCAGTTCCGTAAGAGCACTCAGCCATCCCCTAGAAAAAGTAAGGTCTTCGGCCTCTTTAAATCTTATTGGGGCATCTATCCAACCTTGGTCATAACTGCCAGCTCAGACCTGTCGAGGACCCTTTCGAAATAAATGTCTTAATCGAGTAACATCTCTCTGGATATCCATGGCGATCACATAAGCTCGCCTAACATCTCCTTTTATCTTGACAATCTCCCTCCTGGAAGCTTGATTGTCAGTTTGAGCAACTATAGCTGATGATGAAGAGGATTCTCGTAGCACCAAAGGAGGACCGAATGGAGTGTTTTCTTTGAGATGAGAAATTTCTCTTCTCAGATCATCATTCTCCCTCTGCATTAACTCCCCCACCAGGATGATTTTAGACGCATCAAGAAGTTTTGCTTTCAAGACGTCCATCTCCTCCTGCACAGGGGCACGAATTCTCTCAATCTCCTCGAGCCTATTCTTGAGCTTAGCGACTACCTCATATTAATCTTTATAATCCTGGATTTTTATGCTGAGGGATTTATAGATCTTTACAAAATCTCGGTGCACTTGAGCGCTTGTGTTTGGACCAAGAATCTGGCCTAAACGGGAGTTAGCAGGAATATAGTCATCTAAATTAATGAGCTACAGCCAACCAAACAAGCAACAAAGGTAGCAAGAATCTTTAATGAAATAAAAAGTTTTATTTTCATTTAATCAAAAGGCATAGGCCAGTACAGATGATGGGAAGAAGAAAAAATACAATAGATGAACAAAATAAGAACAGAGCCTAAATTCCTAGGAGGCCTCAACTTGGTCAGACGTAGAGGCCCCCTTCCCCTTGTCAGCAGCTTGGTTGACGGTGACCTCACCTCCACCAGCACCTAAGACAACTCCTCCAGATGGAACAATGAACCCCTCTGAATTGATCGATGCTACTCCTACAGCGGGAATAATGGGCTTCATGTTATCCTAAGCATCAGGCTGGGAAGACGAAGATACCTCAACAAGATTACGGCCAGGATGATAGTGGGAGAAAATGGGGAGTCAGCAGTAACCCCAATAATAGTCAAGGCATGATCCCAACCTTTTTTGAATCATGGTCACCGAAGATAAGAAATCCGGCACTCGGTGTTGTTATACGCTGCTTCCCAACCTTCATTATACCCGCTCTCTCGAGGAATCACTGTTTCCCCCTCTAGATGCTCCACCTTCGTGACTAAACCCTTATTCGCCTCTACCACTGCTAGCCTGTCTACGATCACAACACTATAGGCTTCTCATAGGTTAGAAAACTCCTTAGCTGACTTTTCCCTATCCTTATCAAAGGTAGTCTTCGTATTAGGCAGAGCCTTCTTTAGAGCTTCATCCATCTCTGAGTTTCTCCTTGACCACAGAGAAACATAGTATAGTCAGAGACAAACTGCAAAATAGAAGAAACATAGGTTAAGAACGAGATGTTAGAGGAAAACGGAGAACAGAGAAGTATAGAGAAAGGATTACTCACCAAAGCAAGCCCTTAGGCAAATTTAAGGGTTAATTGGTCTCCCCCCATATTCGATGAGTGCTCACGATTGGCTGCGAGAACTGCTTTCTCTAGCAATAAAGGGTGAGTTGAGGAGCAACAGTCACTGATGCCCCCTCAATAGCAATAATGGAAAATACCATCGAGGACTTTGAGGATTGTGACCTTATCTTTTCCCCCTCTACCTTTCTCTCTTCTTCTCTCTTTTTTTCTCTCTCTCTCTCTCCCGCTTCTCCTCCTCTTCTCTCTTCTTTATCTCCACCTCCTTCTCCTGAACCATAGCCTTAGAACTAGCAATAGAGTCTCCAACCTTCTTCTTAAGGAACTTCATCCTGTTAGAGAGACGATTATCATCGTAATCTTGGATCAAGTTTCTACTCCTCGGAGGGGACATCTCTTCCTCGATGGACTCCTCTTCGCTGAACTCTTCCTCATTACTCTCACTTTCACCACTTCCTTCCTCACTGCTATCTACCAGATCCTCGCCTGAGATGCTTTTTTCCTCATTCTCTACCTCAATGGTTTCAGAAGTACCACCAATGCCTTCTTCTAGACTGTGTCTAGTGGAGGAGAAATGAAGCTGGAAGTAGTATTCTTGTATTCCAGTAAGAATGCAGTAGACCGAGGAAGTTCCCCCTCAGTAACAATGTCTCTTATCCTCCAAGCTTTCAAAAGTTCAGCAGCTCGTCCGGTGTGACGGCTCCGAAAATATCACTAAGGCCACGTGAATTAAAGTTAATCCATCTAAATTCTTCTTTAGTCAATAAATTCACAGGGTTTAGGATTAATATCATTACCTACAACTATAGTGGGTGGCATCCACCCTCTTTCACATGTAATCTAGTATGGGGACCAATTTTATTCTCAGCTCATGAGAGTAGCCGAACTGGCCCAATAAATCTAGAAGCTTCCCGACCCAAATCGTGGAAATAAGCTACGAGTATGTGTTGTCCACACCGCCCCAAAGTCAAGTAAATCCCATATAATCTCATGGAGAAATTCAAGGGATTCATGGTTCATCATGGACATCGTGGAGTTACTTGAACAACTAAAATTCTACGTTTAAAAATTATAACCCCTGGCCCGGGGCATAGGGGCATGTAGCTGAGCATAAGTAGAGATACTTAATAAAATAGTAGACCTTTACATGGACATAGGCAAGTTGATGAACCACATACATAGTTTTGTTGTGTGTGAGATTATATGCTTTCTTGTTTGATTGTGATTGTTCTTCGTAAATCCTTTATTGTGATATTTTTTATACCACATCCAGACACGTTCATCAATAGCCTTCAAGGTGGATCTCATTCTAGCGTTTCAATAGGCATAATTGTATCCATCAAAATTTGGATTCTATTATATAAGTTATCCATTTCAATTTAGATTTTTAAAAAATCAATTTTTTAAGAAATTGCTATCAAGAAATTTTTTGCAAAAAAATAATTACATGGTAAAGTTGTGAAAATAGCTCTGATACCAATTTGATAGGAAACTACGGTTCAATTGTCAAACATATTTAATTAAATATCAACATAAACTAGTTTTAAACCCTAGTTCATGCAACTAAGTGATTGAAAGAAGTAAATCAATATAGCATGCAACAAAATATTAAAGAAAGCCAAATTCAGGAAAAATTCCCGTCGGGCAAAACCAATTCTTATTTCACTATATAAGCAAATCGTGACTTACAACAATAGAGAAATATAGCCAGTCACAGACGAATATCTTGCAGGCTTCGATTCGTCTTCTTTAAAAGAGCTCCCATGATAACTCCAAGAACAACAATGGAGACAACTTTACCACAAGTACCACTCCAAGATAGGGATATATGTCTATGAGGGTTTCTCAATGATTCACAATTATAATAGTGAGAATCAAAAGTGTTTTTAGCCTTTAAAAGCGAAGACTTGAAGTGCAGTAGGTCTACAGGTGGCAGAGTTGAAAAAAGTATTACGAAAAACCTACAGGAAGCAGGTTTAAATAGACAAATCACTAAAATTGAGGCGGCATTAAATCATTTGAACGACACCTGAAGGTCGTTCAGATGAGATCAAGATCTCGTTAGAAGTCCCTTCAAGCGACCTATCAAACAACTTATTAAAACCAAAATAGTATGGGTTCATTTGATCCATATAAGAAAAAAGGCTTCAAATGACCCTGTCAATCGACATGGCAATGTCGTTTGAATAACAATGCTATGTCGTTTGAACGAATGTAAGCAAAAAACTTTTTATTTAAAAATCTAGACTCGTTTTTATTAAAATAAAATCAAGTCAAATCGAATAAAAATTCTCCCAGATATATTTTGCGAAAAACTAAGAACACCAAATAATATAATAGTGGAGTTGTGGAGAACGGTTGAAGTTGAACGTGACGCACGTTGAAGATGATGGGTGCATGACGATGAAATTTTTTCCAATGTTTCGAATAGTGGACGTAGTGGATGATTATCTAAACGTACGAGTGTAATGGGATACGTCATATTTTATGTGATCTAGGACAATAGAGATAATACCTATATTCTAGCAGATAATGACAAAAATATTGTCCTTACAGTGAGGTCAAGGTCAATATAGGTCATATAACAATGAAGGCCTATGATCCTTTCCTAAAGTTTTTGCAATTCTCGAGTCAAAACAACTTTAAAAATCATGATCAAGTAACACATTTTAAAAAAATAACTCAATTAATGAACAATCGATGAAAGAATAGTGAGATTACCAACGAATGTAACGTTTTTAAGGAGGAAAGCGAAAACTATAACACTCAGAAATGAAGATAAGCCCAAAGTTCACTAGGTGTAAGTATATACGATACAACAAAAGATTACCGAGTTATAAACACCTTAAACCAAATCATTAAAACAAGATGTGCTCTTGTGCTCATGGGTTTAAAGTTTAATTAATGAAGTTATTCATAATATCACTAATTAAGGACTAAAGTCTAATAACTTCTAAAATAAAGAACATGCATCATTGAGTTATCTATTGGATTTGATATTTATTGAAGTTTATCATCGAAAACAAAGGAAAAATGCCCAATAAAGGAGAAAAAAGAAAGAAAATATTTATGATTTTTTTAGAAAAACATGCTTGGTAAGAACATTTAATGAAATCATGAAAACTTTCAATGCATGGATAGAATATCCCACATCCCTTAACTTAAAACCCTATATTGTTCTCAATGTAAATTAAGAACCAACTTATAGAGAGGAAAAGAGTAATATTATCCAAAATGGAGCCATCTCTGAAAGTACGAGTCCAAAGATTCTACAAAACATGTTAGTACCAAGCATAACAAAAAACCAATAACAAACATAACTAATTACACCAGAAAAAAAAGTAAAAAAAGAAAGAAAAATAACCTACTATGTACAACCTACAATTTTAGCTTCTTACTAACTATACACTGGAAGTTGAAATTTTTTAGGGACCACCCAAAATACGATTTGACTTTGACGAAAAATTGGTGTACCCTCATTTGCATGCATACCTTCCGAAAAATAAGAATTCCGTTTAAACAACGGAAGACATCACCAATTAAAAGTGATGGGGGGGTTTGGATTGAATGGGTGACGAATACATATGGGATACAAAAAACCGAATTTCCTCCCAAATGTTTTAAAATTAGAATGGGAGGTGGCTCACATGTAGGGAAAATTACCTATATGGAATGCAAGTCGAGCAAGTAATCCTCATCAGTGAAAGGGTTAAAGCGTTTTAATGTTCGAACCTATTCATTGGATACTTTTAACGGTTTGACAATATAGAATAAAGATGGGGAGGAAATAAATTCAAACTCAAGAGATGAGTCGTCATCGCTAGAATATTGAATTTCGAAGTAAATAAGATCATTTTTAATGAAACTTTCCTCTTTGGCTACCAAAGAAGAAATCATTCGATGAAAATGGATACTACATACATTTCATCCTCACTTTCATTTTCTATTATACCATGGTAAAATTGAAGAATGGTTTGTTCCAAAGTAGGCAAAAATTCCTCATTTGGTTCAAAACTTTCCTCAACTTTAAAAGTCTTGGAAGAAAAATCATCGTTGAATTCGAATAATGCATTCAACTCTTGCTCACAACAATGATTTTCTTCCCGATAACTATTTTTCAAGTTTCTCATTTTTAAGAATGCGCAAGCCCTCGTGCAATGACATAGGTGGAGGCGTGGATTCTTGAAAATGAGAAGTTTGAAAACTGTCCTCGGAACTACTATAAAAATCAATATCATAAGAATCTTGAAAGCTACTGCAATTAGTTTTAACATTATTATTATAAGGATTTTGAGGCCTACTATTGGAAATATCATTCTCAAAATTCCCATTATCCACAACTGGACTTCTGTAATACTACCCAAATACATTTTAGATGCTTGAAGTTTTTTAGTTTGCGAGTATTCACCAAAAGTCCTAGGTTTAGGGGGATTTTGAGAATTATCGTTACAATTATCGAAAACATTGAAATAAGTTAGATTCACGAGTTTCTTGGCACTCAAATGTAGAAGTCCTACAAAAGTATTTAACAAGGAATACAAATAGAAAAAAATATATTATGAAATACTAAAATAATTAATTTCTAAAACAAACATTATCCGACAACGATGCCATTTTGATCACAAGGGAAAACACGACGCCATGTGAAAACGCCTATCGTTGTTTTCGGTTCCCACCTCTATTCAAAAGAAACCTAAACTATGACTACACTCTTTTAAGGGACTACAGTGGCAGTCCAGGTATCTAATCCACATGGAATGTTGCTAGACTCTAATCGAATTAATATTTCAAGAATAAAAGTGTAAAAGATGATAATAAAAACAAAAGATAAAACTAGGCAAGTGTTTAAACTAAGATTAACGAAAGCGAGTCAAAACAATAGATTGAGACTAATATCCCTCACCTCGGATTAAAACATATGAATGGTTACATGGGAAGACAAATCTATCGAGATTAAATCTCATTTTAACAATTAGTTAAATCTGGAGTTGTCACGCCCTAAATTGTCATAAGAGCTTAATTGATTTTGGTGTAAAAAATATCCCTGAGATTACACACGCAAGGTTGTAAACACGGCATATACATGATATACACTGTTAAATCTCTTAGGCATAAAATCAAGAACAACCTAACCCATTTAAAACCATAAAACTCATCACCAAAGAAAAGCAACCCATTAACCCAAGGTGAATTCATTCAATCTCAACCTATACTAAATTAACTACAAAGCATCATAAATAACATAAATTAAATGCAAAGAAGTAAATGAAAGTAATAAATTGAAAGAAAGTGAATTAAAGAAATTAAATTTAGGTTTCGAAGCAAGAAAAATAACAATGAATACTTACATTAAAAGAAGAAGATAATGAATAGTGTCATACAAACCTATTTGGGTGCAAACCCTATGAGAGATAAGACTCCACCCAAAATTCCCCTTTCTAACCTAAAACTAACCTAAAAATACCATATCCAAAAATAAAACATAAACCCACTTATATATTAAGTGGAAAAATAAATAAAGAAAAAATAAATGAAAAGAAGCGAACCGACGAAAATCAACAGGGCTCGGTCGATCAACCCAAATCGATCGAAAGAGAAGAAATCCCTGCCTTCCTTCGTAAGCTTAAATCAATATTTTGGTCAACTAGGGTCTCAAGGTCGGTCAACCGATGCGCTATTTTCCTATTTTTTTTTGTCTTCATAAGGGAGAAAAGGTGCAAAACGAAAACGGCTATAACATCCTCGTCCGGGATCGAAACGATGTATCATTCGTAGCCACGCGAAGCTAACTCAACGAACTATGCTTAGATGGAATTCCAATGAGACAGAGATGAAGTATGAAATGACTAAAATTCCCTTGAAATTGAGTTAAGATGACGGAACTTCCTAAAAAATAACTAATCCACACTATAAGCATTCCCATATCTACAAAAACCTCAATTACACCTCGCAGAGCATATAAACATACATAATAGAGGTTGTCTGGTTAACGAGCATAAATATAGGCAATAAAGAACTCAAAAGTGCTAGAATGCATAAAGATAGCGGGCACAAATATGCAATATTCGTGACGTATCAATGGCTATTGAGTTGGTTGGCCCTATGAATTTCTAACATTTAGGGTTGTGGTACTTTCGAATGGCGACATGTGATGTGGGTTGGCCCTAGGCATTTCTAATATTTTGCATTATTATTTTAATTGTTATTTGGGATTCTTGAATTGTTATTGACTAAAGAATTTGAACATTTAGATGTCCATTGAGTTGGTTGGCCTTAGCCATTTCTAACATTTAGGGTTATGATTCTACTGAATGTAAATAAGATAGAAATGAAACATATTTACCATGGAAATATAAATACGACATAAATGAAACATAATATAGATTTTAAAAGCCTGTTATTAAACAGTTGAACAGAAATGAAACATAACTATGTATAAATAATCACTATAGACTTTATTTGGTAATAAGCGATACTGTTACAAACATGCATTATTTGATGATTCAAATTTTTAGATTTTACCCGTGTGATATAATAATACAGTGGGAAGTAATCTTACACTAAAAAAGTATATACGGTTCTAACTCATGTGTGTGTAACATTATTCACTTAAAAAGTATATAGATTTTTAGTGTAAGATTGCCTTCCACCATATTATTGTATCACGCCTGTAAAATCTAATTCATTGTAAATTTCAAGTATCAAACAATGCATGTTTTGACGTTCTTGCAATTACCAAATAAACTCTATAGTGTTGTGATACTGCTGAATTGAAATGAAAAAACTTACCATGAAAATATAATTAAAATAGTGCGCATAGACATCTAGTTTTTATGCAAACACATTCAATAGCCCTTAGACCCATTCGAGAGTCATTACCCCTGTAATGAGATCTCTCGAATTGTCCCATTTGGACAGTTTGGAACAACATAGTTTCTGTATAATAATGTTCTTAGTGGCTTAAACTGACTACTTTTAGGGGAAATTCTACTGTCGTTTCTTAATGTTCTCTGGGTACATACAAGATAATACGGTTTTAAATGTTATTACAATCGATAAATTAAAATAACACTTACACTTGTGAATATATGTCGTGTACTTGGAGAACTAGGGGGATATGATACTGATTTTTCCTCAAATTGGAACAATGTGGATGAGCTGCTAAGTATATTACAAAAATATGCAGTCTCGAATAAGATACGACCACTCACCCTTTAGAGAAGATGGAGGAAATATGATTCATATTGTTTTTATAATATAATACCGAAAGATGAAATGTCAATCTTGTAGTAAAACATTTATTGAAAACTTAATTTTTACACTTTTGTTTATACTAATCCATGAATATATGCTTCTTACCCATAATAGGTGATTGATTGTAGTAGGTGGGATGGGATATCCTCTATACAAAAATTTGATAGGTGAGACAAATAGACTAGGAATGTTTTTAGCAGACGTGCTAATGAATTTGTGAAATATGCAAAGAAATGTCATGATCATGAAGAGTTCTCATCTCCGTGTGCTAAGTGTAGGAATAGTAAAGTGTCTAAGTGAAAAATAGTTAAAGTACATTTTTTAATATGGGGTATTCAAGACAGTTATTGATTTTAGGTTTTTCACAGGTAATTGTATATTCCTTTTGTCCCCGACCAACCTTCACTACAATCAACAAGTAGAATATATGTATAAGGGAAGGAGGACAATGTAGATCATAATATGCTAAAAGATTTAGTTTATGATGCGTATGGAGCTCATGAAGTGGAAGAAAATGAGGTCACTAATGACGTACAAGGTTCAGGTACTCATGAAGATATAGGGATAAACCTTGATGATGACTATCAGAGTTTAAACTTTAAGGTAACCCAACCGTTGTACCCTGGTTGTGACAAATATCAAATAACTTTACATTCCATGGTTTATTTGCATAGTTTGAAGACCTAATATGGTTTGTCTGGAAATAGCATGACAGGGATTGTGAATTAGGTGAAAGGCTTGCTACCTAAGAAAAATACGCTTCCAAATAGCTATCTTACTATGAAGAAAAGTTTGAAAGATTTGGGAATGAAGTATAAATCAATTCACGCTTGTGTGTATGGCTTCATACTATACCAAAAGGAGTATGAAAATCTCGATCGGTGTCTCGTATGAGAGGAACCTAGATATGTACAATCGACTGGCAAGAAAGTCATAAGATTAAAAGTGCCTCAAAACCTATTGAAATATTTTCCCGTTGGGCCTAGATTGAAGTAATTTTTCACAGTACCATGGATTGTGGAGGCAATGACTTAGCATGCAAGGTAAGAAGTAGGGCATAATCTCATGCGTCATCCTACTAATTCTACAGTTTCTAAGAGAATAATTTATGTGTATCCTGATTTTGCTCAAGAATAGCATAACATTTATTTGGCAATATCAATAGATTGTTTCCTCCCATTTGTAAATCTAAGCAACAATCAGAGTGTATGGCCAGTGATCCTACCAGCACTCAACCTCCCTCCTTCACAATGATGAATTTTTTATGTTGTTTTTATTAATACATGGGCCAAAGGCACCAAGTGAGGACATCGATGTCTACTTAACTCCTTTAGTAGAAGAATTAAATGAGTTGTGGGAAGAGGATGTGCAAGCAATTAACTCTTTTAAAAAATAAGTGTTTACGATAAAATTTATGTTAATGTGGGAAATTCATAATTTTCCAGCTTATGGGACATTATCCAGTTGTTAGTACATGGTTATTTGGGGTGTCCTATTTGTGGAGATGAGACTAAATCTCTGTATCTCATCGCTAGAAAAAAAAATATATACCATTTCCGTACGAGGTTTTCACCACCCGCTCATAGTTTTAGATTTGAAAAAGGTTGTAATTTTTTACCCGACGAGGTGAACATAGGCTACCTCTAAGAAAACTTTCAGGTTCAGAAATTGAAAGTAAATATTATAATTGTGGCCCTAATATGCTAGGTAAGAATCCTAAATTGAAGAATGCCAAGCATAAAAAGACCCGAACTGGGAATAAAACTAAGATAAAAAAGTCATGGTCTAGGAGGAAAATTTTATTTGACTTGCCTTATTGGAAGAGTGACCCAGTGGGCCATGTATTGGATGTGATGCATGCGAAGAAGAACATCACTCAACATATTGTGGGAACATACCTTGGGGGAGTCATTCGAAGGATGGAGGAAATGCATAAAAATACCTTAAATCGTTGAAACTTAAGTCACCACTATTTTCTAAAAGAAGATAGTATGGGAAGGTCAATAATTCCCCCTGGTGCGTTTACTTTAATGAGTGAGGAAAGAAAAGTGTTTTAGACACAATATATAATTTATAGGTTCCATCTAATTTTTCATCCAACTTCCAAAGGATTGTGAATAATGCTTCATGTGATTTACATACGTGTAAGTCCCCCAATTGGCATGTGATCATGAAATTGGTTCCTCTGTTGTTTAAGCACTGTTTCTCCGAGCATAATAATTTGCGGTGGGCCATTATGCAAATTAGCATTTGGTTCGCACTTTTATGTGAGAAGGTAGTCAATCGAGAGCACATAGTGGCCGCAAAATTATTTATAACAAAGCGATTTGTTTATTAGATAAGTACTTTCCCCTATCATTTTTTGACATAAGTGTTCACTTGTTGCTACACCTATGCGGCGAGGCACTTCTTTGTAGCCCAGTTAAATATCGGTGGATGTATTTGTTTGAAAGATTGATGAAAGTTTTCAAATATTACATCAAGAATACACTATACGTTGAAGGATCAATTACAGAAGAATACATCACCATGGATTCATCAATATACACTCATGAATATATGTTTAACCCAAGCAACGTGGATAATAGTGATGAGTTCATCGATGAGTGTGGTCAGGTGATGGAAAAGCGAGTGAAATTAACTAGTTTACAACATGAACAAGTAGCTCGTTATCTATTTGACACACATGAAGATGTCTAAGAATGAAAAAAGTAAGTTTATATTATTTTAGCTTTTATATTATTTTAATTTGTATAAATGATCAATTTTGTAATACGTTCGTCATGATTAATACGAGAAATATGATGCGTGTGGTAACAATAAAAATGAAGAATGATGGCACAATCAGACAACGAATTTAGGGTGCGGGTATCACGCGAGGTAATTATAATGAGATATATCTTATTAAATGTCACATCACAAGAAAGCTTTAAACTAACCTAATTCATCTATATATAATCTCATCTCTTAAAGACGAGTGATGCGACATCAAGGTTTGCTTATCTAGCCAGTGGACCCTTGTTCAAGGAACACGAGTGTTGATGTAAAAAACTACATTTGACCTAATTCTTTAATCACAAATAAAAATAAACAAGACAAAAGATTTTTATAGTGGTTCAGCCTTGAAAGAATGGCCTACGTCCACTGTTTGTGTTATTGCTGACTGTTTGCGGAATTCTCGATAATGGGTTTACCAAGAAATTTCGAGTCCCCTGCTAATGAGGAGGTTACAATGTATTTATAGCCTTGAGGCGGTACAAATGAAAGAATAATACATAGCTGTTCAATAGGCGTGTGCACCTGTGTGATAATAATGAGCATTTAATGCGCAGTCATCCTCTTGATTATCCGGATATGAATGCTCTGTATGAGATGCAGCTCGGACCGCCTAAGCTGTTCGGACCGCCTAAGTAGCTCGGTATACATGAGTTGCTCGGTATAATAAATTTCCTCGGAGAACACTTGTTGCTCGGAGCGCCTGAGTTGGTCGAGGAGGTTGAGTTCCTCGGAGTCAAGGTGTTGTTCAAAAATATTTGCGAGTTCCATGTAGATTGACACATGTCTCCACATAATTGGTCCACGTCAGCAGACTAAATTTGGTATCAACAAAAGCCCCCAATGTTTCGTAATTTGATGTTGAAGAAAATTATGGAACATTCTGCTGCTTAGATTTTTGATTTGTATGGTTTCTAGGAAAGTATTTGTTGTATACAACCCCTTTATGAATGCACAGTATCAGTCCTTATAAATATTTTGAATTTACATAACCTCTTCATTTTTCCTGCCTTTTTCTTCTTTTTAGACGCCGGATACGCAATCGTCCATCCTGGTAATCATTATTTTTCTCTATTCCCGAGGTAAAGTATTTAAACGCTTCAGAAAATTCGATCGTCTTTTACTTTTTCAAATTTGCATCTTAGAACTTCCATTTCTTCTCTATCTTGTGCGTTCGTTTCTTCCATCGTTCATTGTCAGCTGATTCACTCCTTTCCTGTAAGATTTTCTTCCTTCTCCTTTATTTTGCTTTGATCATCATGGTTTATGTTGTTGAATCGCTTGATAAATTTTGTTTTGAGTTTTCGATTCCTTTATGGGTCATTTTGGAGGAACTTTTTGAACCTTTTGGCTATTTTTCTTTGGCTGAGGGACATTGGTTCCCAAGTCTCTTTGTGGCCGAGTGTGGCTTTTCTTTTCCTCCCAATCCTTTATGTTTGGAGTTCTGTCAATATTATGACGTTGTTCCTGTAAAAATAGCACCCAATACTTGGAGAATAGTTAATGGGGTCCATAGGTTAAATCAAATTCATGGAACCCATTTAGGAATTCCAGAAATTATGTTTTGCTATAGATGGGTCGTCAGTGATAGTACTTTTTATTTAAAAACTAGGTTTTTAAATAGGGCTTTAGTTGTCAGTCTCCCAGATGCCAACAGGGATTACTTCGAGCATGGGGTTGTCATGAAAAATTGGCATCACGCTCCATTAAATGGAGATGCTGTATATCAAGGTCCCAGGTGTCCCCCCTATGGCAATGGAATAGGTTGTTTTTGTTTTTTGAAATCTTGTTGTCTTTGTGTTTGATAAAATGTGTCACTGACATTTAATTTTTTATTATTGGCAGTTGACAGCAAGGGAAAGTCTTCAAAGGAGACAGAGGTTAATTTAAAACATTTTAAACTTATCTGGAGTTTGCATCAGTGTGTAGCCGAGGAACACATTAGGTCGGCCTCTTATTTATTGCAGTACAAGAGTTACACTTCATCCTTTACTGCTCGTCCAGTGGTGGTTAGTCTTTACCCGATACCAGTTGCTGAGACTAGTGTGGAAGGCTCGTCTTCAGAATCAAACATTCCTATTAGCGACATAATGAAGAAAAGAAAAGTTCCTGCCTTCTTCGATAAGTCTGCCTCTACTGCTGGAGAGGCAAAGAAAAGTAAGCCCAATATCCGAGAGGAGGGGACAAGAAATATTGATACAGCCCTTCCTGTTGCTGCTAAGAAGATTATCGAGAATCCCCTAGTGGCCCCGAGCAAGATTGTGATTATTTCTCCTTCAAGTGAGGTCATAGTTATATCACCGACCAAGACAACACCCTTGGTTGAGAACGTTCTTGCTCCTTCTAGGAGGTTAAAGAAAATTTCATCTGAGAGACCAGCAGAACCTATCTCTCAGTCTTTGAATGCTGAAAGTGGTATTCCCACTTTTGTTCCTCTGAGATCTGCCATGAGCTCGGTGAAGTCTTGGATTATCCCCGAGGTCCAAGGTATTGAAGATATTCTTACTCGTGACAGGGTCACCACCTTGGTTGCTTAACATATTGCCTTAGTAAGTATTATTAATATAAGCTTTCATTTTTCAATGCTATGTCCTCGCAATGACTCAAAGTTATTTTCTTTTCTTCTTTTTTCAGCTACTAACATGTTTCAACACTATTCTGAAGAAGGATGAAGCTATCAAGGCTTCAGTCTCCTCGAGAAGTGTAGAAGAAGCCTTTACTAGATTAACCCAGTCCTTGAAAGAATCTCATCAGAAGTTTGAGGAGAACAAAATTACTTGGGAGAAGCAGGTTAAGTCTGTTGAGCAGGAGAGGGATCAAGCTGTGGAAGCCTCCAAGGGTTTGAAGAATAAATTAAAAGAGTTTGAGAAGAATAACAAGGAGCTTGAGAATAAGCTCAAAGTTGCTGAAGAGGAGATTAATAAACTCCATGATATTGGTCATCAAAAGCAGGAGGTGGAGGAGAAATTGAGGGTTATCGAGGAGCTCCTTAGGGAAAGGACCTCCTCGGAGAATGTTAAAAGGAAGAAGGCTGTTAAGAAATCATTCAGCGTAGGTTGGGATAAGGGATGGAATAAGTGTTTGGCTGCCATGTCATCACAAATGGAATATGCCAGCCTTAAATATTTTAGGGATGGATGGGTTGCCTACAAGAGCTGAAGGTTGCTGAAGATTATGCCCTATTTCAGCAACATACTCATGGCCCTCCTCCCTCTTCTGGAGAAGAAGAAGAGGACGAAGCTGCTTCAGAGGAATCCTCCATGGTAGTTGGAGATTAGGCTCTTACTGTTCCGACTATTTAATCGTGCCCTGAGCAACCCCAACCAACCATTACTCCTGTCGAACAGCTTTCTTTGCCCTCCGATCAACCAACCTATTCGTCCAAACCTCCCGAGGAAGTTTTAGGAAGCAAGGAGAAGGTGTAGAGTTGTTCAGATCTTTCTTTTACTTTTTTGTTGAATGTACTTTTAGACTATGTACTTCTCTTTATGATGAAATAAAAATTCAAACTTTGGGTTGTTTATCTTAACTTTTTCTCCTACTTGCTCTTTCTGCATTCTCATTGATTCTTTCTATCTCTTCTCTTTACTAGTTTATGGCTAGAATGGAGCTCTTGTCAGCTCATGATACTGAACTGATGAAAAAAATGCAACGACTACTTCAAGGTTGGCCATGTTGACCTAAACAAGGCTCAAATCGTTGACATCCTTGATCCAAATTCTTCTGAACAAGCAGTTGAAGCATATCAGTATTTGAAATGCCTGCTTGACCGAGCTGTTGCCAATAATGTGGCATACTATGAGATGATTGAGGACCTTCAAGGAACCATCAGGGAACTCCAACAACAATACAAGGAATCTTCTGCCCTTTTGCATCAGGGGTGTGAGAAAAAATATCAGCAGCTCAGTGCTGATAAAGGATATGATAAGTTCATCGCTATTTATGAGAAGAAAGAGAGCATTCTGAAACTTGAGGTTGAGGAGCACAGGAAGATCGCTAAACTATTGGAGCAGGAAAATAATGTTTTACAAAAAGATATATCCCAACTAAAATCTGTAGCATCTTCCTCGGGAGCCTTGGTCCCTGTTAATGATGAAGGTTTCTCTTTCTTGGAGGTTAAAAATGCCAATTTAAGAGCCGAATTGGAAACCTTAAAAAGGACTGGAGCCTCTACTTCTGCTCGCGGACGAGCAAAAGCTTCTCAGGGACGAGCAAAGGCTGCTCGGGTTACTATTGAAGAGGCAAGAACTCAAGTAGCTTTGGAGAATCAAGCATTCCAGTTGGTGGCGAAGAATCAGACTTTGTCAGAGATGACCAAGAAGATTCTGAACCTTAGCGAGCAACTCTCCACACAAAACTCTGCCTTGGAGAATAAAGATCTTCTAGTGAAGAACCTCTATGAACAACTAGAAAGTCTAACTTACAAGTTTAACAAACAGGCCAGGGAATTTTGGATGGCTGGATACAATGAAGCTCTTTATCATCTCGATGACTGGATCCAGCAATCAAATAACGAGGGTTATAAGCAAGGATGGCTGAATGCACTGGGTGTGCTACAGTTGGAGCAGGGTCATTACTTATGGGATTATTATGATCCTAGGTTGCTTGAATTGCCAGTGCCTCCTTTCAAGCTTAATATGAGTTGGATTCCTGCTCGGGCAATTCCTCAATGCCTGATCTCAAAGTACCTCGGCGATTACAGCCTCCATTCTAATTTTGACATATCTCGTCCGGAGCACCTACTTGATCGGCCATCTGTGATGAATGTCAGGATGCTTCGAGATCTGAATTTCATAAATTCCCCTTATGCCTTAGACGATCCTCCTGCTGGAGTATAACCTGTTTAAAGGCAGAGGGAAAGAAACCAATAGAATAGGATTTTTTTGTAATGGTTTTTCTTTTTCTTTTTTCGGCATATGTAAATCCTTCTCAATTTGAATGAAAAGTTGTGATAATGAAATACATTTCTCACATCATTTGTAATTCTACTTAGTATGAATGAAAATTTGTCTTTTGTCATTTCATTTTCTTCTAAATAATTTGTAGAATGTTTTGCTTGTTGGTTGGTAAGTATATATATGTCTATGACATACTTATCTCATTGTAGTGATTTATCAATCTTTAATTCTAAGTAATAAAATAACTTACATTTCATGTTATTGCCTAATTTAAACAACCGGAGTTGATTGAAGTTGGCTTACCGACCAACTAGAGTTGGTTGAGATTTTTGTTTTCGACCAACCAGAGTTGGTGAACTTTTATTCCCCGACCAACCGTAGAATTTTATTTATCGACCAACCGTAGTAGGTGGATTTTATTTTACTGATAATTCGTAATTGGTGGACCGACCAACCGTAGTTGGGGAATTTTATCTTACCGACCAACCGTAGTTGGTGGACCGACCAACCGTAGTTGGGGAATTTTATTTTACTGACCAATCGTAGTTAGGAAATTTTATTTTACCGACCAACCGTAGTTAGTGGACCGAGAAACCGTAGTTGGTGGATTTTTGTTTACCGACCAACCGTAGTTGGTGGACCGACCAACTGTAGTTGGTGGATTTTATTTTACCGACCAACCGTAGTTGGTGGACCGACTAATCGTAGTTGGTGGATTTTATTTTACCGACCAACCGTAGTTGGTGGACCGACCAATCGTAGTTGAGAGATTTTATTTACCGACCAACCGTAGTTTGTGGACTGACCAACCGTAGTTGGTGGATTTTTGTTTACCGACCAACCGTAGTAGGTGGACTGACCAACCGTAGTTGGTGGATTTTATTTTACCGACCAACCGTAGTTTGTGGACCGACCAACCGTAGTTGGGGGATTTTATTTTATCGACCAATCGTAGTTGGTGGATTTTTGTTCTGAACTTTATGCATAGTGTGTAGCACTAATACTCCGAAAAAATTTCATCAAAAGGAGAGAATTGGATAAAAAAATTTAACACTTTATTCATACTGAAGAAAACTTCATTACATAGAAACTCCTATTACTGATAATACTTGCGTAGATGTTTTGCATTCCATGCATTCTTAAACTCTTCTCCCTCCAAGGTTTCAATCTTGTAGGTTCCTGGACGAACAACTTCCGTTACTCTGTAGGGTCCATGCCAGTTAGCTTCCAGTTTATTGTGCTTTTGAATTACTTTCTTTAGCACGTAGTCTCCTTCCTTCAAAGCACACTTTTTTACCCTCTTGTTGTAAAACAGAGTTGTTCATTGTTGGTATGCAGCATTCCTGATTGTTGCTTCCTCTATAACTTCTTCGAGCATATCTAGATCCAATCGCCTCATCAAGTCACTGATAGAAGAATTGAAATTCAGCACCCTGTGTGTGGGTAGTCTCAACTCGACAGGTATAACAACTTCGCTTCCAAATGCCAACACGAATGGAGATTCTCCTGTTGCTGCTCGCGACGTAGTACGATAAGCCCACAACACAGAATATAGCTCGTTAATACAATTTGCCTTTGCATCGTCCAGTCATTTTTTCAAACCATTCAGTAGCGTTATGTTCGTCACCTTAGTTTGTCCATTGCTCTAGGGATGGCCTGGTTCAGAGTGGGTTTTCAATATGTTTGACTGGTGACAATACGCTGTAAACTCTTCGTTGTCAAATTGGGTTCCATGATCAGTAATGAATGTATGGGGAAAACCATATCTGTAAATGATATTCTTCCAAATAAATTGATATACCCTATCATAAGTCATATCAATAAGAGGTTCAGCTTCTACCCATTTAGTAAAATAATCCACAGCGACTACAAGGTACTTGAACCTTCTTCTGGTCGTTGGGAGTGGCCCGACCAAGTCTATCCCCCACATGGAAAATGGCCAAGGGGATGTTATGGGTGTCAACAATGCCTGGGGAGTTCTTCGGATAGAAGAGTAGCGTTGACATTTGTCACATTTTTTGGCATAGGCTATATAATCAGCCCTCATCGTCGGCCAATCATATCCCTGCGTCATTATTCTTTGCAAAAGTGTCTGACCTACTACATGAGCTCCACAAGACCCTTCATGGACCTCTTCAATCAAATCTTGCACCTCGGAGGGATGCACACATCTTTGCAGACCTACTATAATTCCTCGTCTATATAAAATGCCATTAGTTAATACATATCAAGCAGCTTTAAACTTCAGTTTCTTAGCTGCGAGCTTATCAGTTGGTAAAAATCCCTCCTCAATATAGGCCCTGATAGGATCGATCCATGATGGTCCTGAATCAAGGGCAATGAAGTTCATCTCTAGATCTTTCTCAATGCTCCAACTAGTCAAGATTTCTATTGGGATTGTTCTTCGTAGATCGGTGCGCGTGGCTGAGGCTAATCGAGCTAAGGCATCTGCTCTTGCGTTCTCTAATCATGGTATTCTAATTATCTGTACTGCGATCAGGCTTGATACAATCTCCATTGCTTTTTCATGATACTTGATTATTAATTCTCCTTTGGCTGCATATACCCCCAGCATTTGATTTACAATCAATTGTGAGTCACTGAATACGATAACCTACTCAGCCTTCATGGTTTTTGCCAAACTAAGACCAATAATCATTGCTTCATATTCAACTTCATTATTAGAAGCTTTAAATTGAAAGCGTAGAGCATATTCAACATCGATCTCATCTAGGTTGTTTAAAATAATCCTTGCTCCACTGCTTGTAGTGCACGAAGAACCATCTACATATAAATTCCACACAGGTATCTTATTATCAAACTCTTGGTCAGACAGAGTTCCTCAGTGAAATATTTGATGCTTCCTTATATCCTCCTCTAGCACTTCTTGCTGCTTATCGACCATCTTCTCTTGCTCGTCTACCGACTCAATTTGGTCGGGGTTTAAGTTTAATGATCCTGTAACATCCACAAGCTGGTCAGTATCCAACTTCTGCTCTTCGGAGGTATCTGGATATGTGAATTCTGCAATAAAATTTGCCACTGCTTGCCCCTTAAGTGACGATCTAGGCTCATAAATTATGTCGTATTCACCCAACTCTACAGCCCAATACATCAATCTTTCTGATTTCTCTGGTTTGTGCAGAGCTTGCCTTAATGGCATGTATGAGCTTGGAAGTATGGCCTCATTCTTCTACTTGCTTCGATCAATGCCAATGCTAACTTTTCCAGCCACAGATATTTGATCTCTGCTCCTCGGAAAGCCTTGCTTGTGTAATAGATTGGTTTTTGCACTCCATCCTCCACTCTTATTAACGCCGAGCTTACTGCGTTTTCTGAGACTGCCAGATACAAGTATAGTCTTTCTCCCATCATTGGCCTGGACAACAATGGAGGTGCTCCCAGGTATTTCTTCAATTCTTGAAAGGCCTTCTCGCATTCATCATTCCACTCGAAAGTCTTTCGTAGTGTTTTGAAGAATGGTAGACATCTGTTAGTTGCTTGTGATACAAATCTATTAAGTGATGCAACTCGCCCTGTGAGACTCTGCACTTCCTTCTTCATCGTCGGAGATCACAGTCCCAATAGAGCTTTGATCTTGTCAGGATTTGCCTCAATTCCTCGTTGATTAACAATGTATCCGAGAAACATGCCTTCTCGTACTCTGAATATGCATTTGGTGGGATTCAGCTTCATTTGATATTTGTCTAGTTGATCAAAGGTCTGGATTAAATCAACTAGATGATCAGCAGCTTTCTTGTTCTTCGTCAGCATATCGTCAACATAAACCTCCATGTTATGACTGATTTTCTCCGCAAACACCTTATTCATCAGCCGTTGATATGTCGCACCTGCATTTTTAAGTCCAAAAGGCATAACATTATAACAATAAGTTCCCCTTGGGGTAATAAAAGAGGCACTCTCCCTGTCCTCAGGCTTCATCTTAATCTGATTGTAACTAGAGTAATCATCCATAAAACTCAGCAATTCGTGCCCCGGGGTAGCATCCACCAGTTGATCGATTCGGGGCAAAGGAAAATGATCCTTTGGGCATGCCTTATTGAGATCGGTGAAGTCTACACACATCCTCCATTTGTTATTTTTCTTTTTCACCATCACCACATTAGATAGCCAATCAGGATATTTGAGATCCTCAATAAAATAGGCTTTTTAGAGCTTCTCGACTTCTTCTTGTATAACTTGGTTCTTTTCGGGGCTGAACACTCTTCTTCTTTATTTTACTGGCTTGATCTCCTTATTCACATTAAGCTCGTGACATAGGAAATTTGGGTCTATCCCTGGCATGTCTTCGTGGCTCCATGCAAAAGTTTGTTTTCTGCTTTTTAGAAATGCTATCAGCTCTTGTTTTATTGACACATCTAGTGAAGCACCAATTTGAGTTGTTCGTTCTGGATGCTCATTGTCCAGAACGATATTTTTAGTAGCCTCCATGACCTGACCCTTAACGAGCTGAGACTCATCTCTTGGGTCTAAAGTCTCAATCTCTGCGTCTTCTATCTCATCAACCTGATAAGTAGTAGTCTTCTTTCTGGATTCTTCACGCTCTTCTTGCTCAGTAGATGAATAGAAGCATTCCCGAGATACTTTTTGGTCGCCCTTCACCACTCCTACTCCAAAGTTAGTTGGGAATTTTAAACATTGATGTATTATAGATGGTACTGCCTAGAACTTTTTTAAACCTACCCTTCCCATGATGATATTGTAAGTTGATTGGACATTTTTATCCATCACGAAAAAGCATACTCTTTCTGTTCGACAAGAAGGCCATGTACCGATGAACATATACAACTTGATCATCCCTAGTGGAAAAACTTTCTCGCCGGCAAAACTGAGGAGGGGCCGATGATATGGCTCCAACTGGGATAGCTTTAGATTCAAACTATCAAAATATGGGTAGAATATAATATCTGTCGAGCTGCCATTATCCACCAAGACTCACGAAATCACTACTTCCTTCATCCTCATTTTGATCACCAATGGGTCATCATGAGGATATAGCACACCTGCGAGGTCATTCTTAGAGAAACTGGTGACCGGTTTATCTTTATTCACCTTCCTCGGGCGATCATCCTCTGCTAGATTTATCCGTTGAATATACGAATAAGCTTGAGCCTCATTGAGGTAAGCTTTCCTCTATGCAGTAAGGTCTCCACCTCCTGCATCTCCACTAGTAATAACATTGTAATCAAATGATCCAAAACGAATAGAAAATACCTCACGTTCTGGCTGTTTTGGTCTTTTGGGGAGATCGGGGTCGTCTTGATCTTCATCCAGGTTTTCTTCATGATTTCTCTTCTTATCTTCTTTTGTTCGTCGAGGAGATCTAGACCTCTGCCTTGCTCGGTCGTTGCTTTTTCCACCATTTCGGCGATCCACATACTTGTTCAATTTTCCCCGCCTGATGAGCTCTTCAATTTCATTCTGAAGAGCTATGCAGTTTTTGGTCATATGACCATGATCCTTATGGAACTCGTAATATTTGGATTTATCCCTCTTGTCAGGATCTGTCTTCATTTTTTTAAGCCAGTTTAACTCATCGCTGTTCTTGATCTCTTCCAGAACGTGGTTTATATCTACCTTCAAAGGAGTATAGTTTCCAAATTTCCTCAACTGTTCCAATGCTTTCTTTGCTTTTGACTGCTTGTTACCACCATTATTCTTCTGCTCTTTCTTCTCAGCCTTATCGCCCTCAATCTTGGTCTCTTTGGGGTCCATATTCTTTTTCGCAGCCATAACTTCCTCGGCGTTCATAATTTTGGCTGCCTTTGCCATTAGCTCTGCCATGGTTGTGGGTGGATCCTTGGCTAGAGTGTAGTATAGTTTAATTGGCAACAATCCACTCATCAGAGCAGTAATTGTTGTCTTTTCTTCGTAATCAATAACTTCGAGCTTCTCGTTATTGAAACGAGTAATATAATACCTAGTGCTCTCACCTGCTTTTTTTCTAACACTTAACAAGTGTGCTACTCGTTTAACTGGTTTTGCTCCAAAACAGAAGTTTCCAATAAAGATCTCGGCCAGTTGAAAGAAAGTTGCAATCTTTCCTCGAGGAAGATTGTCGTACCATATTTGAGCAGATCCAGTGAGAGTTCCTGAAAACACCCTGCATCGCATCTCGTCTGGAACAACATAGATATCAGCAGCTGCTTGGTATTGTTCTATATGGAGAACAGGATCAGTTTTTCCATCATATTTTGGTGTTACTACTGGGGCTTTGAATTTTGACGGTGTGGGGAAATCTACAATTTTTTGTATGAATGGTGTTCTTCGGATAAAAGTCCTTTGTAAAGGATTCTTGGCTTTAACCATTTACCCTAACATATCTTCCAACCTCTGAATAGATCCCTTCCATGCATCATTTCCCTCCTCAGGCCTATTGGTCCAAGCAACTTATCTTGTTAAATTTGCCTCTTGGGATCTTTCACGACGAGCAGCTGGTCGGGATTGGGCAGAACCTTCCTTTAAATCAGAGGATCGTTGAGAGTTCCTCGACACCATCCTAGGGGGACTTTTATTCCTCCTAGGACCCAAACGATCAAAGGGAGAGACTCTAATCAATCTTTCAAGAGCACTGGTCCTTTCTGGAGATAGATTGATGTTTTATTGAGTGTCTGTAGCTTGTACCGAGGAAGTCCTTCCAGGATGATAAGAAGGATCATTGGATCTCTGAGTACGATATGAATTGGTGCATCTAGAATGAGATTCTTTCGATAGTGACGTTCTTCTAGTTCGCGAAGAAGGCAATAGGGTGTTTCTCTGAATGCTTCGTTGTCCTGACTGGGCGGGCACTCCACCCTGGATAGTTTGCATGAGTTGTCGCGTGGTTTCTTGCATGGCGGTCTGGCCCTGAGCCAAATTAGACATTATTCCAGCCAGATCTTGGACACTTGGAGGAGTATATGGATTCGGAGAAATTCTAGCATTTCGATTGTTGGATTCAGGATGATCAGCCATTGGTGATGAATTGTTTTGGTGAAAAACGATAATTACAGTCGTTTCCCACAGAAGGAGCTAATATATTGATGTAAAAAACTAGATTTGACCTAATTCTTTAATCACAAATATAAATAAACAAGACAAAAGATTTTTAAAGTGGTTCAGCCCTGAAAGAATGGCCTACGTCCACTGTTTGTGTTATTACTGACTGTTCGCAGAATTCTCGATAATGGGTTTACCAAGAAATTCTGAGTCTTGAGGTGGTACAAATGAAAGAATAATACATAGCTGTCCAATAGGTGTGTGCACCTATGTGATAATAATGAGCATTTAATGTGCAGTCATCCCCTTGATTATCCGGATATGAATGCTCTGTACTAGATGCAGCTCGGACCGCCTAAGCTGTTCGGACCGCCTAAGTAGCTCGGTATACATGAGTTGCTCGGTACAATAAAGTTCCTCGGAGAACACTTGTTGCTCAGAGCGCCTAAGTTGGTCGAGGAGGTTGAGTTCCTCGGAGTCAAGGTGTTGTTCAAAAATATTTGTGGGTGCCATGTAGATTGACACGTGTCTCCACATAATTGGTCCACATCAGCAGACTAAATTTGGAATCAACAACGAGTACAAAAAGTATCAATTTAACGGTTATGTGTTAGGTGTAAGGTTGTACGAGAAAAATACAAATGTATAAAACTCAGGCATTTCATACAAGGTTCCTACTTATTGTCGAGCGAGCGTGAAACATAAAAATCTTGTTGAAGTTGAAATGACTTACTATGGTGTCATTCAGAATATATTTGAACTGGACTATATAAGCTTTAAAGAGGTTGTGTTTTACTGTGATTGGGTAAGATTTGAGGATAAAAATGCTTGTAAAGTTGACCCTGGTACCAATTTGATCCTGGTTGACTTGTCCAAGTTGAAGAGCAACGAGCACGTGAGCGATGAGCCATTTATTTGTGCTTTTCAAAAGGTCAATAAAGTGTTTTTCTCAAAGGATATCAACAACGAGTCGTGGTCAATTGTCATACACATGCCAAAGTCTTTAACCAAAAGTGTGGATGACTTGGCTGCTCCTACCGAATATCAATCCATTTTAGATTATAACCCGAATTCGAAATAATATTTAGATTTATATTAAGTGTTCCAATTATTTGAAATAATTTTTAGATCTTTAATAACTAGTAGCGTGTATTCTTATAGTGCTTTGTTATTATCGGACGACAATTTAATGCTTGTAACTCATTTGGACTTAATCAGTTTCTTTGGATTTGAATAGAAATTAGTTTTTTGGTTCATGAATATGTTAATTTGGATTTTAATCAATTTAAGCATTAATTCAAAGTCGGTGACATGACCCGAATTTGAAACAAAAATTAAATTTGTAATAAGTGTTCTAATTATTTGAAACAATGCTTAGTTTGGTTTATGATATGGATTTGTATTCTTATAATGTCGTTAACTTGTATTTTTCTAGTGTTTGTTTATTATCAGATGACAGCTTAATATTTTTATTCATTTGGATTTGATCATTTTCTCATATACATGTTTCTACTAATAACAACAATTTTTGCAGGAAATGTCTTCATAAGGGCGGCAGGGTAATGGAGGCAAGGAAGGATCATCTGGAATATGCCCCCTAAATAAGGAAAATTGAGGTCGCTCATCGAGAACAAGACAGTCTTACAGGCTAAGGCCCTAGAGTTGCTCAAGGTGATTGCCATCCTCAAGTACACGGATTGAAGGAAGGTTCCCTATGAGCTCAAGATGGCCATCTAGGGGGCATTATAGGTAGTTACTCACGTTATTTTTGTTTTGTATTTATATTATATTTTATAATTTTTATACAAATAACTCACTTTATTTTTGTTTTATATTTGTTTGAAAGGAACAATTCGGCTTGCCCCCACATATACGCGACACCACATTCAAACAATTGAGAGATCAATATAAAATGTCGAAAAAAAACATGCGCGGACAGTACTTTGGCCAGGATCGGGAGTCCTTCTTGAGGCTTAGGGACATGTATCTGAAGAAGGAGCCCATCTCAATGGCAAGTTGGCAACAGTTTGTCGATAATGAGATCTCGGATAGGCAGTTGTCCTCTCGTCAATCGGGGAGGGAAAATTGGGCCAAAAAGATTGGCATGCACTACTCCGGGCGTACATATTACACCGAGGTGGAGCACAAGATGATATGCTTTTAATTTTCTTTCATTTTAGTTTTATGTTATTATAATTTAGCATTATTTTGCATTACTTACTAATTTTGTATTATTTTATTTCCGGAGACGGGGAGTAGCCCTAGGGGTACGCCACATAGGCTCGATGCCTATGTGGAAATTCAAACGAAGAAGGGTAAGGATAAGGAGGTACCCTCGAGCGTGGCAACCACAAATGTAAGTTATAATTTTTATTACGTTATAAAAATAATTATTTATAATCACATACTTTTTTATTAACTTATCTAATCGTGTACTTTTTTGTCGTTAGAGGAAAAGCTTAAGAAAGTGCACAACTCCCAGACTGATGCCGATGAGGCATCTTTGGTCACTGACGTACTAAGCCAAGTGCTCAGGCCGGATCACAAGGGGAAGATAAGGGGGTGAGCTCTTAGGTGGTGAAGTCGAGGCTTTCATAAGGTGGACACCGACGACGAGAAGTTAGAAAGGTTGGAGCAAACGATCCATAATATGTTCAATTGCATGAAGCATCAATTGGGGTCCAGGTCATGTAAGGGAAGGGGGAAAATGGTATATGAGGGGGCCACTGCTCCATGTTTCTCACCCTCACTGCCGATACACTCCCCCTTCAATACCAACTTACTCGTCTCCATATGATCCATTCATCGCCTTTACCCCCGATCGAATGGCCTATGTCAATGATTGGTTGACCGAGTGTGCATATAATAAACACACGAGGTGGCGCACCCATAGCTAGGGAGTTGAGGGACCCGAACACACGCCCTTGTACTTTAGTGCATCAACTGCAACTAATTGAGGCAATGGTCCGCGTCACGCATATTGTGCCTAGATAAGATAATTAACCCTTGTGGTTGGACGAACAATACGGTGTTCGTACTATTGACGGTTGTCTCAATTCGTTTGTAATGTGTCCTACCTTCCTTTTTCGACTTGTTGAAAACCCAACCCGGTAACAATTATTTGTAATACTTTTATTTGTATTTGTTGGTTATGAAAATTGAATATTTCATATTATTTTTTTATTATTATTTTATAATGATTGAATTAATGTGTATGGCTTTAGATTTTATGAATGGATGAATGTTTCTTGAGATATATACCTTTTATTTTCTTTAAAAAAATGTTTTAACAGGTTAAAACATACTACTGGGTAGTGGCAGTGGCCATACTGCCCAATAGTTTTTTTTTAAAATACGCTGAGTGTTGTCACAAACTTTAACCGTGATAATATAATAATTGTCACGGATTTGTTATGGTTAAAGTTTGTGAAATGATTTTTACTTGTCATAAACTTTTACCATGACAAGTTTTTCATTGTCACGAACTTGTCACGGTCAAAGTTGTGACAAATAAAAATCATTTCACGGACTTTGACCATGACACGTCCGTGACAAAAAAATTGTCACCCTAAAACATGTCACGATTTTTTACCGTGATAATTTAGCCTTGTTAAGGTTTTTGACCGTGATAATTTTCCAATTTTGGTGTAGTGTAACCTGTAATCCTAAACACTTAAACACACCTTCAAATGCAAAGAGAATATAATAAGTATAAATACGCAAATGAATAAACATCTAACAATATCTAAAACAATCTCAATATAGGTAAAATGTCTCCCCCTAGAATAAAGATACTAAACTTTCAAAGGAAAGAAACCATTTCTCCCTCTTTTTGTTCATGAATAGACAAAGAAAGATAGCATAAAAAGTTACTCCCCCTAAATACATGATCTTAAAATACCAATATGAGAAACTTTGATACTGCTTTTAAACATATGGAGAAGGGAATAAATCATGCAATGGTTTAAAGTTTAGTAAACACACAACATGGTAACTCCAGAATAAATAATGCAAATGATTTAATCATATCACAACTATGGACTAAATGTAAATCATAACGACTCAAAACCCGATTCCATATGTAATATATGCAAAATATACCAAATAAATTCGTCATACTTATATAGGTATAAACTATCACAACACTCGACACAAAATAAATAAGCTTTGCATACTAGCATAGTATTGATGTGTCTAAACATGTGGCATGGAATGAATGGGAGTGAACCTGATACAAATAAATTATGACCCAAATGCTCAAATATGTTCAAGAAGGTCTAATTGACTACAAAACTTTATCAACCTAAGATTTAGCATCAAGTGACAAGATAAAGCGAACTTAATGAACAAACAAGCACAATGCACATAAGCCTAGAGTATTGATGATTCAATAAATCAATCGCGTCATGACAAAATAAGCATAACTAGGATTCATTGTGTGAACTCGTTGATCTTCAACTAAATACCCCCAAAAGATAAACATTTATCATATTTTAATTCTTTTCTTTTCTTGATTCTTTTGAAGTTATTTCTTTTTGAAATATCAAACATTAAAACTATGTTGGCCCTTTTTGCTAATTTTTTTTACTTAATTGCCTTTTATCTTTTCATTGGGCTCTTGCCAACGGTGGCTTTCCTGCAAAGAAGATTTGCTCCATTCGTAGACCTTTCCCGTGCACCCTCATATTTTTAAAACTAATCAAATAAAGCTCATGGACAACGGTTCTTACATGAACAAATCCCTATAGTCATAAAATATGTAAATGACAAAATTAATGGGAGAATATATCACAAATCTCAAATATACATGTGAAGTTAAAATTCAAAAGGCTCGTGCATATGTGTGTGAAGGCATATAAAAAGTCGAATCCATTAAGTCAATCGAGTTCGAAACAACTCCATGTAAATATAAGTAAGAACATTCAAAGTATCTAAAATCATAACCAAATGCCCTAGCCACATGGAAAGAATGAAGTGAATTGGATTCAAACACACAAATATACCACCCCAAATGTGTAAAACTATAATACATAAAAACCAAAAATATTTTTGAGTTTCTATAAAAATTTCAAAAGAAAAATGCCATTTTTTAACTTCATGAAAACAAAATCTAACTCAAAAGACAAAATAAAGTCTTTTTGTATTTTTTTCAATAAGACTCAATACAAGAAAAAATATAATACAAAATATACACATGTCATAATACTAGCAAAACATATATCATGAAGCACAAACTAGAGTATTATAAACATAATCATGAAAGCATTCACCCATAAGATATAGCATGTGAAGAGTTATGAGGAGCATGCGAGAATTAAGCAGTCGAATATTAAGTGCCTCTAAAATAGATTCGTAATCCAAATAGATGTATACTTAATGTGACACCCCGACTAATTAAATACCGTGTAGCTACTCCTTTATTAATTAATTCAAAATGCCAAGTTGGCTCAGTTAATAGCATCACTGTCGAAAACATTTTTATTATTACTAACCACCTAGTATTTAAAAAGTAAGTTACCAAATTTTAATTAGAAACTGATTAACATGCAACAAGAGACAAGAATAATAATAACACCATTCACCATAATGAAGTAAATAGAATAATCGTCACATGATATAAATAAACTAGAGGAAAAACTCCTCATAACATAATCCCACAACTGAAGTAAATACTGAAATACTAAATACTGAAATGAATACATGCCAAAGTCTGAAAACTGAAATGGAAATGTATCTAATATAATCTGGGCAACATGCCCTACAACTGAGGAAAAATGAACAAGGAATCCAAATGATATAAGCGTCTAAAAGCAAGTCCCTGTAGCTTCCACAAGCAGCTATAGCTCGTCATCTGAGTAAGAATCCTATGCATGGTGTCCTTGTGGCTGGGCACCTAAAATGGTTTTACAAAAAGTAGATTTGAAAGCAAACGGGTCAGAGCCCGAATGTGTATATTTTAAAAACCTGCAAGTGCTTTAAAAACATTTAAAACAGTATATGCAAAGTACATGTTAGGACGTGCTCTCACATGATAAACTCGCCTCTCATCTTACTGTGCACTCCTAACGTTCCTGTACCCATTCGTATGTTATCTCATAACTATCTAAAGAGTTTCTAACACTGCTACTCGGTTCACGTTATAAGTTCCATCATTAACAATTAAATAGAGAGTTCTACTTTAATTCCCAAGTTCCCAATTATTAACCAAACCATTTATTTGATAAAAGATCTCTTTTTATCTTTCAAAACATTACCATAATTATACTCACAATTTATTATAATAAATTCCTTCTCGATTAACCGTATATTTTCACATCATAAATATACAATACAAGCACCCAAAGGCTAAGCTGCGATGCACGCATACTCTGCTATCCATCCCGGTACATCACGTACATAAGGATTACGAATTCCGAATCTCTCAGGAATTGTTGGAATCAACACCACACACATAAATGGAGGCGAACATAATTCAATCATATCCATGGTCACGTACATACCTACGCTCCATAGTCAGCTGGCTTATTAACTCACAATTAAATCATTCTCTTGAATTATGTCCTCTAGGCACCATTCTAAATCCGGGCAACACAAGGATGAGAAGGTCCTAAGCGAACGTAACCTCCCGTGATAGCAAGTATGGTAGGTATGTCATACACATAAGATTATATACTAAGCATTCACACATCTTAGATATTTCAATATTAATAAGGGTATTCTCTACATCATTATACCATTATTCCCAATTCATATATTTCAAGTATCCCAACAATATATATAAATTAAGTAATCGACACGTCTCACGTCGTAATATCTTAAACTTAAAACTTGTCACGAATAGACTATTAAGTTCCCATAATTCCCTCATATGACATCGCTTATACCTAAGGTCCTTACTTCTGCCCCAAACCTTATTTCATCAAATTATTCAAATTTGTACTATTAACCCAAATATTATCTCACATAACGAATTTCATCAATTTAGAATAATTCCTCAAATTAAATTCCAATTAATGACCAATCTCAAAATCATGCCTACTGGTCTTCCTTAAAATTCAGGGTAATCACAATGTCTCCAATACTATTAATCAGGGGTTATCATCATTAAAATTCAATTAAGGAAAACTTTATTCATTCTGGGAAGGTCGATCGATCGACCTTGACCTTCGATCGATCGATTGTGGTCGATCGATCGACTGATGAATGTCGATCGATCGATTACACAGGTCTGTTACGGACTGCTTTTTTTTGCAGTTACAGTTTCGTCCCAAATCACCATTTTTAAGCATGAAACTTCAAGATAAGGTTACTATAACGTTATACTAACATCCTACATCAGTAATAACATTCTAAATTCTATAATTCATCATTTAAAGGCTTACTTTGGATTAAAACTACATCAAACTAATTCCCAGATTTCTTCCATTCATAAACATCATTAAGTTTCTTCTAATTCTGCCTTTTGATCATCAAGGTTCTGTTTTCAACATATAAATTCGTCCAGAATATACTACATGCAATTCCTACATAAATCATGTCCCTTAACTTTCAATTCATGGGTCTAATTTATCTCCAAAAATCAATTTCGAAAATTCCTAAGCATGGAAACATATCTTGAATTAAAAGAGTTTAAATCACTTGCCTTAATTATCTCAGAATTTGGTGTAGAATCTTTGTGACAAAGTTGTTCCTTCTCTCTCTTTTCTGCAGAATTCTTCCCTTCTCTCTTTCTCTCAAGTTCTTCTCAAGGTTCCCTTCTCTCTCTCTCTCTCAAGCTTTTCCCAAGGTTGAAGATAATGGAGAATGGAGGTGTGAAATGGTTTGTGGGAGTTGAATTGCTATATCAACTTCTCCCGTAGCCCATAATGACATATAGTGGGGTTAGTGGGTTAAGGAAATAGTCAGCTTATTAATTCCATTTTCGTCACTTTTAATTCCCAAAAATACAAATTACCAAATTACCCCTTAAGATGCCGGTATGGCCCACAAATATCCCGGGACCCAAACTAATCTTCCGGCTAGTGTTTTCTGACTATCTCGACCCTTCCGGACGCGTTGGCGCACTCAAAATGACCATACGGTTAATGAAACTAAAATTCACTTTTTAAATTAATAAGATACCATGACGTGGCGGTCACACGCGTCAAATAAATTCCCAAATTGCCATATATCAAACACGTGACAATTTCAATATTACCGATATTCATATAATGCCAAGTATGCACATTATAATAAAATACTAACTCACATCTCGTTAATATTATTATCCGGATTAATTTCCAATTAATAAACATTTAATTCAATTAATCCCCAGAAATAAATAACGCAGAAAATACGGGGTATTACATACTTCCCCCCTAATAACTGAATTTCGTCCCGAAATTCGGAACTAGAAAGTACCTGGTAAGAATAACTCTGGATAACGTTCGCGCATCTCGTCCTCGCGCTCCCATGTGGACTCCTTGACATTATGATGTCGCCACTGAACACGCACTAACGGAACTATCTTTGACCGCAGTTTCCGCTCACTTTGGTCCAAAATAGCTATCGGCCCCTCCTCGTAGGAGCTGTCCGGCTGGAGATCAATGTCCTCTACGAAAATGAGAGAATGAGCCAAATCATCTCTAAGGTATTTCCTAAGCGAGGAAATATGAAACACATCGTGAATCCGATGTAAATGCTCCGGTAACCCAAGTCTATACGCAACTGGTCCGATCCGCTCAATAATAGGAAATGGTCCCACATATCTCGGTGCCAACTTCCCTTTCTTCCCGAAACGCATAATCCCCTTCATAGGAGATACTCTGAGCAAAACCTGATCCCCCACTTGGAACTCCCTGAAAAATCTCTTCGCATCAGCATAACTCTTCTGCCTGTCCTGAGCCACCCGGATGCGACTCCGAATCAATTCTATCCTTGCCGAAGTATCCTGAATCACCTCCGGCCCAAGTAGTTTGTTGTCCCCCACCTCCAACCAACATGCTGGGGAACGACAAGGTCTACCGTACAATGCCTCAAATGGAGCCATGCCAATGGTGAACTGATAGGAGTTGTTGTAAGCAAACTCCACCAGTGGAAGATACTGCTCCCATCCACCCTCAAAGTCAATGGTGCACATACGTAGCATGTCCTCCAATATCTGATTTGTGCGCTCGGTCTGCCCATCGGTCTGCGGGTGATACGCCGTACTCAACCGCAATTCCGTGCCCATGGCCTGCTGAAAACTTTCCCAAAACCGTGAAACAAATACCTTGTCTCGGTCAGACACGATATTTAAGGGCACCCCGTGAAGTCTCACTATCTCTGAAATAAAGAGCTGGGCATACTGTCCCGCAGTGTAATCTGTCCTGACGGGTAGAAAATGAGCGACCTTCGACAACCTTTCCACAATCACCCAAATGGAGTCGTGTCCTCTCTGCAACGTAGGCAACCCCGTGATAAAGTCCATAGAGATGCTCTACCACATCCACATCGGGACCTCTAATGGCTGTAGCAGTCCTGCCGGTCTCTGATGATCCACTTTTACGAGCTGACAAGTGGCGCATTTTGAGACAAACTCGGTAATATCTCTCTTCATCCCGCTCCACCAATACTGACGTCTCATGTCTTGGTACATTTTGTCCCCTCCGGGATGTACCGCGAACCGTGAGCCGTGCGACTCTGCCATCACCTCATGCCGCAATTCCTCCCCCTCCGGAACTACTAATCTCCCATTGAAGCGTAATCCCCCGTCTGAGCTAACGGTATAGGATTCGGCTCCCTCTGCTAATAATCGAACTATCTGCTCCTGACAGAACGAATCATTTGCCTGTGCCTTCACCACCTTCGTGATAATCTGCGGTGTAACAGTCATCACAGACATGAATGATCGGGCCACTGCATCCTGGTGTCCCAATTCTTTCCACTTGGCCTTCCACACATCTGCCACCTCCTCTACCGGTCTACGGCTCAACGCGTCTGCCACCACGTTAGCTTTTCCCGGGTGGTATTGGATATCGAACTGATAATCCTTCACGAATTCAAGCCACCTCCGTTGCTGCATATTCAACTCCTTCTGCGTGAATAGGTACTGAAGGGACTTGTGGTCCGTGAACAATCGAAATTTCTCCCCCAACAGGTAATGTCTCCAAATACGAAGGGCAAATACCACTGCCGCTAACTCCAAGTCATGGGTAGGGTAATTCTTCTCGTGAGGCTTAAGCTTACGGGAAGCATAAGCTATGGCCTGACTCTCCTGCTGCAGTACACCTCCAAGTCCTTGTAAGGATGCATCGGTGTAAACAAGGTATTCAACTCCCGGTCTCGGCAAAGCTAACACAGGTGCTGAGGTTAACTTGTCCTTTAACTCATCAAATGCCAACTGACAGGCATCACTCCAAATGAACGGCACACCTTTTCGGGTAAGATGTGTCATGGGACCCGCTATCGTGGAGAAACCCCGAATAAACCTCCTGTAGTAACCTGCTAGGCCCAAGAAACTACGGATCTCTGTCGGTGTCGTGGGCTGTCCCCACTCCCTCACCGCGGATACCTTCCCCGGATCAACCGATATTCCCCGGTCGGAAATAATATGACCCAGAAACTGCACCTCCTTCAGCCAAAACCCGCACTTCTCATATTTTGCATACAACTCATTTTGGCGCAGTGTCTGCAAAACTAGTCTCAAGTGCTCGGCATGCTCCTCCTCTGTCTGGGAGTAAACCAAAATATCATCGATGAAGACAATGACAAACTGGTCTAGGTAATCCCTGAACACCCTATTCATCAAGTCCATAAATGCTGCTGGAGCGTTGGTCAAACCAAATGGCATAACCCGAAACTCGTAGGAACCATATCTCGATAAGAACGCAGTCTTCGAGACGTCCTCCTCCCTGATACGCAACTGATGGTATCCAGATCGCAAATCAATCTTTGAGAAGTAAGAAGCTCCTCTCAATTGGTCAAATAGGTCATCGATTCGAGGCAACGGATACTTGTTCCGTATCGTGACCTTGTTTAACTCCCGGTAGTCCACACACAACCTCAGTGAACCATCTCTCTTCTTCACGAACAACACAGGGGCAGCCCACGGTGAAGTACTCCTCCGAATAAACCCCTGACCCAACAACTGCTCAATCTGATCCCGTAACTCCCTCATCTCAGCTGGAGCCATACGGTACGGTGCTCGTGCTATAGGTCTCGTATCGGGTAACAAGTCTATAACGAAATCTATCTCTCGACTGGGGGGTAGGCCTGGTATCTCCTGAAACACATCAGAATACTCCCTGAGAACGGGAATCGACTCTAAAGGAATCACAACCTCCTTAGAGGTATCCTCCTCAATGTAATATAAATGCGCGGTCGAGCCTCCCTCTGGGCGAGGCATCGCCACAACAAACATCTCTTGCCCCGGAATGGCAAAAACAATGCTCCCACCAAAGCAATCAATCATGGCTCTATGATCAGCGAGCCAGTCCATACCGATGATAACATCGTGAACATGCATATCTAGTACCAACATGTCCGCAGGTAATACCAAACCACCAATCTCTACCCCCACTCCCCGACATATAAAGAATATAAGTGACCCATTCCCCAAAGGTGAGTCGACACACGTAACTGTACTCTCCGCTGTGGCTAACAATCCTAACGCCTTTGCAAAGTGTGTAGCTATAAAACAATGTGTAGCACCCGTATCAAATAACACCCGACCCATAGTGCCATGGATAGGAAACGTACCCTCAATCGCGGGCGGTGCCTGTGGAACTGCAGCCTGGTGGACGTTGTAGACACGTCCATACTGTAGCTTCCCCTGCTGCACAGGAACTGCTGGAATAATCTGAGCTGGAGCTGGAAGGGCTGGTGGAAAGAGTGGCCTCTGTGGCTCCTATCGAGCACCCTGCTGCTGCTGCTGTGGGGCCCGGCCCTTATCAGGACACTCCTGACGTTTGTGGCCAATCTTACCACAAATGAAACATTTCTCCGGGAAGTTCCCTCCCCTCTGCCCTTGCTGTCCCCGGCCCTGGTGGCCGTTACCATTCCTCCTTTGGCCCTGCTGGCCCTGCTGAAACTGCTGATGTTGGCCATTTTGACCCTGCTGGCCCTGATGATCGTTATGACCCTGCTGGCCATTTCGGAATCCTCCCTGACCGTTCCTGAAACCTCCTGAACGGAACCTCTTTTGATCCCCCTGCTGGGAACCCTGCTCAAACTGTCTTTGTCCCTGAACAGATTGTGCCCCACCGGCACCGTGTCCTCCAGTCCTGCCCTGATGGCTAGACTCTCCCGACCTCTTGCCCTCGGCCATGTGAAAACGGTGGTCCTGGCAATGTAACAATGCAGCGTTAACCACATCAGAATATGTGGCCAACGAAAGGTTCCCTAACAGATGCTGACGGATCCTCCATGTCAACCCGTCGGTAAATTTCTCAATCTTCTTCTTCTCTGACGGTATCTCATCAGGAACGATATTTAAAAGATTAGTGAACTCGGCCTCATACTCGGCCACTGTCTTGCCCTCCTGCCTCAAACTCATCAATCTCCTCCTCATTTCCGTGTGAACTGCTGATGGAAAGTACTTGCGGTCGAACCGCACCCAGAACTCATGAATAGTGAGGGTATCCCTCTCCTCTACGGTGGTAATAGACTCCCACCACTGCAATGCAGATCCAACTAGCTTAAATGTAGCTAGCACCTGCTTCTGAACATCTGAGCACTCATACATCCTTAAGTGCCGCTGTATATCCTTCCTCCATTGGCTCGAGACTACTACATCTGAGCTGCCTGCAAACTCTGGCGGATGCGCTTTCTGAAAAGCGTCACGTACACGCTCCCAAGCAGACGGGAATGAAGTTGCCTGAACTGGCGCGGCAACCGGCGCCTGAGGCGGTGCCTGTTGAGCAACGGCAATGGCGGCATTTACCGCTTGGGCTACAATAGCTGCAACCTCAGCGGCGTTCATCATGCCCTGAACCGGTGCGGGCTGTGGTTCTGGCGCTGCATTCCTGGGAACTCGTGGTGCACGTCGTGGAGGCATTCTGAAATAAGAATAAAGTCTATAAGTTCGCAGTTATAAACTTTAAAATAGCTGAAGAGCGTAGCATAAACAAAGAATACAACAGTCCTAAAATATAGGGCTCTATATCAAAGAAAGCTCAGCGGAAAACATAATAAGCCGTTCAGATCCTAAAGGACACTAGAACCTGATGCTCTGATACCACCTGTGACACCCCGACTAATTAAATACCGGGTAGCTACTCCTTTATTAATTAATTCAAAATGCCAAGTTGGCTCAGTTAATAGCATCACTGTCGAAAACATTTTTATTATTACTAACCACCTAGTATTTAAAAAGTAAGTTACCAAATTTTAATTAGAAACTGATTAACATGCAACAAGAGACAAGAATAATAATAACACCATTCACCATAATGAAGTAAATAGAATAATCGTCACATGATATAAATAAACTAGAGGAAAAACTCCTCATAACATAATCCCACAACTGAAGTAAATACTGAAATACTAAATACTGAAATGAATACATGCCAAAGTCTGAAAACTGAAATGGAAATGTATCTAATATAATCTGGGCAACATGCCCTACAACTGAGGAAAAATGAACAAGGAATCCAAATGATATAAGCGTCTAAAAGCAAGTCCCTGTAGCTTCCACAAGCAGCTACAGCTCGTCATCTGAGTAAGAATCCTATGCATGGTGTCCTTGTGGCTGGGCACCTAAAATGGTTTTACAAAAAGTAGATTTGAAAGCAAACGGGTCAGAGCCTGAATGTGTATATTTTAAAAACCTGCAAGTGCTTTAAAAACATTTAAAACAGTATATGCAAAGTACATGTTAGGACGTGCTCTCACATGATAAACTCGCCTCTCATCTTACTGTGCACTCCTAACGTTCCTGTACCCATTCGTATGTTATCTCATAACTATCTAAAGAGTTTCTAACACTGCTACTCGGTTCACGTTATAAGTTCCATCATTAACAATTAAATAGAGAGTTCTACTTTAATTCCCAAGTTCCCAATTATTAACCAAACCATTTATTTGATAAAAGATCTCTTTTTATCTTTCAAAACATTACCATAATTATACTCACAATTTATTATAATAAATTCCTTCTCGATTAACCGTATATTTTCACATCATAAATATACAATACAAGCACCCAAAGGCTAAGCTGCGATGCACGCATACTCTGCTATCCATCCCGGTACATCACGTACATAAGGATTACAAATTCCGAATCTCTCAGGAATTGTTGGAATCAACACCACACACATAAATGGAGGCGAACATAATTCAATCATATCCATGGTCACGTACATACCTACGCTCCATAGTCAGCTGGCTTATTAACTCACAATTAAGTCATTCTCTTGAATTATGTCCTCTAGGCACCATTCTAAATCTGGGCAACACAAGGATGAGAAGGTCCTAAGCGAACGTAACCTCCCGTGATAGGAAGTATGGTAGGTATGTCATACACATAAGATTATATACTAAGCATTCACACATCTTAGATATTTCAATATTAATAAGGGTATTCTCTACATCATTATACCATTATTCCCAATTCATATATTTCAAGTATCCCAACAATATATATAAATTAAGTAATCGACACGTCTCACGTCGTAATATCTTAAACTTAAAACTTGTCACGAATAGACTATTAAGTTCCCATAATTCCCTCATATGACATCGCTTATACCTAAGGTCCTTACTTCTGCCCCAAACCTTATTTCATCAAATTATTCAAATTTGTACTATTAACCCAAATATTATCTCACATAACGAATTTCATCAATTTAGAATAATTCCTCAAATTAAATTCCAATTAATGACCAATCTCAAAATCATGCCTACTGGTCTTCCTTAAAATTCAGGGTAATCACAATGTCTCCAATACTATTAATCAGGGGTTATCATCATTAAAATTCAATTAAGGAAAACTTTATTCATTCTGGGAAGGTCGATCGATCGACCTTGACCTTCGATCGATCGATTGTGGTCGATCGATCGACTGATGAATGTCGATCGATCGATTACACAGGTCTGTTACGGACTGCTTTTTTTTGCAGTTACAGTTTCGTCCCAAATCACCATTTTTAAGCATGAAACTTCAAGATAAGGTTACTATAACGTTATACTAACATCCTACATCAGTAATAACATTCTAAATTCTATAATTCATCATTTAAAGGCTTACTTTGGATTAAAACTACATCAAACTAATTCCCAGATTTCTTCCATTCATAAACATCATTAAGTTTCTTCTAATTCTGCCTTTTGATCATCAAGGTTCTGTTTTCAACATATAAATTCGTCCAGAATATACTACATGCAATTCCTACATAAATCATGTCCCTTAACTTTCAATTCATGGGTCTAATTTATCTCCAAAAATCAATTTCGAAAATTCCTAAGCATGGAAACATATCTTGAATTAAAAGAGTTTAAATCACTTGCCTTAATTATCTCAGAATTTGGTGTAGAATCTTTGTGACAAAGTTGTTCCTTCTCTCTCTTTTCTGCAGAATTCTTCCCTTCTCTCTTTCTCTCAAGTTCTTCTCAAGGTTCCCTTCTCTCTCTCTCTCTCAAGCTTTTCCCAAGGTTGAAGATAATGGAGAATGGAGGTGTGAAATGGTTTGTGGGAGTTGAATTGCTATATCAACTTCTCCCGTAGCCCATAATGACATATAGTGGGGTTAGTGGGTTAAGGAAATAGTCAGCTTATTAATTCCATTTTCGTCACTTTTAATTCCCAAAAATACAAATTACCAAATTACCCCTTAAGATGCCGGTATGGCCCACAAATATCCCGGGACCCAAACTAATCTTCCGGCTAGTGTTTTCTGACTATCTCGACCCTTCCGGACGCGTTGGCGCACTCAAAATGACCATACGGTTAATGAAACTAAAATTCACTTTTTAAATTAATAAGATACCATGACGTGGCGGTCACACGCGTCAAATAAAATTCCCAAATTGCCATATATCAAACACGTGACAATTTCAATATTACCGATATTCATATAATGCCAAGTATGCACATTATAATAAAATACTAACTCACATCTCGTTAATATTATTATCCGGATTAATTTCCAATTAATAAACATTTAATTCAATTAATCCCCAGAAATAAATAACGTAGAAAATACGGGGTATTACACTTAACGCGTCGGTTTTTAGGAACTAAAAGGACAGGAGACTTCAACTTCCTACGTTCTCTTCTAAGATCATAGAAAAAACACCTAAAGTGACTTTTCCTACCGCAGTGTGTGCACGTGTAAACGCGACGAGGAATGAGACCTTAGGGTTAACCTTTTCTGAAACCTTAGGACTTGGTTAACCCTCTAAAACACACAATGGTCTTAGCTTTAGCAACAGAAGAATCACAATCATGGAATCTAGTACCATCACTACAAAAACTACTCGATTCTTTTAAATCATCTCTTAACTCCAAAATTCTAAAATCAAGCAAAGAATTAGACTCTTTAAGTTTTAGGGATTCCTTCTTCATATTTTTAATCATTCCTGTAAGGTTATCTCGCTCCCCCTCAATACAAGTAAACTTATCCCTAAAAGTCATCTCACGTTCCCTAAAACCTAAAATTAATTTATCATTATCCTCATTGGCACGTATACTCACCCTAAAAAATTTAAAGTCCTCTAATTCTCTCTCTAAAAATCTTCACTCTCTTTCTTGGACAATTCTAAATTTTTGAAATCACGATCCATGTCAACAAGATTCTCAAAAAAGAAATCTCTTTGAGTTTGAATTATTTGCAAAAGTTCCATTGCATCTTTAAAATGAAAATTTTCTTTCTTAAGATTTAAATTATTTTTGAAAACTTCAAATTCAAATGACTTAATTTTTCAACACGGTTATGAAGCTCATTAAACTCCTCTCGAATATCAACCTCAACATCACAAAACACATTGGATAACTTATCACTACGGGAATCCATCGAGAAAACAAACTCTAGAGAAAATAAATAACCGCCCTAAATAACACTAAACAAGTATATAGATGATAAATAAGTGCAATCCACTTTGATACCACTTGTGAGCGATGGTATCAACAAAAGAAAATCTTTAAAAATCAAGATCACGCGATATTTGGGTGTAAATGGCTATGATACCAGTTTGTAAGCGTGGGAATATGCCCAAAAAGGATGGTCACAATAAAAAATTCTATTTTTTTTATTTTTCCAATTAATTAAAGATTGAACCTCTAAATAAATGCACCCAATTTTAAACCGTGGTGTTGTGATAAATTTTTTTTATTCAATTTTATCTTTTTATCCTAAGCATGCAACTAGGTGATAATAAATAAATCAAACCAAGCGCACAACAAGCTGATGTACAAGGAAAAATACAAAGGTTAAAACCTCTTATGGCCTAGCCAAATAATTCAGTATGATATAGTTTTACAAAGCATAGATAGTAGACTTACTCAACGACTCGATCCACCAAAATTCTTGATCCTCTTCTATCATTAACCACTCCTCCACAATGCAACGTATGAGTCCACCTGCACAAGATGCCACAACATGCGAGTCCACGCATACCTCAATATCCATCAATGAGACTCAGTAACCGTAAAACACTACAATCAGCACGCAGGGAGTCCACCGCACGATACAGGTTTTCTCAAGATGAAAGAAATAAACTTTTGAGCCCAAAATTAAGATCTCAAAGCATAGGAATTATTTATATTGGATCTTAAAACATAAAGGGTGTAAATTAGGGCTTCGAACTTTGGTAAATAGGTGTATAAATGTTTTTCTCCAAAAGTTCTTCAAAATTCTGAGTCTAAAATGCCTTAAATGGAAAAATAAAAATTATGAGGTGGTAAACTCGTTTGAACGAAGACAAGGGTCGTTCGAACGAGAATAGCATCTCGTTTGAAAGAAAAAGTTCGTTTAAATGAGCAGGAAATCTTATTTGAACCCAACTTCAAACGAGCTTCTAACGAGAAGTCCCTATAAAATAGTCCAACCTTGTGAGATGCTCGTTTGATCATTGTTCTAATGAACTGCCAAAGTCGTTCTAACGAGCTTATAAAGTCGTTCGAATGAAATCTCATTTTCGTTTCTAAATAGTTTATATCTCGTTCTAACAAACTTAAACTCAAAACTTTTTCTTACAAAAACTATTAAAAATAGTTCCAAATGAAAAACTAACACCCTTAAAAAATATCCAAGGACTCATAATTAATACGTATTCATACCTGCTACATCCTCGATATATGCAAAGAAAAATATGGCACTAAGCCCGGCACGGTATATTAATCTTTGAAGCTTGGCCACTACATCTTCATTAAACAACATCATAAGCATATGAGATCAACAACATAAAGTCTATCATATGACTCAAGCATTTTGTCCGAAACAATGGCAATTACGAACAAATTGACTCGATTGGAAATTTGTCCTTACAGCCTCCCAAGTTTACTCACAAGTTTGAGATGCAAAAATCCTATATATATGCGTTTGTTTGATATATCCTTTGTACTACACCATAGTTATTTGTTGTGCCGAGTGTTTCGAATGGTGGATATTGTGTTTGTCTTGTGCGACAACTTGACTGGTCGCGAGACAACTAAGATCGATGGGATACCGAGACGTGGGCAAGCGCCTTCATTATGTGGTTGTTGGAAGGAGCTCAATAGTGGATGTGAAGAAGGTTATAAGGAAAAAGGAAGTGCATCAAGGCTTGAAGGAACCGAGTCTGTGTATATCATAGTGTATTTGTGTGGATGAGCCGTCTGAGGTTTTTCCAATTGTGGATTTTCCTCGTACATACTCGTGTTGTGGTTTGCTATTTTATTCTTCCTGATACTCATCTATATTCATGCTTACGTTATGATTTAAATTGGTACATTGTTTAGACAACACTATAGTTTAATTGGTGCAAACTAAAATTAGTTTTAGTTAAAACTAAAAAAATTAAAAAAAATAATGTATGTTTGATAATCTGTATAACCCTAGGGAACCAGTGCATTTTCAAGCACTAGATCTAAATTGAATAAGTGTGTGATCTGATCTAAACTAATAATTCAATCCGAAAATCAACACAGAACTCAAAATCTAAGAGGACAAACCCCGCATATGGGAGAAAAACATCAGATGCATTATCTTTCTAATTAAACTTGAAAATAATGGTTTACAAAATGCAACAGGACAACTCTCATTCAAACTCCCGTATAATTTATTTTACTTCACATTAAACGATAATCATGAAAAATATGTTACTAAAGCCGTTTACAAAAATAAACTATTTAAGTAACTCCGATCTGTTTTTTTAGGAAACTCTTTTCGTAAAAACCAAACTATTTGAACACAAGATGTGTTTAATAAATCAGTATGTACGATATCTATTCAAGATTTTAATAACAGGTTTATAAAGTAGTTTAAAAAACTTAAACTCAGCACGACCAAGAATGAGATGAGGAGATGTCGAAAGATTATGTTCACGATGTTTTTTACGTGGTAAAACCTCACCAATTGAGGGAACATCCATGACTCCCTCTATGGAGTAAAATGAAAAATCCACTAAAACAAATTTATGAGTTACAAACTATATAACTAACATGCAAACAACTCAGACCTATATAAGTTTAGGAATGTACCCTCTGGTGTCCTTATAACTTTTCTGCAGTTCTGATTGTAGATGTAGTTCTCCCAGTTTGTTAACTTCTGATTTGTTCCAGCACTTTACGTCGACTCTTTGTTCACAAGATCTTATTACCAACACTTTTCGTGTTATAGGGTGAAAGTGTTTGTGGAGGTGCTCTCTAACACATGCATGCACACACACACACACTTATTAAGTACAAACACTCCTAACAAATTACAGTAACACTATATGCTGTGATCTTTTCTTTTTCTTTCTTCTTACAAAACTTTGAACCTTATTTGACCTTTAAATCATTCCCAGAATCCATGGATACCTTTCTAGGAAGACAGATAAGGTCTTAATCAATCTCAGAATTTAGAAAAGTTTTTCGAGATTGAAAACCTCCAAATGAGATTCCAAACTAGGTCAAAGGTTTAGTTTTACAAGAACTAAAAACAGAAAGCATTTATTGTTGATTTCAAAGTAAGCAAACGTTTTATAGAAAATAATCAACAATATATTTCTCAAGATGAGAAATAAAGAATGAAACTTAGTGTAATGTAACATGAATAACTCAGATCTGAAATTTCTATGAAATCAGAAAGTAGATCTGAGTAAAAGTTTAAGTTGAAAACAAGATCTAACGAACAAGAGGTTACAGCAATAATTACAAACTCAACTCAAACTCTCAAACACTCAAGAACACTCAGGGTAGTGTTTTGGATATGAAGGAGTTTTGAAGAAGTGTTTGAGTTTGGATGGAAGAGGCTTTGACGAACAAGGTTAGGGTTTCTAACTCCCTCTCTTCTCTCTGTTTTCTCTGTTTTCTCTCTTCTCTATCTACTTCTCAGAAAAATGAAATTGGCAAAAGTCTTCGAAGTCTGAGAATAGGGTTCCTTTTATAGGGTGAAGAGAAGGTTCGAGAGACTGGATCAAAACCAAGGGCCAGGATTAAGTCAAGTTAAATTGACTTAGATCGAAGGGTGGCCAGGATTAAGTCAAGTTAAATTGACTTAGATCGAAGGGTTCTAAGAACGCGGTGCTTAAACGATACCTAATTGGTTTAAAAAGTTGTACTGGGATTCACCAAGACAACATGCAGATCGTCGATAACCAATGATCCAAGGGCTAAAAACATACGCGTTTATAACTCAGTAAAGAAACACAATCTCAGCCAATCAGATGAAGACAGGTGTTGGCCAATAACAGGATATGAAACACACGTCCTAAAGTAATTAGAAACCACACCCTAAGGTTTACTCCGCTTTCGGATTCTATCCAAGGTAACATTAGGCCAATATACCCAACAAATTATATTTACAGATTGACCACAAAAACTTTTAAATCAAGTTTTAATTAAGAAAACCTTATTTAAAAAAATGTTTATAAAATCCCAAAAAATTATTAAAATTCAAACTTAGGGATTTAAACACACAAAATCATATATACACACATAATTATGCAGTATGATATGCAATAAATAAATTCTACTGTGTGTGAGTGTTGGCAATTTGTTCTTGATCACTACAAGATAGAGAGATGAAGTAGCAAACCAATTTCTGAGGTTCTTTGGTGTCTAGGGAGGACATAATTTTGTCACAATTTCCAAACCAGATGAGCACTTATACAATATAGACTCAAGTGAGTCAAAAGCATAAGGGCTTCAATCTCCCTCTTTGGAAATATGAGACAAAATCTCCTTTGAGTCATCTAGGACTCGTAGGGCAACAAAAATATAAGAAAAACTTATTCCTATCAAAATTATATCTACCCAATACCTAGAAATCAAAAAGTACATAACTCAACTAAGTACATTTGAATACCCTATTACAACTGTTGAGAGTAACTGTACAATAAGAACCTGCAATAAGTCACTAAGATCAAGATGTTTAGCATATGTAAGAAATTAATAGACTCAAATTTCTCCCCCATTTTGTCTCAAACGGACAAAGGGAAAAACTTGGATAAACAGCAAAGTTATTAGTCAGAATAAACCATACCAATAGATTTACGTAATGAAATGAATCTATTATAATCTAGAGGTTTGGTAAACATATCTGCGAGTTGTAGATCAGTAGGAAGATAATTGATATCTAATTCCTTAGATTCAACCAATTCGCGTATAAAATGATGTCTTATTTTAATATGCTTTGTTCGCGAGTGTTGAACAGGATTTTTAGAAATATTAATCGCACTTTGATTATCACAATTGAGATGTAAATGGTTTTCTTGAATACCATAATCACTTAGCATTTGTTTAAGCCACATTAATTGAGCACAACAGCTGCCAGCGACTATGTATTCAGATTTAGCTGTTGAGAGTGATGTGCAGTTTTGTTTTTTACTACTCCATCCTACCAAGTTATTACCTATATAATAACATGCTCCTGATGTGCTTTTACTATCATCAGTACACCCAACCCAGTCAGCATCAGTGTACCCAATTATAGTGCTTGGTGTGTCATTAGTGTACCAAAGTCATAGATTTAGAGTGCCTTTTACATATTTAATGATACGTTTAACAGCATTCAAGTGGCTCTCTTTAGGGTTACTTTGATATCGAGCACATACACACACAGCATGCATAATATCAGGACGCGAGGCAGTAAGATATAGTAACGTGCCTATCATACTACGATACAGAGTAGGATCTACAGATTTTTCATTTTCATCTTTAAAAAGTTTTAGCGTAGTACTCATAGGCGTTTTAGCATCTTTAGCACTCTCGAGGACAAATTTCTTTACTATCTCTAAAGCATACTTGGATTGCGATACAAATAATCCTTCTGAATTTTGTTTGACTTGGAGGCCTAAGAAGAATTATAGCTCCCCCATAAGGGACATTTGAAATTCCTTATGCATAGTTTATGAGAAGGATTTGACTTCTGAGGGAGAAGTTGATCCAAATATAATATCGTCAACATAAACTTGAGCAATAGTGATGTGTTTGTCAAAATAAACTTGAGCAATAGGATATTAAAGTATGCACTATGTCGAAAGATTTTTTAGATGTGTTGAATTGTTGATGTCGAATGAAGTACCAATTCAATCAAAATAGGACCCACATCACTCACACCTAAAACATCTATATGAGAATCAAGTTTTGTGCCTAATTTATGCCAGATTAATGTTTTGACTCGGTGGTATCCAATTTTATAAATGGATACAAACACATTTCCATACACGAACCTTAGGAATACGGTGAAATGAACTATGCAGGATTGGTTTTAATCATGTTCACTACCAAGTACCTTTTTTCTATTGACATATAATGGAACAACGATCTCATTTTGAACCTGGATACTATCGGCTTGCTGTAAGAGCTCATGTCATCATTTTATCGATTCTCAAAGGTATTTTTGATTTTATAACCAAGGATAACTGATAAATTTTAGAAACCACTACACCCACGTGAATAATATTCAATGACGTTCCAACCTCACACTAGTTGTGCCTATGAGAGGCGTATGCCTGATGAATGGGTGCTCATCATATCCCCTCGAAGTAAAAATAACATTTTATTCTTCAATGTAAAAATATTATTACTTTATGTTGTTGTTACTCTCCTAAATTGCATAAATCGAAAAGATGTATGAAGTCATTCATGGAGATCATCCTAATAAATATTTGATTTAAAGTGGATGTAGTCCTAATTAGCTAAAATACTTTTATATGTTGGGGTTTTAGTGATGGAAAGAACTAAATATATTAATTAATTTCTTCAAGGCATGTTCTTGGAACGCTTTCTGTTAGGAAAAATTTCTCCCAATCCGATTGAGACAGAACCACGAGTACACTATGGGTTTTATAGAATCTGCCTTCAGGATACAATGTAGTGTATGAACAGTTGTTTGATTCAAACTATGTACTGTTTGATCAAACTGAGAACACTCTAAATTTGTAACTTGATAATGCCAAAATATAGAGGATGGAGAGAGGAGAAATTAGCAATTTTCGGTGTCCAAAACAGAGGTCTGGAACTCTTTTTATAGTCATTCCTGTGACTGTTCTTCAACAGTCACAGCTCTTCATGTAGCGACTCAGCAACCGTTTGATCGTGCCTGTTTGGAATAGATTCGATCTAATGGTTCAGATTATGCATCCCATCATAAGCGAATGGACATCCCCTACACGAAACGCTACGAGTTCATCTAACGGTTTAGATCAAGTCGTTTCGGATTTTAAACCCTTTGATCGGATCGTTTAATCACAACCGTTGATCTGTTTTACCTCGTCAAAACTGTAGGCTCCCTCGCTCCAAGCAAAGTGCGCGTGGCGCAATTGGTGGTGCTTAAGCACCACCGCGATGCGTAGGATCATAGCCTCTTATTTGACTTGTCAACTAAAAATCTTAGTTGTCCTTCAGTTGATATACCACTACTTTTTGTAGTATTCTTCCAATATGGGACAATATGGGATTTTGAGTACTCTCATATCTTTCATACCCATTTGCTCATGTTTCTACCTTCTAAAATAAAACTCAAACTAGGTTTAAATTAAAACACCAATAATATAATAAAATATTAACAACTTAAGATTAAAATAAAACATCAATTAATATAATAAAAATATTACATTATATTGAAATTTATTCAACAATGTAGGTGTACAAGTATATTCATATTCTTATTATACTAATATGCAAGACTGTTTATGTCACTATTCATAATCATATTACCCTAACTGAGATTAGATAATAAATCACCACCGTCAAAGGTTGCGACTCCATATCAAACCTAAAAGACTGTGGATGCCGAGGCAAATATTCTAGAGCTGATAGGATTCTTTGGGTGGCCTAAAAGATTTTGTCGAAGGACCAACACTTCTTACCATTATACTTGTAACACCACGCATTTTCATGCATTAAATATTTAATTAATTCGGGAATTGAAAATTACTTGTGAGTCGTAATTTAATTGAATTAATTAAGGAAAATTTTATTTAAATATTAATCGAGGAGTAAAGGGTTAATATTTACGAAAAGTTATTTACTAAGTGAGTAGTAATTATTTATTTAAGTCCTTTCGAGTATTAATGACAGGGTATGCACTTATCTCAACCGGGAGTCGGTATAGACTAAAGGGGTGAGGGGATAAACATTTTTATAAATTAATTTGGATGCCAATTCTGAGTGTACGGTTGAGTCCGGATGGGCCGAGATAGTCGGAAAAGTGTACCCGAGGGTTGTAAATGGGTCACGGGGCGTTTTTAGACATAGTCGGGCCCACACGGGGGCATTTGGGTCACTTGGGCTTGGCCCATTAGGCAAAAAGGGATTTAGGTAAATTAAGGAATTTGAAGGAATAAGAAAACGGCTGATAGAGTTTTAGAAAAAGGCTAAGTGGATTAAGGAACCCTAATAGCAGTTAAAGGCAATTTTGGGATCACTAGAGAGCCAACAAGGATCATCTCCAACCTTGGAATTCATCTCCGAATCAGACGCTACGAAACCTAAGGCAAATGGATAACTTGCAATAGTATTAAATCTGTTTTGAAATTCATATTCATGTGATGTGTTTGATCAAAAATTCGTTTTGGGTGTTCATGGCATAAACATGAGGTTTTGAAAAGTAATAATCTGATTTACGAATTTGAATGAGAGTTCTGGTAGAAATTTGAAATTATAAACTGATACATATCTGGTAGGATGATATCTAGATAATTAGAAACGAATTTGGTGAAGGGATTTGGGATGTAAATGGGTTAAGGGTTAAAGATGAATTTTTTCCCAAATCCAGAAATTGTAGTTAATGGACGAATTAATGATGTTGGTGGACATTCTGGAGGTCCCTAATAAGGTTTCTAACATGTATTAATGCTAAGAGGTCTTGAGGTTACTGGTAGAAGGAATTAGGGTTTGAGAATTTTCGTCCATGGCTGATTCTGTCTTCGCGAAGAAGACGAAGACCTGATCGATCGATCGATCGATCAAAGGTCCGGGGTCGATCGATCGAAGGTCGGCAGATTTCGGCAATTTTGCCCAGTTATGTGTATAAAAGAAAAATTTATATAATAAATCCTTATGTAATTAATTATGGGGAAATTAATACATGAGCTTAAACCTAATTAATCATGAGTAATGTTAATTAGGATTTGAGGAAATTTTTGGGTGACACGTCATGATTATAAATTCGAGAGTTGGGAATTTAGACTCGAGTCAGGTTATTTCGAGCTACGAGAGTAAGTCCAAATTTATGGTGGGGGCGACACCAAAGGTGACTAAATTAAATAATGTGAAAATTAATTAATAATTAGGGTTGGACCATAAACTCCTAATAAATTAAATAGGCTTGTGTTGCGGATTTAGTACATGGTGTAGCCGGGACGTTTTATATATATATATATATACGGTGTGTGATAGTATATATATATAGTGTGTGCATTAATATCAGAGATTGAATATTACTATTATATACTCTAGTGCTATAGGGGGAGGTTGCGCGTAGTGGATGAATCCCCTAGCTTGAGGAGTAGGGCGAGTATAATCCCAGGTCATAGCGTCCGTTATATGGGTGAGGGGAATCTCACTTTCAGGAAAGGAATATGACCGCCTCCAATTCGTATGTTAAACTAAGTTAGTGAGCGAATCTAACTTGAATAACTAGGTTACATGAATACATCTAGTGGGATAGCACTTGGGAAAAATTTATGTTTCGTGAGTATACTTACTTGGTCGAGAGTTTGTATTAAATGTTATTCCAGTATGTTTGTGAATATGGTAATACGATTAATTATATAATTAGGTAAATAATTATATATGGGATACTCAATGCATAGTGAAAAATGTATTATGTGCATAACAAGTGTGAATGTTATATGAAATTAAAAGGAGTAATGATTCAATTAAGTTCGACGTTTATAATAACTTAAAAATCATGAATTAAGGAATACTCGGTTAGAGTATGTAATATTCAAGGGTTGAAAATAAGTATTGGGTCAGGAGCGTAGGGCCTAGTAAATTAAATGGAAGCGTTAGTAGTCCACATTAGAGGAGGGGTGAGGAAGTCCTCAAGAGAGTGCGGCACTAACTAAAATATGAAGAGCATGCATATTTATTTATCACTGCAAGTTAATTATTTGTTAAATGTTTTCAAATGTTTTTGGGTACTAACCCTTGCTATAAAAAAAAATTAAAAACTTTTAGGTGTCCAACCATAAGGGCGCCAAGCTTGACTCTATTCCAGGTATCCTTGCTGCAGCACATGTGGATGTTGCGGGGTTTTGATAGACGCCTCCTTCTTCCATTCTTGTAGAGACTCTCTAGTAGTTATCTGAGCTTGTCGCTCACAGTTTCATTTATCAGTAGTAGACTTGTTGAGATGTTTTTCTGATATTCACTTGTATTGGGTTTTTGAACCGATGGTTTATTCGGTTAGGAGTTTTATTTGTGGATGGTTATTTTAATTAACTGTGATTGTGTATTGTTGTATGTTCCGCATGAGTTTTATTTAATTAATTGAAAGATAAAAATTTGCACCAGCCTACTTTTCTCACTTAGGTGGTTAGTAATTTAAAAAGACGACAGTGATGCTAAGAATGGACCAACTGAGAAACCTTTTCTAACTTGATTTAGGACTGATCACCCAGGATTAATTAGGCGGGGTGTCACAATACTTACATTGTCTATCCTAATAATTAAATACGTTTATCGGTCATGGGTTATATGTGAGAAGATGATGGGATATGATCATCTACAAGAGAAATTTAGAACATTAATTTATCATTGGCCTCTCATCATTATCAATGTCGACGCCTGCAAATGATTGAAAATAAGAAGCATTCATCTACACAATTATATTATTTAAAAGGAAAAAAAGACACCATAAATCCTGAAGTTTCAGGTGGTTTGCAATCCTTATCTCAATTTTTCAATTTGATATGTTAAATCGTGATGTAGATTAAGTTTAGCAATTAAAACCCTAACACTAACACCTTTACTTAAGGCTGAGGAAAATGTGACGTGGCATCGTAAGTGGCTAGAGAATTGGACAGGTTATTGTTCGCAAGACACCGTAACCCCTAAATCATGGGATAATTTTCAATCCTTACCTTAATGCCTCGATTAGAAAACAAGAAAAATTTAGGGGAAAAAATGTCAAGAAATTATTTAAAAAAAATGAAATAAAAACACATACATAAAAAAATTCAAAATATAAGGAGGAAAATATTACAAGCTCATTTAAAAACTATGAATATAAAAGTAATAAATACCTTAAATATAAAAAAATGAGAAAAAAATTAGCAATTTATTTAAAAAATAGAAAAAAAACTAAAACAAAATTAAAAACACATTTGAAAAATTAGAAAAACTAGAGAAAAATATATAAAAAAAGACTATAAATAATATAAAAATAAATTTTTAAGTAAATACTAAGAAAAAAGTATTTTTTGATTATTTTTTATCAATATTTATATTTTTTGGAAAATTTTAATTTTTTTATACAAGAGGGACGCTACTCCCACAAGTTTTATTAATGAAATAAAAGAGGAGAATATCCTTTCACATGGCTTACAAGAAATAAAAGGGGGAGCATGAAACGTGACCTTCCAAATAAAATGAAATAAAATGGATTTTTATTTATAAGTTTTTAAAATAATTTTGTTGTATTTTAAATTTAGTTTTTTAATCATTTTTAGTAAATTTTCACTTTTATTCGTTTTGTTTTAGTTTTTTTTTGGAATATTTGTTTTCCAGTTTCAATCATTGTAGTTTACATTAAAGTTTTTTCATATTTTTAGATTTTTCACTACACATCATATTTTTTTATATTTTTCTTGGTTTTAGAATATATTTTTTTCTATTTTTGAGAGTTTTTATTCATTTTTCTATTTGTTTTTACTCTTTTTATCTTAATTTTTATATTGTTTTTAACATCTTTTTTGTTTTTTAGTAGATTTCTTTATGTTATTTTTCACATACGATGCCAACAATCAATTTTGTCCACGACGGTCATTAAGATTTTCCTTAAGAATAACTAACGGTGTAGACCCATGGTTCCAATTGCTAACGTTAACTTATTCAGGGTTTACCATGCAAAAATAAAACATTGTGATAAATATTGTAAATTACTTCAAACTTCAGGATTTATGGTATCTTCTTCACTATTTAAACAAATAAATATAGTAAAACATTCGCACATCGCGCGCCAATATTGAATGCATGTTTGAAATAGAACTTGTATGTGAAAAGCTCTAAATAGAACTTGGTATCTCAATCATTTATAAATTATACTCTATCCATTTCAAATTAAGAGTCACTTTACTATATAGATTAAAGATATACTTAATCAATGATCAACATCGCTACTTATTTTTTTATTTTCATTGTCCAATTTGGTCAGTTGATTACTGTTGATGTAAAAAATTAGATCACTCTAATTATTCAATCACAGATAAATAAATGAGACAAAAGATTTTAAAGTGGTTCAGCCTTATACGAATGGCCTACGTCCACTGTTGTTTTATTGCTGAATGTTTGGGAATTCTCGATTGCAAGAAATTTCGTTCTGGATTTCCCCCCCCCCTCACAATGAGGATTGTACAATATATTTATAGCCCTGAGGCTGTAATGTGAAAGGGTAATACATTAAATGATATACATATGAAAGGGTGATACATTTAATGCCCTTTTTGCGTGTGCGTCTGAATGATAAGCATTTAATTAATCAGTTAAACTGTTGGTTATCCAGCTATTAATGCTTTGTTCGAGATGCAGCTCGGACCGCCTGAGTTTCTCGGACCACCTAAGCTTCCTGGTATTCAAGAGTTCCTCGGAGAGGTCTTTTCCTCGGAGCGTATGAGTTCCTCGGAGCGTATGATCATCTCGGAAGTGCTTGTTGTTGCCATGTAGATAGCCACATGTCTTCATATGATTGATCCAAGTCAGCAGATTAAATATGGTATCAACAGAAGCCCCCAATGTTTCATAGTTCGAAATTTGAGGAGTATGGAACATTCTTTCTCGGAATATGGTAGCTTTAATTAGTTCTTCCTGATTTTTAGGAGCATCCCCCTTGTATTTATTTCTCCTTCCCAATTCGTAGAATCATGCTTTTTTGGACTTTTCTGCGTGCTTCGATTCCTGCATCACTTTTCGTCTTTTTAGCCGTTGTTGTTCGCTTTGATTCCCGCGCCAATATTTAATGCCCTTTTAGCCACCGGTAACGTAATCATCCTTTTTTGTAATCATTACTTCACCATTTCCCAAGGCAAGGTATTTAAACTTCACAGAGAATCCCATCGTCTTCTACCTTTTCAAATTTTCGTCTTTTGAGTTTTACATCGTCTCTTCTTACTCTCTTGTGCGTTCATCTTTTCCGTCGTTCGTTGTCAGCAGATCCGTTCTTTTTCTGTAAGATCTTCTTCCTTCATCTTTATTTCTTTATTCACCATGGTTTATCCTGTTGAGTCTCTTGAGAAATTTTGTTATGATTTCTCCATTCCTTCTTGGGTTGTCTTGGAAGAGCTTTCTGAGCCTTCTAATTATTTCAATTTGGCTGAGGGACATTGGTTCCCCAGTCTCTATTTTGCTGAGTGTGGATTTTATTTTCCACCAAATCCTTTGTGTCTGGAATTCTGTCAGTACTTTGATGTTGTTCCTCCCTGATGCCAATAGGGATTATTTTGAACACGGGGTTGTATAAAAAATTGGCAACACCCTCCATTAGCTAGAGATGAGGTTTACCAGGGTCCCAGATGCCCTCCTTATGGCAATGGGATAGGTTATTTTTATTTTGTTTTATGTATTTTGAAATCATGTTTACTTTGTGTTTGATAAAATGTGCCACTGATAACAATGTTTATTTATTTGCAGTTGATAGCAAGAGAAAGTGCCCAAGAAAAGAAGACGTCAATATAAGGCATTTGGGACTTATCTGGAGTCTGCATCAACGTGTTGCCGACGAGCACATTAGATCGGCCTCATATCTTCTCCAATACAAGAGCTACACAACCTCCTTCACTGCTCGTCCAGTGATCAGTGAAGCAGAGCCAGTACCAGCTTCCACCAGCTCATCGCTTGAATCCCACATTCCTTTAAGCAAAAGGATGAAGAAGAGAAGACCTCCCACCCTGTTTGAGAAAACAGCCTCCGGTTCTAGAGAGGCAAAAAGGAGTAGGATTGATGTCCCAAGGGAGGGGGAGAAGAAGAATGATGCACCTTCCTCAACTGCTGCAGTTGTGAAGGTCGCTGGGAAGCCCGCAGTGGCTCCGAGAAGGTCTGCTGCTCCTGGAGAGGTGATTATGATATCACCGACCAAGGGTTCGTCCTTGGTTGAATCCGTACCTATTCCCCGGAGGAGGCTGAAGAAGAGCTCCTCGGTCAATTTGGCTGACACCACTACTCAGCCCCCAGCTGCTGGGACTGTAGTTCCCACTTTTGTTCCCCCGAGCTCTTCCATGAGCTCGGTAAAGTCTTTGACCATTCCCGAGGTCCAAGGTACTGAAGATAACCTTACTCGGGACATGGTTACTTCTTTAGCTGCTCGTCACCTTGCTTCAGTAAGTCTATTTACTTTGAACTTTTCATATTTTTCTTTGTCATTTCTTGTCTCTAACTTGCTTTTCTTTTTCTGTTCACAGTTAACGAGCTGCTTCAATATAATCCTGAAGAAGGATGAAGCGATTAAGGCTTCTTGCTCCTCGTCCAGTGTGGAGGGAGCTCTGGAAGAAGCTACCAAGTCTCTGGCAGATTCTCGCCAGAAATATGCTGATGATAAAGCTATTTGGGAGAAAAAACTTGCCTCCACCGAGCAACAAAAAGCTCAGGTGATTGAAGCCTCCAAGGAGTTGGAGAAGAAAAAGGATGTCTTGGAGAAGGCAAATAAAGAGCTCGAAAAGAAGCTCAAAGCTGCTGGGGAGCTTGAAGATAAGCTCAGGGTTGCTGAGGAGAGGTTGGACCAGCTCCAGGAAGTAGGTCGGCAGAAGGAGGAGATTGAGATCAAACTGAAGACTGCCGAGAACCTTCTGTCCGAGATGCTTTCCTCAGAGAAGCTGAAGAGGAAAGCTGTTGTGAAAAAGTCCTTCAGCTCTGGCTGGGACAAGGGGTGAAATAAGGGGTTGGCTGCCATGGTTTCGCAAGTGGACTATGGCAGTCTTAAATTCTTTAGGGATGGATGGGTTGCTTCCCTTCAGGAGATGAAGGTCGACGAGTCTTTCGAGCTATTCCAGAAATATATCCCTGGTCCCCCTCCAACTCCAGAAGACTTAGACGAGGATGAAGCTACCTCCGAGGAGTCTTCGATGGTGATGGGAGAACATACCCTAACCAACCAGCCTACTGCCGAGCAAGTCATTTCTTCTTCCGAGAAACAGCTGGTGCTCTCCGAACAAGTCATAGTTCCCTCCGAGCAACCTGCCTCCTCTTCCCAACCTCCCGAGAAGTTTTGGGAGATAAGGAAAAGGTGTAGTGTTGTTCGGTTTTCTCTTTATTTTTCTTTTTATCAAATGTAACCCAGAACTTTGTAACTCTGAACTATGATCTAATAAAACTTGAGTTTTCTTTGCATACTATTGTCTATTTTCTGTTTGTACTCTATCTCAATCTTCTTATTGATGATTGCCTTTTCTTTCTCTGCTAGTTTCTGGCCAGGATGGAACTACTATCTGCTCATGATACAAAGTTGCTGCAACAATGCAATGAGTACTTTAAGGCTGGTCACACAGACTTGAGTGTTGCACAAATTGTTGACATCCTCAGCCAGGATGCTTCAGAGCAGGCAGTGGAAGCATATCAGTACCTGAAGTGTCTGCTTGATCGAGCGGTGGCCAATAATGTGGCTTACTATGAAATGATCGAGGATCTCCAAGGCACCCTTGAAGACCTTCAGCTTCAATACAAAGAATCCACTGCCCTGTTGCATGAGAGTTACGAGAAGAAGCACAAGCTGATCGTTACAGACAAGGGCTATGAGAAGCTTTTTGCTGGTTATGATGTAAGGGAGAGAACCCTGAAGGGCGAGGTCGAGGAATGCATACAGATTATCGAGCTGCTGGAAAAGGAAAACAACAACTTGCAGAAAGAGCTATCACAACTGAAGTCTGCAGCCTCTACTTCCAGTGCCTTGATCCCAGTGACTGGCGAGGGATTCTCGTTCCTAGAGGTGGAGAACGCCAAGTTAAGGGACGAGTTGGAGACTTTGAAGAGTTCTGGCATTTCTACATCTTCTCGCGGTCGAGCAAGAGCTTCTCGGGGACGAGGAAGAGCAGCTCGGGTTCTTATCGAGGAACAGAGAACTCAGTCTTCGTTAGAGAACCAAGCTTTCCAATTAATGGCGAAGAACTAGGCTTTGTCTGATATGTCAAAGAAAATTAGGGACTTGAAAAAATAGCTCTCCGCGCAGAAGTCAGTCTTGGAGAATAAGGAGCTTTTCATCAAGAATCTCCACGAGCAGCTAGAAAGGCTAACGTATCAATTCCACAAACAGTCCAGGGAGTTATGGATGGCTGGATACAATGAAGCATTATTCCACTTGGATGAGCGTATCCAGAACGCCAACAATGAGGGCTACAAGCAAGGCTGGCTGAATGTCTTATGTGTGTTGAAGCTCGAACAAGGCCATTATCTGTGGGACTACCATGATCCTGGGTTGCTCGACTTGCCTGCACCACCATACAATTTGGAGATGGATTGGATCCCTGCTCGGGCTATTCCTCGGAGCTTAATTTCAAATTATCTCGGTGACTATAATCTTCACTCTCAAATCGAGGTATCTCGTCCCGAGCATCTCTTAGATCGACCATCCGTAATGAATGTTAGGATGCTGAAGGATCTTAACTTTATCAATTCTCCTCAGTCTTTAAATGATCCGCCTGCTGGCGAGGAACCTGCATCAAAAGCTGAGGGGAAAAGACTAGTAGAATAGAAATTTTTGATGTAATAGTTAGCATATATATCAATGTAACTTTCATTTTATCATCAATGTAATTTATTTCGAATTTAATGAAAGACTTTCATTTTTGTTCGCAAATCTTAATTGCTATTGTCTTGTAAATATCAAACACTTTACATTTATGCATATCTGTTAAAAAGATAATAATATTGTGTTGTTCATCGACCAACTTACTAATAAAAAAGTTACAAGTATCAGTAATGTTGCTCGATCACTTAATAATAAAGTAATGAGTATAAAAATGTTTAAAATTTTTCCAACCAACCAAGGTTGTTAAATTGTGCCCATCGACCAACTATAGTTAGTGGGTTCTTATCCCCGACCAGCCATACTTGGTAGATTTTTCTCTTAAATGTTTCCGACCAACTAAGGCCGGTTAATGTTCATTGTCGACCAACTACGATTAGTGGGTTTTTATCCCCGACTAGCCATACTTGGTAGATTTTTATCCTTTTCATAAAATGTGTCCGACCAACCAAGGTCGATAAATTCTTCTTGTCAACCAACTACAGTTGGTGGGTTTTTATCCCCGACCAACCATAGTTAGCATCCTTTGCATTTTCTGGAATAATCTTACCTCCTGACCAACATAAGTTGGCTTTTTCGAGAATGTACGTACCTTCCGACCAATATAAGTTAGTATCTGCGAGCATATTTTGTTTCCTAGCCAAACAGGTTGGCATTTTTAGGAATATATCGTTTCCTAGCCAAACAGGTTGGCATTTTTTGGAATATTTCGTTTCCTAGCCAAACAGGTTGGCATTTTTAGGAATATTTCGTTTCCTAGCCAAACAGGTTGGCATTTTTAGGAATATATCGTTTCCTAGCCAAACAGGTTGGCATTTTTAGGAATATTTCGTTTCCTAACCAACCGAAGTTGGCATTTTTAGGAATATTTTGCTCCTAACCAACCGAAGTTGGAATTTTTAGGAATATATGGCTTCCTAACCAACCGAAGTTGGCATTTTTAGGAATATATTTTGCTGAGCAGTCTGAGCTTGAGCTTTGCCGAGTAGTGTGTAGCACTAGTATTCCCCGAAAAATTCTCAATAAAAGGAGAGACTTTAGCAGAAAATCTTCATTTTATTCATACTGATGGAAATGCGTTACATATACATCACTGATAATACTTGCGCAGGTGCTCTGCATTCCATGCATTCTTAAACTCCTCGCCTTCTAGAGTTGCTATTCGGTAAGTTCCTGGTCGAACAACTTCTGTAACTCGGTATGGTCCATGCCAGTTTGCCACCAGTTTGTTGTGATTTTGAATTACTTTCTTCAGCACATAGTCTCCTTCTTTCAGGTCGCACTTCTTAACCCTCTTGTTGTAAAACAAAGCTGTTCGCTGCTGGTAAGCAGCATTTCTAATCGCTGCTTCTTCTCTAACCTCCTCGAGCATGTCTAGATCCAATCTTCTCATTAAGTCGCTGACAGAGGAATTGAAATTCAGTACCCTGTGTGTTGGGAGGCCCAACTCGGCAGGTATGACAGCTTCACTTCCAAACGCCAGCATGTATGGTGATTCTCCAGTTGCTACTCGGCGAGTAGTTCGGTAAGCCAAAGTACTGATTGTAGCTCGTTGATCCAGTTTGATTTTGCATCATTTAATCTTTTCTTCAAACCGTTCAGCAACATTCTGTTTGTCACTTCAGTTTGTCCATTGCTTTGAGGATGGTCTGGTGCTGAGTGAACCTTCAAAATGTTTGACTGATGACAATAGGCGGTAAACTCCTCGTTATCAAATTGTGTTCCATGGTCTGTGATGAAGGCATGAGGGAGACCATATCGGCAAATGATGTTCTTCCAAATAAATTGGTACACCTTCTCGTACGTCATATCAATGAGTGGCTCAGCTTCTACCCACTTAGTAAAATAATCCACTGCAACGACGAGGTACTTGAACCTTCCTCGGGTCGTTGGCAGTGGCCCAACCAAATCAATTCCCCATATGGAAAATGGCCAAGGGGGAGTTATGGGTGTCAACAATGCCTGTGGAGTTCTTCGGATGGACGAAAAGCGCTGGCACTTGTCACACTTCTTGGCATAGGCTATACAATCAGCCCTCATCGTTGGCCAGTAGTATCCCTGCATCATCACCCTTTGCAAAAGCGTCCGACCTGCTATATGTGCTCCACAAGACCCTTCATGGATTTCTTCAATCAATTCTTTCACCTCAGAGGGATTCACGCATCTCTGCAAACCTGCCATAATTCCTCGTCTATATAAAACACCATTAGTTAATACATACCAAGCCACTTTAAACTTCAATTTCTTGGCTGCGAGTTTGTCAATTGGTAATTCTCCCTCCTTGATATATACCCTGATGGGATCCATCCAAGATGGTCCTAAATCAAGGGCGATAAAGTTCATCGTCAGATCTTCATCTATACTCCGACAAACTAACATTTCAATTGGGATTGTTCATCGTAGCTCGGTGCGAGTAGCTGATGCTAGTTTAGCTAGGACGTCTGCTCTCGCATTCTCCATTCTTGGTATTCTGACTAGCTGAAAAGCGGAAAATTCTGACACCAGCTCCTTTGCCTTTGCATGATATCTGATCATTAATTCTCCTCTAACTGCATATACTCCCATCATTTGGTTTATAATCAATTGAGAGTCACTGAAGATCACAACCTGCTGCGCCTCCATAATTTTTGCCAAATTAAGCCCTGCAATCATGGCCTCATATTTAGCCTCATTGTTGGAAGCCTTGAATTGGAAACGCAAGGCGTATTCCATGTCGATCTCATCTGGAGTGCTCAGAACTATCCCCGCGCCACATCCTGCAGTACAAGATGAGCCATCTACGTATAGCCTCCATATATGTAACTTGTCTTCAAATTTCTAATCAATCAGAGTTCCTCGGTGAAATATTTGTTGCTTCCTTTCATCCTCCCCGGATTTTTCTCGCTCCTCGTCGATCATCTTTTCTTGCCCTTTTACCAACCGGAGTTGGTCTGAGCTAGAATTTAATGATTTTGTAACATCCACTTGCCCTTTTACCAACTCGAGTTGATCGGAGCTAGTGTTTGTCGATCCTGTAGCGTCCACAGGTTGACCAGCGAGCAACTCTTGCTCCTCGTCTGGAGTCCTCCCAACTATCTCTGCATCACATCCTGTAACATCCACACGCCCTTTTACCAATTGAAATTGGTCTGGGCCTGTATTTGTTAATCCTGTAACATCCACAGGTTAATCAGCGAGGAACTTTTGCTCCTCGGGGGTATCAGGATAGGTGAACTCCGCTATGAAATCTGCTACAGCCTGCCCTTTTAGTGATGATATGGGTTCATAAATTATATCATATTCACCGAGCTCTATTGTCCAGTACATCAATCTCCCTGATTTTTCTGGTTTATGAAGGGCTTGTCTCAATAGCACATAAGTATATACGATTATAGTATGAGCCTGGAAGTATGGCCTCATTCTCCTACTCGCCTCAATCAGCGCCAGTGCCAATTTTTCCAGCCTTGGATATCTGATCTCTACTCCTCGGAAGGCCTTACTTGTGTAGTAAATCGAATTTGTACTCCATTCTCCACTCTGATCAACGCCAAGCTAACTGCATTCTCGGATACTGCAAGGTACAAATAGAATTTTTCTCCCATCACCGGCCTGGACAACAGTGGGGGTGCTCCCAAGTATTTCTTCAAGTCTTGAAAAGCCTTCTCACATTCATCATTCCACTCAAAAGTTTTTCTGAGTGTCTTGAAGAATGGGAGACATCTATCAGTTGCTCGTGACACAAATCTGTTGAGTGCCGCTACTCGTCCTGTGAGACTATGTACTTCCTTCTTCGTTGTTGGAGATCGCAGCCCTAATAGAGCTTTGATCTTTTCAGGATTTGCTTCAATGCCTCGTTGATTGATAATATACCCAAGGAACATGCCTTCTCGTACTCCAAATATGCACTTCGTCGGGTTTAGCTTCATTTGATATTTATCTAGTTGATCAAAAGTCTGACTTAAGTCAACTAGATGATCGGCAACTTTCTTTCTTTTTGTCAGCATGTCGTCAACATAGACTTCCATATTGTCACTGATTTGTTCAGCAAAGACCTTGTTCATCAGCCTCTGATATGTCGCACCTGCATTTTTCAAACCAAAAGGCATAACATTATAACAATAAGTTCCCCTAGAGGTAATGAAAGAAGTACTTTCCCTGTCTTCATGTTGAGGTCGGTGAAGTCTACACACATCCTCCACTTGTTATTCTTCTTCTTTACCATCACCACATTAGCTAACCAATCTAGATATTTTACATCTTTAATGAAACAAGCTTTCTGGAGCTTCTCGACTTCCTCCTGTATAACTTGATTCTTCTCGGGACTGAATACTCTTCTTCTCTGCTTCACAGGCTTGATCTCCTTATTTACATTGAGCTCGTGACATAAGAAATTTGGGTCTATCCCAGGCATATCTTCATGACTCCATGCGAAAGTTTGTCTTCTGCTTCTAAGGAAAGTTATCAATTCCTGTTTTAATGAGGCTTCCAATGATGAACCTATCTGAGTAGTTCGCTCAGGGTGTTCGTCGTCCAGAATGATATTTTATGCAGCTTGCACCACTTGACCCTTCACGAGTTGCGACTCATCCCGAGGATCCAAGGTTTCAATTTCTGCACCTTCATCCACTTGATAGGTAGTAGTCTTTTTCTTTGATTCTTCCAGTTCTTCTTGCTCGACGGATGAATAATAGCATTCCCAAGCTAGTTTCTGATCACCTTTCATAACTCCTACTCCAAAGTTTGTTGGAAATTTTAGGCATTGATGCACTGTAGATGGTACAACCTCGAACTTCTTCAATCCTACTCTTCCCATGATGATATTGTACGATGATTGGACATTCTTATCCATCACAAAAAAGCGTATTCTTTCTGTCCAATAAGCAGGCCACGTACCAATAAATATATCCAACTTGATCGTCCCAAGTGGAAATACTTTCTCGCCAGCAAAACCGATAAGGGGTCTGTGGTAAGGCTCCAGTTGAGATAGCTTTAAATTTAGACTATCGAAACACGAGTAGAACATGATGTCTGCCGAGCTATCGTTGTCGACCAGCACTCTTGAAATCATTACCTCCTTCATTCTCATCTTGATCACCAGTGGATCATCGTGAGGATATAAAACACCTGCAAGGTCATTTTTCGAAAAACCGATGACCAATTTCTCCTTGTTCACCTTCCTCGGGCGATCTTCCTCAGCTAAATTTATTCGTTGAATGTACGAGCAAGCTTGAGCCTCACCGAGGTAAGCTTTTATTTCTGCAGTAAGATCTACTCCTCCTGTATCTCCACCTATAATAACATTACAATCAAATGACCCAAAGCGTATTGAAAATACCTCTCGTTTTGGCTGCCTTGGTTTCTTTGGAAGGTCGGGGTCATCCTCTGGATCAACTTCATGGTTTCTCTTCTTGTTCTCTTCTGCCCGACGAGGAGATCTAGACCTCTCTCTAGTTCGGTCGTTGTTTCTTCTTTTGCCTCCCCGATCAACATAATTTGCTAGCTTTCCTCGTCGGATGAGTGTTTCAATCTCATTCTGAAGAGCTATGCAATTTTTAGTCATATGGCCATGATCCTTGTGGAACTCACAATACTTTTCCCTATTCCTCGTGTCAGGGCCTGCCTTCATTTTCTTTGTCCAGTTTAACTCCTCGCTGTTCTTAATCTCTTCCAGGACGTGGTTGATATTTGCCTTCAAAGGCGTGTAATTATCAAATTTCCTCAAGACCTCCTATGACGACCTATTTTTGGAATGTTTGTCACCACCATTGTTCTTATGCTCTTTCTTCTTAGCTTTATCACCTTCCACCTTGGTTTCTTTGGCGTCCATATTCTTCTTTGCAGACATAGCCTCCTCGGCATTCATAATCTTGGATGCTTTTCCCATCAGGTCCGACAGGGTTCGAGGTGGATCTTTGGCCAAAGTGTAGTACAACTTGTTTGGAAGCAGTCCACTCATCAAAGCGGTAATCGCTGTCTTCTCCTCATAATCAATGGCTTCGAGTTTCTCGTTATTAAAACGAGTTATGTAATCTCTGATACTCTCACCATCTTTTTGTCTAACACTTAACAAATGTGCTACTCGTTTAACTGGCTTTGCTCCAAAGAAGAAATTCCTAATGAATAGCTCAGCCAGTTGAAGAAAAGTCAAAATCTTACCCCGAGGAAGATTATTATACCATATCTGAGCAGATCCGGTAAGAGTTCCCGAGAATGCCCTGCATCTCATCTCGTCTGGGACAGCATAGATGTCGGCAGCAGCTTGATATTGTTCTATATGAAGGACAGGGTCAGTCTTCTCATCATACTTGGGAGTCACAACAGGTGCTTTGAACTTTGATGGTGTTGGAAAATCAATAATGTCCTGGACAAAAGGTGTTCCTCGAACAAAGGTTCGTTGTAAAGGGTTCTTGGCCTTATCCATTTCCCCTAATCAATCCTCCAGCCTCTGAATAGATCCTCTACATGCATCATTTCCTTCCTCGGGCCTAATGGTTCGAGTAACTGATCGCGTTGAAGTGGCTTCCTGGGATTTGTCTCGACGAGCAGCTGGTCTGTCATAGGATCCATCTTGACGAGCAGTTGGTCGCGACTGGGAAGATCCTTCCCTTAAATCTGATGGTCGTCGAAAGCTCCTCGACGCTGCATTAAGAGGACTTTTGTTCCTCCTAGGTCCTAACCGGTCGAAAGGAGAAGCCCTACTTAATCTTTCCAATGCGCTGGTCCTTTCTGGGGAAAGGGTGACACGTTGTTCAGTATTTGTGGCTCGTACTGACGAAGTTCATCCAGGTTGATAAGAAGAATCTTCAGATTCATCATTGCGATATGAATTAGTACGCGAAGAAAGCGCACGGGTATTTCTTTGAATGCTTCGTGGTCCGGAATGGGCTGATGTGCCGCCATGGAGGGTTTGGATGAGTTGTCGCGTTGTTTCTTGCATGACGGTCTGGCCCTGAGCCAGATTTACCATTATTCCAGTCAGATCTAGAATAATCGGTGGAGCAGACGAATTTGGAGGGGTTCCAGCGTTTCGATTGCTGGATTCAGGAATATCAGCCATTGGTATTGGATTGTTTTTGGTGAGAAAACGATATTACCAGTCGTTTCCCACAGACGGCGCCAATCTGTTGATGTAAAAAATTAGATCACTCTAATTATTCAATCACAGATAAATAAATGAGACAAAAGATTTTAAAGTGGTTCAGCCTTATAAGAATGGCCTACGTCCACTGTTGTTTTATTGCTGAATGTTTGGGAATTCTCGATTACAAGAAATTCCGTTCTGGATTTTTTCCCCCTCACAATGAGGATTGTACAATGTATTTATAGCCCTGAGGCTGTAATGTGAAAAGGTAATACATTAAATGATATACATATGAAAGGGTGATACATTTAATGCCCTTTTTGCGTGTGCGTCTGAATGATAAGCATTTAATGAATCAGTTGAACTGTTGGTTATCCAGCTATTAATGCTTTGTTCGAGATGCAGCTCGGACCGCCTGAGTTGCTCGGACCGCCTAAGCTTCCTGGTATTCAAGAGTTCCTCGGAGAGGTCTGTTCCTCGGAGCGTATGATCATCTCGGAAGTGCTTGTTGTTGCCATGTAGATAGCCACGTGTCTTCATATGATTGATCCAAGTCAGCAGATTTTATGGACTTCATTACAGGATTACCGACATCACAGAGGGGTCACGATTCCATATGGGTTATTGTGGATCGGTTGACCAAAGTGGCCCACTTCCTACCGGTTCGCACAGACTTTGAGACGATGCGTTATGCACAGCTATTCATAGCGGAGATTGTTAAACGGCACGGGGTACCGATTAATATTGTGTCGGATAGGGACAAAATCTTTGTGGCCCATTTTTGGCATAGTTTTCAGGAGGCCATGGGCACGGAGTTACGTTTGAGTACAACCTATCACCCACAGACTGACGGGCAGACCGAGAGAGTCAATCAGATGTTGGAAGATATGCTCAGAATGTGTATACTAGACTTTTGGGGAGGTTGGGAGAAATATCTTCCTCTGGTAGAGTTTGCGTATAATAACTCTTACCAATTCACGATTGGCATGGCACCATTCGAGGCATTATACGGGAGACCTTGTCATTCACCCGCTTGTTGGTTAGAAGTGGGGGACAACAAATTGTTGGGGCCAGAGATTGTTCAGGAGACATCTTCCAAGATAGAGCTGATCCGAGGGAGGATTCAGATAGCTCAGGATAGGCAGAAAAGTTACGCTGATGCTTCACGGAGACACGTAGAGTTAGAGGTTGGGGATCAGGTATTGGTCAGGGTGTCTCCCATGAAAGGGGTGATGAGGTTCGGCAAGAAGGGTAAGCTAGCACCGAGGTACGTGGGACCTTTCCCTATTATCGAGAGGGTGGGGCCTGTAGCCTACAGGATGGGATTACCGGAGCATCTTCAGCGGATACATGACATGTTCCATGTAGCATCGCTGAAGAAATATCGCAGGAGTGAGAGGGCCTTCTGGCACATTCCACTCGAAGAAATTGATTTATAGCCAGATATCTCATATGAGGAGAGTCCGGTGGCTATCCTAGACCGTAGTGAGCGGAAATTATGATCCAAGGTTGTTTCACTAGTTAGAGTACAGTGGGGTCATCACAACATCGATGAGTCTACCTGGGAGCGGGAGGAGGATATGCGGGAGCAATATCCAGAGCTGTTTATCACAGGTATGACCTAATTTCAGAGACGAAATTCCTTTGTAAGGGGGGGAGTATGTAACACCCCGCATTTTCATGCATTAAATATTTAATTAATTCGGGAATTGAAAATTACTTGTGAGTCGTAATTTAATTGAATTAATTAAGGAAAATTTTATTTAAATATTAATCGAGGAGTAAAGGGTTAATATTTACGGGAAGTTATTTACTAAGTGAGTAGTAATTATTTATTTAAGTCATTTCGAGTATTAATGACAGGGTATGCACTTATCTCAACTGGGAGTCGGTATAGACTAAAGGGGTGAGGGGATAAATATTTTTATAAATTAATTCGAATGCCAATTCTGAGTGTACGGTTGAGTCCGGATGGGCCGAGATAGTCGGAAAAGTGTACCCGGGGGTTGTAAACGGGTCACGGGGCATTTTTAGACATAGCCGGGCCCACACGGGGGCATTTGGGTCACTTGGGCTTGGCCCATTAGGCAAAAAACGGGATTTAGGTAAATTAAGGAATTTGAAGGAATAAGAAAACGGCTGATAGAGTTTTAGAAAAAGGCTAAGTGGATTAAGGAACCCTAATAGCAGTTAAAGGCAATTTTGGGATCACTAAAGAGCCAACAAGGATCATCTCCAACCTTGAAATTCATCTCCGAATCAGACACTAAGAAACCTAAGGCAAGTGGATAACTTGCAATAGTATTAAATCTGTTTTGAAATTCATATTCATGTGATGTGTTTGATCAAAAATTCATTTTGGGTGTTCATGGCATAAACATGAGGTTTTTAAAAGTAATAATCTGATTTACGAATTTGAATGAGAGTTCTGGTAGAAATCTGAAATTATAAACTGATACATATCTGGTAGGATGATATCTGGATAATTAGAAACGAATTTGGTGAAGGGATTTGGGATGTAAATGGGTTAAGGGTTAAAGATGAATTTTTCCCCAAATCCAGAAATTGTAGTTAATGGACGAATTAATGATGTTGGTGGACATTCTGGAGGTCCCTAATAAGGTTTCTAACATGTATTAATGCTAAGAGGTATTGAGGTTACTGGTAGAAGGAATTAGGGTTTGAGAATTTTCGTCCATGGCTAATTATGTCTTCACGAAGAAGACGAAGATCGGTTCGATCGATCGATCGAAGGTCTGGGGTCGATCGATCGAAGGTCGGCAGATTTCGGCAATTCTGCCCAGTTATGTGTATAAAAGAAAATTTTATATAATAACTCCTTATGTAATTAATTATGGGGAAATTAATACATGAGCTTAAACCTAATTAATCATAAGTAATGTTAATTAGGATTTGAGGAAATTTTTGGGTGACACGTCATGATTATAAATTCGAGAGTCGGGAATTTAGACTCGAGTCAGGTTATTTCGGGCTACGAGAGTAAGTCCAAATTTATGGTGGGGGCGACACCAAAGGTGACTAAATTAATTAATGTGCAAATTAATTAATAATTAGCGTTGGACCATAAACTCCTAATAAATTAAATAGGCTTGTGTTACGGATTTAGTACACGGTGTAGCCGGGACGTTTTATATTTATATATATATATATATATACGATGTGTGATAGTATATATATATAGTGTGTGCATTAATATCAGAGATTGAATATTACTATTATATACTCTAGTGCTATAGGGGGAGGTTGCGCGTAGTGGATGAATCCCCTAACTTGAGGAGTAGGGCGAGTATAATCCCAGGTCATAGCGTCCGTTATATGGGTGAGGGGAATCTCACTTTCAGGAAAGGAATATGACCGCCTCCAATTCGTATGTTAAACTAAGTTAGTGAGCGAATCTAACTTGGATAACTAGGTTACGTGAATACACCTAGTGGGATAGCACTTGGGAAAAATTTATGTTTCGTGAGTATACTTACTCGGTCGAGAGTTTGTATTAAATGTTATTCCAATATGTTTGTGAATATGGTAATACGATTAATTATATAATTAGGTAAATAATTATATATGGGATACTCAATGCATAATGAAAAATGTATTATGTGCATAACAGGTGTGAATGTTATATGAAATTAAAAGGAGTAATGATTCAATTAAGTTCGACGTTTATAATAACTTAAAAATCATGAATTAATGCATACTCGGTTAGAGTAGGTAATATTCAAGGGTTGAAAATAAGTATTGGGTCAGGAGCGTAGGGCCTAGTAAATTAAATGGAAGCGTTAGTAGTGCACATTAGAGAAGGGATGAGGAAGTCCTCAAGAGAGTGCGGCACTAACTAAAATATGAAGAGCATGCATATTTATTTATTACTGCAAGTTAATCATTTGTTAAATGTTTTTGGGTACTAACTCTTGCTATAAAAAACATTTAAAAACTTTTAGGTGTCCAACCACAAGGGCGCCAAGCTTGACTCTATTCCAGGTATCCTTGCTGCAGCACATGTGGATGTTGCGGGGTTTTGATAGACGCCTCCTTCTTCCATTCTTGTAGAGACTCTCTGGTAGTTATCTGAGCTTGTCGCTCACAGTTTCATTTATCAGTAGTAGACTTGTTGAGATGTTTTTCTGATATTCACTTGTATTGGGTTTTTGAACCGATGGTTTATTCGGTTAGGAGTTTTATTTGTGGATGGTTATTTTAATTAACTGTGATTGTGTATTGTTGTATGTTCCGCATGAGTTTTATTTAATTAATTGAAAGATAAAAATTTGCACCAGTCTACTTTTCTCACTTTGGTGGTTAGTATTTTAAAAAGACGACAGTGATGCTAAGAATGGACCAACTGAGAAACCTTTTCTAACTTGATTTAGGACTGATCACCCGGGATTAATTAGGCGGGGTGTCACAATACTTACATTGTCTATCCTAATAATTAAATACGTTTATCGATCATGAGTTATATGTGAGAAGATGATGGGATATGATCATCTACAAGAGAAATTTAGAACACTAATTTATCATTGGCCTCTCATCATTATCAATGTCGACGCCTGCAAATGATTGAAAATAAGAAGCATTCATCTACACAATTATATTATTTAAAAGGAAAAAAGACACCATAAATCCTGAAGTTTCAGGTGGTTTGCAATCCTTATCTCAAATTTTCAATTTGATATGTTAAATCGTTATGTAGATTAAGTTTAGCAATTAAAACCCTAACACTAACACCTTTACTTAAGGTTGAGGAAAATGTGACGTGGCATCGTAAGTGGCTAGATAATTGGACAGGTTATTGTTCGCAAGACACCGTAACCCCTAAATCATGGGATAATTTTCAATCCTTACCTTAATGCCTCGATTAGAAAACAAGAAAAATTTAGGGGAAAAGATGCCAAGAAATTATTTTAAAAATCAGAAAAAAAATGAAATAAAAACATATACATAAAAAAATTCAAAATATAAGGAGGAAAATATTACAAGCTCATTTAAAAACTATGAATATAAAAGTAATAAATACCTTAAATATAAAAAAATGAGAAAAAAATTAGCAATTTATTTAAAAAATAGAAAAAAAACTAAAACAAAATTAAAAACACATTTGAAAAATTAGAAAAACTAGAGAAAAATATATAAAAAAAGACTATAAATAATATAAAAATAAATTTTTAGGTAAATACTAAGAAAAAAGTATTTTTTGATTATTTTTTATCCATATTTATATTTTTTGGAAAATTTTAATTTTTTTATACAAGAGGGACGCTATGTAATACCCCGTACTTTTGGCTATATTTATTTTTGGGATTAATTAATTAAATGCGTATTAATTGGAAATTAATCCGGGTTATAAATACTAACGAGATGCGAGTTGGTATTTGATTATGTGCATACATGTTTTGATATATGTATTTGGTATTATAAAAGTTGTCGTGAGATTTATATACGGCATTTTAGAAATTTTGTTGAGACGCGTGGGACCGCCGCGTCACGGTGTAATATTTTGATTATAAAAAATGAATTTAAAATCTATAAACCGTATGGTCGTTTTGAGTGCGCCAACGCGTCCGGAAGGGTCGAGATAGTCAGAAAACACTAGCCGGGGGTGTAGTTTGGATTCCGGGGTATTTTTAGGCCATACCGACATCATAAAGAGTATTTTGGTAATTTTACTTTTTGAGGAATTAAAAGTGACGAAAATTGGGAGTTTTAAATCTGATGTGGATTTAACCCACTAAGCCCATTAACCAAACCATATTAACCTAGAAGGCTACGTAGGTTATTAGAAGAGTTTTCTAATTTTCCCAAAGAAAACCCTAGCCACCTCAAGCCACCATTGGAGGAGAAGCTTGGAGAGAGGAAAATCTGCAGAAATCTTCACCAAACCAACACCAAAATCAGAAATCCATTCAAGGCAAGTGTTTTAATCATATTTAAATTCGTAGAATGTTTCTTCCATGTTAGAAAATTGATGAATTATAACTGTTCTTGAGAGACAATGAAAACCCATGTAAATTGGAGCTTAGAACTTGAAAATATTGAGGAGAATTGCATGTAGAATGATAGGTAGATAATTATTCTCATGATATCTGTGATAGGAAGGAATTAAAACGGATTTATAGTGAGTTAATTCATGATTCAAAAGTTAGGGTTCATGTTCTTGAAATAATTTGGAAAAAGTGTAGAGATTTATATTTTGATTGATGTTAAAGAGATTTAATCCTTGAAAACATGTTAGGAGTTGACTTGAATATGTTTAGGATGAATTAGAGACCCTAAAACGTTGTTGGGATGAACTTTGGAAGAGATTAGGAGTGTTAAAATGGATAAAAACGAGATGGGGAAAAATCTGGGACGAAACTGGCAGGTCGTTAGAAGCCCCTACCCAGGTCGTTTGAACGAGCTCGTTCGAACGAGCTTCTAACGAGTTGACCAGTCGCTTCTAACGAAAAGGAGTTTTGTTCGATATCTCGTTCGAACGAGATATCGTTAGAAGGTACAGTTCGTTCGAACGAACTGGAATCTCGTTCGAACAGCCTCGTTCGAACGAGACTTCTAACGAGTTAACAGAGGGATCTCGTTCGAACAGTCTCGTTCGAACGAGACTTCTAACGAGTTGGCAGTTTGGTCCTTTTTGGACTGTTTTGATTTTTGGAGTCCCGTAAACTTGTTCGAGGATATAGATAACCTTCCTTTGATGATGTAAGGATAGATTTGGGACTTTTGGGTTATTACGAGGAGTAAATTATATACGAGAGTTATATTAAATGGACGGTTTGGGTTGAGACGTGAGTGTCTACTACGACGTGAGAATGGATTATGGCGCGTATGATTATAAACCGGAATAATATAAGTTGTAGATATTATATATTGGTACTAGAATGAGAATAGTACTACGATTAAACTACGGTATTACTAAGATACGTGTTTACTTAGTATTGGTATATGAATTGTGTGTATGACATACCTACCATACTTGCTATCACGGGAGGTTTGCGTTCGCTTAGGGCCCTCTAATCCTTGTGTTGCCCGGATTTAGACTGGTTACCATGATGAACATAGGTCATAAAAAGACTTATTGGGATATTAATAAGTCCGCTGATCGTAGGAGCGTAGGTATGTGCGTGACCTATGTGATGTGACTGTGTTCGCCTCCATTGTTTGTGATGTTGTTATCTGTGAACTACTCCTGAGATATTCGGAATATGTAATCCTTATGTACGTGATGTACCGGGATGGATAGCAGAGTATGTGTGCACCACATCATAGTTCTCGGGGTGCTTATATTGTATATTTATGATGTGAATAATATACACTTAATTAATGGGAACCTTCATCTTAATGTTGTGAATATAATTACGGTATTGTTTCGAGAAATATAACGAGTTAACTTACAGTGATATATATTGCATAATGAGCTTCTGAGTTTACGTTAAACCCCTACTTAATTACGAGCGTTATAATGTTAATAGAACCGAGTAATATGGGTAGGACCTATGATAGTCTAGCTAGAGATGATGTCACTTAGCTAGTGGTTTGCGTCGTTATAGATGGGTACTTACGTTAGGAGCGCACATTTAGACGAGAGGTGAGAATATCATGTGAGTGCACGTCCTAACATGTACTTTGCATTTAATGTTTTAAATGTTTTTAAAGCACTTGCAGGTTTTTAAAATAACTCCACATTCGGGCTCTGACCCGTTTTCTTTTCAAATCTTTTTCTTGTAAAACCATTTTAGGTGCCCAGCCACAAGGACACCAAGCATAGGATACTCATTCAGGAGACGAGCTGTAGCTGTTTGTGGAAGCTACAGGGATTTGCTTGTAGACGGTTCTATCTTTTGGATTCCAGAGTCACTATCTATCAGTTGTAGGGCATGTTGCCCATTCCTATTTAGAGGCATCTTTTACATTTCAGTTTTGTTTCAGACTTTGGCATGTATTATTTCAGTATCAGTTTAGTTGTTTCAGTTGTGGGATTGTGGTGAGGAGTTTTTCCTCCAGACTTTATTTACGTTATGTGATGATCATTTTATTTACTTCAGTATGGTGAATGGTGTATTTACTCTTTATTACACTTGTTGCATGTTAATCAGACTTAAATTAAAATTTGGCACTTACTTTTTAAATACTAGGTGGTTAGTAATCATAAAAATGTTTTCGACAGTGATGCTATTAACTGGACCAACTTGGCATTTTGAATTAATTTAATAAAGGAATAGCTACCCGGTATTTAATTAGTCGGGGTGTCACACGCTACTCCCACAAGTTTTATTAATGAAATAAAAGAGGAGAATATCCTTTCACATGGCTTACAAGAAATAAAAGGGGGAGCATGAATCGTGACCTTCCAAATAAAATGAAATAAAATGGATTTTTATTTATAAGTTTTTAAAATAATTTTGTTGTATTTTAAATTTAGTTTTTTAATCATTTTTAGTAAATATTCACTTTTATTCGTTTTGTTTTAGTTTTTTTTTGGAATATTTGTTTTCCAGTTTCAATCATTGTAGTTTACATTAAAGTTTTTTCATATTTTTAGATTTTTCACTACACATCATATTTTTATATATTTTTCTTGGTTTTAGAATATATTTTTTTCTATTTTTGAGAGTTTTTATACATTTTTCTATTTGTTTTTACTCTTTTTATCTGAATTTTTATATTGTTTTTAATATCTTTTTAGTTTTTTAGTAGATTTCTTTGTGTTATTTTTCTCATACGATGCCAACAATCAATTTTGTCCACGACGGTCATTAAGATTTTCCTTAAGAATAACTAACGGTGTAGACCCATGGTTCCAATTGCTAACGTTAACTTATTCAGGGTTTACCATGCAAAAATAAAACATTGTGATAAATATTGTAAATTACTTCAAACTTCAGGATTTATGGTATCTTCTTCACTATTTAAAACAAATAAATATAGTAAAACGTTCGCACATCGCGCGCCAATATTGAATGCATGTTTGAAATAGAACTTGTATGTGAAAAGCTCTAAATAGAACTTGGTATCTCAATCATTTATAAATTATACTCTATCCATTTCAAATTAAGAGTCACTTTACTATGCATTTTTTTTTATATAGATTAAAGATATACTTAATCAATGATCAACATCGCTACTTATTTTTTTATTTTCATTGTCCAATTTGGTCAGTTGATTACGTTTATAAAAGAAAATTTGAATATTAATTTGAAATAATTAAAAAAATAACAAATTTTTAATTTGAGACGAAATGAATATTTTAATCTTAACACAAAAATTCTAAAAGAAATTGTAATAGTACAAGTGAAATGAATATTTTATTTTATGCGTGTAAAATCTACTTTATGCCTACAATAATACATAAAATTTACAACCGTTCAATTTGCTCAACCTTATTTAACTGGAAGAATGATACAAATGACAACCGCCATGAGTATATTATATACATATATATATATACATCCTAAGCAGTGTCTCATATTCTATGCCGACCTCCCTGTGACGTGAGTAGCCAAGGTTAAGATTTTAAATTCCACTCATCAATAACTCATGCTCGAGATGATTATAGAAGTAAACGGTGGCCAAATTGAACTTTACTATAAGTTGAACTTTTAACGGCTGTTTGTGTTCAAACTGCCGCAATGGAGAATAAATGAGTATAATATGTCAATGTGTTGACTTGAACTGTCTTATTTTATTTTATCATCTATAATGTTTTGGATATGAATCATGCTAAGTGATACCAGGACACCGTACTAGCTGAACAGCTAATTCATGTTTTTATTATTTTATTTGTGTAAGATTAGCTAGAATTTATGGTATTTAATGAATTTTAAATTAAGTTAATAAAATTAGAATTTTGTCGGGTTAATTTAATGTGAAATTCACACGTTTTTTAAAACAGTTCGAAGTGGTAACACGTTTTTCTCTACGAGGAGTATAACGTGATACTCACATGTGTAAAATCATAAATTACTGAATGAGAAATTGTAGCTCAAAGTACCCACTTGGAACATGAAACGTGGTTGAAGTGTTATGTTAAAGCTAAGAGTGTTCGATGTACGTTAAAAACTCGTACCGTAGCGTTTTGTACCGAAAATTAGTGGTAATGGTTTACATTTTTTACTTACCGAAACCGAAACTATCGAATTTTTTGTGGTTGGTTTCGGTTAAACATTTTAAAAACCAATTTACCGACTGTACCGTACCGAAATGAAATGGCGAAATTAATGTACCGAAAATACAAAAATGATATTATCGAACTTACCAAATTGAAAGTATCAACTAAAATACATCTTACAACCATTGGATCATTCAGAACACAACTCAAATCAGTTCTTGTTCACTCTATTTTGTATTCTGTTTTATACTTTTTTTTGTATACATGATTTTTTTGTACGTTTTGACTAATTTTTATTTTTTTGTAATATGTTGATATTCATATTTTCTTTTGTAGATGAATAAGTGGGGAGTACAAGAAACAAAGAACATGAACCATTTTTATTTTGGTTTGTAATTTAATATGACGCCCCTCATTGATATTTATTCGAGTTATTTGGATAATAGTGTAACTTGAATTACAATTTGTGTTGTTTATTTTGAAGTTTAATATGTTTACATATAGTTATGAAGATGGCACAATTATGTAGGTTATTTTCTATTTTTTTTAAATATGCATATAAAAGGCTTAGGTAAGTGGTACAAAAAATTACCATTATGTACCGATTAGTACCAAATATACCGTAAAGAGAAATTTACCGAAATCTACCATATTTTTTGAAAAATTGATTTTACCATGAAGAAACGATTTTACCAATGTATCGCACGGTTTGACTTTGGTTTATGGGCCGGTGTACCGGTTAGTAAAACTAGTAATTTTGGTTTGATGATTTCAAAGTTGGTATGGTATTGGTATGCTCCATTTACCAACCAAACCGATCAAAAAACAACCCTAGTTAAAGCTCTTGTCCCACATAGGAAGATTGTAAAAAATGGGTATAGAATAATATAACTCATTTTGACTTAAAAGGCTTGGTGCCCTTGGAGTATTCCAACTCTTTGAAGGAAGGCGAACTTTCATGGGCTTGAAACCCAAGCCCACATGCACGCCCGCACATCTGCCCGCCTGATCCGATCTTGGGCCTTGGACTTTGTGTTTAACTTGACCAAGGTCTAAACTTTTTGGGCAAATTTTAATGGAATTTTTATTTATTTTTGGGACATATACCAAATAGTCCTTCGAACATTTTTTAATACTCATTTAGTCCAAGCTTTTTTATTTTGCCTCAAAAAGTCCTTTGCCACATATTTTGAAGAAGGAGTGCCGCTGGCGCGGACCTCTAAAAATAAGAGAATATTGAGTGCTTGAGGGACTAAATGGGTTAAATTAAAAATATGTGTCCTTTTTAAAAAATATACATTTATAGTAGGGACTATTCAATAATTGACCCTTTATTTTTTTGTGGATTAATTTATTATTTTCGGCCCATTTTATTATTCCCTTTTTTTAATTTTTTGATTTTTAATTTTAAATTTTTTTTGTTTCGTTTTTCTTTTATTTATTTTCACTAAAATTTGGTTTATTCCAATAGTTGACTGTTTGGATTTTTGCAACCATTTTCTAACCACCATTTATTTAGTATAAATAAGTGGTCTTGGGTAAAAATGTAAAACGCTTTTTAAGAGAGAGAAAGAGAGACATACATACATACATAAAATATGTCTTTTCCAGTTCAATCCATTATGTCCATTTGAGAGTTCTCTGAACTGTTGGTTCGAACAAGGCTTGCAATTTGGAGTGCTACTATTACAAGACTGAGATTATTGTATCTTGGGATACGATTGTCGCTAAGTCCATCGAGCACCTGTGCGGGAAAATTTTTGTCTTATGAACATAGTGTCAAATACTTTCCTCAATCATATAATCTGCATAACTCTCATAGTGAGTTCATATGATAATGTCAATGAAATTGCCCTTCTTGATTGTCTCAATTTTGAAACTTTATTTTTATTTTCTACAACATTTTGTGTGTGAGGTATATTATTATTTTAAAATTTATTTGAAAAATATATATTAATTTTCTTAAATATTTTTTTTTTAATTCTGTTATGTATTTAAAAATATTTTTTTTTTCTTTCGTTTGTATTTTTTGGTATGTTTAAACTTTTTTTCAAATAAACAAAGATTAATTTTGTTTATTAAAAGGTTTAAACAAAAATTAAACGGCTGTGATTTTGTTAGTGTTGTTTTAGTGGTTGCGATGGTGCATCTTTGTGTTTGTTGGCTTGATCCTTGTGATCATCCATTGGGCAATGGGAATTGCTAGCGTTTTCCACACGATTTGACCACGTGTGGTAGCCAACTGTAGTCGACCGTTTTGTCTTACGTTTTTACTATCTTACCCCTCATGTTACTATGGCTAAAGACGCATGTATCCTTGGCTTTATGGGTTGTCGATTGTGCCCCCAGACACCGATGGGATAAGTCGTTTTTACCCTTATGTGTGTGGTTTCTTATTTTATGAACCTTGCCATTTTGGGTTTTATTCGTATACTTTACGATCGAATCCTTTCGTGTTTTAGGGTTTGAGAGTTTAAAATCACACCCAACGTATTTTTTCTTCTCAATTTCTCTCTCTACATTTCACCATTGTTGAGAGTGTATTTTTGAGTTATCAGTGTTAAATCTTTACGTCTTTATATACTCATACACTATTGTGCATTTGAGAGTTGTTGTGTTTTGATATCTCAAAGCTTGTTGTCGTTTGAGTTCGGGTTATTGGGTGTTTGTTACTGAGCTCTTTGTTTTTGGCAACATGGTTTGGTTGTTTTGAGGCTTGTATCTTTGGGGGTTTTATATATATATATATATATATATATATATAGAAAGGATGTCATGCATACCCAATTTGCATACCCTTCGTGCGGACCATTTTTTTAAAATAGTAAAAAAAAAATTGGCCTGTTTTTTTTTTATGGTTTTTAAACATTTCAGTAGGACCATGAAAAAAAATCAGCTCAAAATGAATTGTTTTGCTATTTTAAAAAAATCGGTCAAGTTTTGTCAGTTTTTAAGTTGTTAAAAACTCACAAAGTTTGATCGATTTTTTTTAAATAGCAAAAAAATTCATTTTGAGTTGAATTTTTTTTTATGGTCCTACTGAAATGTTTAAAAATCATAAAAAATAAATTAGCTCGAAAATATTTTTTTTACTATTTTATCAAAAATGGTCCGCGCCAGCGGTATGCAAACGGGGGTATGCATGAGAATCTCTCTCTCTCTCTCTCTCTATATATATATATATATATATATGCTATTTGTGGTTTAGTTTTGTACTGATTTTTTGCTTGCATGTTAAAAGACCCTAACTAAAACCGTTTAGAGTTAGGTCTGTGTTAAACTTAGACTATATTGTTCTTAGTTTAAAACCGATCTAATTCGTTTTGTTGTTTAAAAAAAAATGTTTCTTTGTTGTATACCTTTATAACTCCGTGTGTGTGTGTCTCGCTATTTCTCAGATCAAGTTATTTTTAGATTTGTGTTAAACTGGGAGCATGCCCATCTCTCTAAACTCTCTTGGGTTAACAAACAAAGAAATTGGACCTTAAAACTAACTTGTGGTTAACTATTTAATCAGTGTTGAATTAACTCGTGTGTTTTAACCGTGTTTTCAGATCTGTATAAAACCTTATTTTATTAAATCAAATTAATTTTCGAGTTTATTAAAATTGAGTTAAGTGTGTTTTAATAGAAGAATTTGGAATGCGTTTGGCTTGTGCAAAAACCTGTTTCATTTGTGTTTGTGAGAGTTGTTGTTACAAACGTTTCTGCTTTAAATCATTAATCATTATTGTTATTTTTTGTTAATTAAAATTAGATAAAACTTGGTGTGTGTTTAAACTTATTTTATAAACAAAATAATATTTTTATGTTTTGGTTAAAACCAATTTGTTTACTTAAATCTGTATTGCACAACTTCACTGATTTTCTCGTATTGGGTGTGTAGTTGTGCGTGAGTTCTAGTTGCTATTATCTGGGTGTTACTGGGTTGACTGATTGACAGTCAAGTTGGGTTGTATTTAAACTAAGTTGGGTGTACAACTTGTATTTGCTTAGTTTAAAACATTGTAAACTGGTGGACTGTAATCTGTAATTAATAATTGGTAATAGTGAAATTGAGTGTGCGAATTGTCCTGGGACTAAGGACACGGGATTTTCTATTACGGTAGTTTCCTTGAGAATAATTATTGTGTCACATTCTACTTTACCTCATTCCATTTCAAATCTCTTATTTGAGCAGCATCATCATAATTCTATTTTCTATTTATGTGTGTTTGTACAACAGTTTCAATTAACTTTTAAAACTGATTTTAAACAGAGTTGGAGTTTATTTAATAACGAACAGACGTTAGAGTGGTTAGGTTATCACAAGTGGTATTAGAGCTTCAGGATTCACTTTTTAAAAGTTTTTATTCTTCAAAGATCCTGAACTCCTTTTAAAAGTTTTTATTTTTTTTATTATGGGTGATCAAAATGGTTCTTCCGTACGACCTCCTATGTTCAATGGTGACAACTTTTCTTATTTGAAAGTAAGAATGGTTGCGCACCTCCAACAGGTGGGAGATGAGATGTGGGATTTGATTGAAACTAATTTTTCTATTCCTACTCATTTTATTGGTGATGATGATGCCCAAATTTGTGTTAGAAAACCCCTTTTCGAATGGACTAAAGAGGAAAAGTAAAATTATCGGTATAACAATAAAGGCAAAAATGTTATTTTTCAAGCGATGAATGCAATTGTATTTAAAATAATTTCAGCTTGCACCTCTTTGAAAGAGGCTTGGGACATTCTAATGATAGCTCATGAAGGAGACTCTAGGATTAAAAGAGCTAAGTCTCAAATGCTAGTTAGAATGTATGATTCTCTGTTTATGAAGGATAACGAGAAATTTGATGATTTTTATCTTAATTTGCAAGATTTTATTAATTAGCCACATACTAATGGTGTTGTTTATAGTGATTCTGAAATATGCGATAAAATTCTTAGGTCTCTTCCTAAAATTTTTGACTTAATTTTCCATACTATAGGTGATAATTTAGATAGCTATACTCCTCATCTTTTGTGTAGTAAACTTAAAACTTTTGAACTACAAAACTCACTTAGAGATGAGCAAAGAGGAAAAGTTCCTGCACAAAGTATGCTGAATTTTAGTTCAAATGTGAATAATCTTATTTTTTTTATCTTCCTTGTCAAATATTGATGATTTTGTCATTACTCTCGAGTCTTTGGATAAAGAAATTGCTTTATTTTCTAATCACTTTAAAAAATTTGTCAAGTTTAGAAATAGTGTTGCTTCAACGGAAGATCAACCTAGTTATACTTATAAGTCTTTTGATAAACAATTTGAGAAGAAACCAAACGAACTTATTAATCTTACCAAAGATATTAGCCATATTCAATGAAGGAAATGTAATAAATTTGGTCATTATGCTAATAACTATTTTTCAAAATCAAAAGGGGAATCCTATAATAATGCTCATTTTTATAAAACTTGGGATGATATTTAGGATAGTGACAATGATGAAGAAAATAAAAACTTTATGGCCTTTGCATCCTTTTATGCTATTAAGTCTGAGAACATTTTTGATAGTTTATCTCATGTCTTACGTACTCAATCTCACCCTACTGGCACAGCTTCTTTATCTCATATTGGTAGTATTTTTTATGATGTGGATGAATCTGAAAATGTAGACAATTATGTCATTATTGAAGGGCGTGTGTGTATTAGTTTAGAAGATTATGTGAGTAGTAAATCTTTTGACAACACAATTGAGGACTGCAATGATTTAGGTCAAGTTAATTCTATATTGATGACTAAAAATGACGTTTTAAACAATCGAATCAAGTCTATAAGTTAAGAATATATTTTTCAAGTAGGTGAACTTAAAAATGATGTTTCATTGCTAGAGAAAAGAATTATCATGTTAATTGAACTTCATCACACTCTAAAATTAAAAACAAGAAATTTTTGCTTAAATTTGATGAATCTCAAATTGAACTTAAGGCTATTTTGAATAAATATGATGAATGTAAAAAGGAACTAGAATCCACCTCAAAAAAATTAAAGAGTTATTGGAATGTTGGTGATGCAAATCAAGACTATTATACATGTTATGGCCCAAGAAACTCTTATTCTGATTTTGTTCCTACAAAAGGGCTTGGTTTTGAGGGAAAAGAATTTGATGTAACTAATTTTGTAAACTCTAAGGAACAATTTCCTGATTCAACTGAAGTTAAAATGAGCTATAAACATGTTAAAAATTAGGGTTGTTCCACTAATGGTATACCTGTTTTTGAATGTAAGTTTTGTCATAAATATGGACATTTAGAAAAGTTTTGTTTTAAGAAATTAGGACAGAATAAGTCTCATTGAGGCCAATTTAGGCAATTACAAAATGTTGGCAATCTTAAAACTGCTAGACATGTTCTTAAATGCGGACTTTGTTCCAAAATAGGGCATTTAGAGAAATCTTACTTTAAAAGGATGAATTTAAATAGAGACAATGAATTTAAAAATCATCACACCAAATGTAATAATTCAAAGTGTGCTGAAATAAATGTTTTTTATTGCAACTATTGTTCCAAATTGGATCACTTAGAACAGTTCTGCATCAAGCGTTTGAACTTATCTAGACAAACTGTGAATGCTAAATAAAGGAACGTCCCTGTTAATGCCAAGATGAATTTTAGACATGTTTACAAATGCAATTTTTGTTTGAAAACGGGTCATTTAGGATAACTTTGTTATAAACGTTTAAGTCAATAACAAAACTATGTTAATTATATGCCTAGGATGCCTTTAAGAACAAAATTTGTTGTGAATCAATCTAAAGAAATTTCTGGTATTACACATGTTAAAACTGTTGTTCCCAAAAGTGATGTTAAATGGAGAAAAAAGATGACTTAAGTTATCAAGTAAAGAGTACCAATGTTCAAACTTAATATGGTTTTAGTTTCCTCCCTTTGACCATTTGAGACAAACAGGAGGAGAATTTGAGACTCTTTGTGTCTTTCTTAGTCGTTTAGGATTTTTTTTTGTTAATTGAGTTATGTACTTTTTTATTTTTTGTTTAGGACTTAAAATATTGTTAACTGAGTTATGTATTATCTAGGATTCAAAATATTGTTAGTTGAGTTATGTATTTGGTCTCAAAGGCTTATTTTTCTCAAAATTAGCCAAAATGGGAGATTGAAATTGCCCTTCTTAATTGTCTCAATTTTGAGAGTTTATTTCTATCGTCTACAACATTTTGTGTGTGCCGTTTAGGTATATTATTATTTTGAAATTTATTTGAAATATATATTTTTTTCTTAAATATTTTTTTTATTCCGTTATGTATTTTAAAATAGTTTTTTTCTTTCGTTTGTATATTTTTTTGTATGTTTAAACTTTTTTTCAAATAAATAAAAATCAATTTTGTTTATTAAAAGGTTTAAACAAAAATTAAACGGATGTGATTTTGTTGGTGTTATTTTAGTGGCTGCGATGGTGCCTCTTTGTGTTTGTTGGCTTGATCCTTGTGATCATCCACTGACCAATGGGAGTTGCTAGCGTTTTTCACACGATTTGACCACGTGTGGTAGCCAGCTGTATTTGACCATTATGGCTTGCGTTTTTACTATCTTACCCCTCTTCTTACCCTGGCTAAAGACGC